>JAUCMX010000009.1:16523069-16620569 GCA_033459395.1 Hemibagrus guttatus | reverse complement strand
CAGCCCCCCCTACTGGACGATACGAGCATAGCACCCACATACACATGCTCTCCATGCTCTTAATAATTTTTAATACAGAATTCAACTTTCCAGTGTTACATGCTTTGATTCCACCTATGAGTCACTGCAGTTTGACCTGCATGGCTGCATGATTAGCTCGTGCAGGTTTTCTGTTCGGCTGAAGTAGAGGACATAAGCTTGAGTAGGTGTGTTTCTTTTGTGTTCCTTTTTTTGTTGTTGCAGGGGACGTGCATGTCATGGCTAAGCTAATAAGCATGTGTACGAGCAGATGGTAATAAAACTCTGTGTGATGTGGGCGCCCACTTCATTTGGATCTCAGCGCGGTGCTGCCTCCGCAGCCCCTCACACACTTACACTCATACACACACACTCAGTCGCTCTCTCTTTCACAAACAATCTTTTTTATTTATTTATTTTTTTCAAGGACTGAGAGTTCCAGACTGGGTCACAAATTCTAACACTGAAGTGTTTTATGAGTCTATGTCTTCCTGACTCACTCGTCCCCTCCGTGCATAAACATATGACATTTTCCATCACTCACTCGGCCTTTCTCTTACCAGGCTGGCCAATCTTCACTTCTTGTAGCAGGTTGCTGTTTTGGTTGCTGTTGTTGCAGCTTATTGAACACCGAATGAAAATACCTGAGTAGCTGAAGTATCTTGCACGTGTACCAATTTTTTTTTGAGGCAGATGCACTTTCACTCTGTTCTCCTCACTTTTCAGCCTGTAGCTCTTCCATCTTTCTGTCACACTCTGTCTGTCCTTCAGGTCCAAGGTCAGTGGAAGATTGGATTCAGCTCCCTGTGTCTTTCAGTAGGTGTGGACCTGAAGTCAGGTTGTAAATCGTTCTTGTCTGAGCATGCGCTCATCTACAAAGTGAGAGAGAGAGAGAGGGAGAGAGAGAGAGAGAGAGAGGGGAGAGAGAGAGAGAGAGAGAGAGAGGGGCACACATACACACAAAGGTTTTTGTTAGTAAAAAGGCCAGTCTGGGAGGCATTTTCTTTTCCTCTCCAATAAAGCAGGATCACTCAGCTCTTCCATACGGATTTAAGCATACACACACCCCTCAGTCCTGTGCTCTGCCGTGAGTGTATTGGGTCCAATTTCCCTGCTCACTCTTGCTTTTAGTTTCTCCACACAATAAGGCTTTGTAGAACCTGTCATCATTCTAATTTCATTTCTGGTCACATAAGCCCTCTTTTTTTTGTCACAAGCAATATTTTAGTTAGGACTGTCATTTTGACTTGACACTTAGTAATTGGAGAGTAATGACATAATGGTTGTGTTTAAACAACAAATACCTTTCCTAGCTTTTCAAAATCTGTTCCATGTAGACACTGTCCTAGTCGTCATTACCAGTACTGTTTTTTTGTTTTTTTGTTTTTTTTTGCTCAGGTATGACCGGGAACTGAAAAGATCATTATGAAAAATAGCTATTTGTTTCTTTTCTGGGTGTATGTGGTAGGGCATGCATGAGCATGTGTGCTGTGGGAGCAGTGTGTGTGTTTACGTATGTGAAACAGGAGCTCAGATGCTGGGGAGCACTGACACACTGCGAGCAAGCATGTTGTGTTTTCCAAATAGTCACGGAGCGTGTTACGGAACATGTGCATTTGTTTGTGTGTGTGCATGTATATGTGTATGTATGTGACCAGGATTTAACTAAATTCAACATACATTATTCAAAGTGTTGAAATTGACAATGTGTTTTAAACAGATATAGATGCAGGTGCCAAATGAGAGGCACTTTGTCTTTTTTTTTTTTTAAAGAAAGGATAACGGGGAATCTAACTAGACGTGAGCATTCAGACTGGGATCAAACAGGACAAGGTCGGAGTTTAAGATTTTTATTTTCCTGTCCTTTAATGTTATGAACAGCAATACAATAGTATATCTAAAGTCAAATAAATTATAGTCCTTTATTTCTTGGAAAACAAACCAAAAAGCATAAAAATGTTCAATCGCCCAATTCATTAGCAGCAAACGCTGTTTATCAGCATGTTGAACGTTGTGTCTTTCTGAGGAATGAGGTCTGTATATGGCATGCTTTTCCGAGGTGTTTTATTTGTTTTTTCAGTGCACTTAAGGGTTCACGCTCTTGTATAGTCTGAGGATGCGACATTGTGGCTTTTTAATGCTGGAACGTCACTTCCTCAGACTGATTTTTATACACCATGGTGGCTTCTACATCAGTAAGAGTAAGTTATTGGCTCTCGGTTATCTCTTCACAGTTTGATGCAGATTCGTGAGAGTGGCGTATTTCGTACAGTGTTGGTTGTTGTGCAAGTCACTCAAGCAGTTCAACATCCTTTTTTCAGGACGAAATACATCAACATACAGAATATAATTACAGCTAAGAGGCTTTTCAAGGAGACTTTAACATGAACATAACCTGTTCAGGTTACGCTGGGTTAAATAAGGCTGCTAGATTGTTTACATTTTTGGAAATAAAACCAGCTAAATTAGTGAGAGAATATTGGGAGCAGGTTTATAAGAATAACTTATATAAGAGCAAATAATATCTAACAAAGTAAACACTCCTGCACAAGTGTAGCTAAGCTGAGTCTTAGGGCACATTCATTCATTCATTCATTCATTCATTGTCTACCGCTTATCCGATCTACTCTCGGGTCACGGGGAGACTGTGCCTATCTCAGGCGTCATTGGGCATCAAGGCAGGATACACCCTGGACGGAGTGCCAACCCATCGCAGGGCACACACACACTCTCATTCACTCACTACGGACAATTTAGAGATGCCAATCAACCTACAATGCATGTCTTTGGACTGGGGGAGGAAACCGGAGTACCCGGAGGAAACCTCCAAGGCACAGGGAGAACATGCAAACTCCACACACACATGGCGGAGGTGGGAATCGAACCCCCAACCCTGGAGGTGTGTGACAAACGTGCTAACCACCAAGCCACCGTGCCCCCCAGGGCACATTCACTTTTTGGTTCATTTTAGTTTAAATACATACAATTAAAACTAGTGTTTTTGCTAAACACATACTGGTGGCATTGTGTTACAGCTCTGGTATGGTTGTCTGCCACATCATAAATTCTTCTCTACTGATTTTGACTCTGTGCAGAGCTTCTCTCGACTTCTCTCGTGGAGCGGAGTGACTGTACATGCAGGTGTTGACACGTTTAATGAAGAAGGGTAGGAGAGTCTGTAAATGTGCTATTGATTAGCATGTGGAGCACACGGTCAAGTGAGGTGACTCCTCACTTGAGTCATTAGCTCAGTAAAACCATTAAGCTCTCCATTGCTTAATATGCCCTTGAGATACAGCAGAGTGAATTTCTCAGATTCAGAGCACACACGCTTAATCACATCTGGGTATACGGTGTGTGTGTGTGTGTGTGTGTGTGTGTGTGTGTGTGTGTGTGTGTGTGTGTGTGTGTTTAGCACAAGAAAACTGACTTAAAGCATCGGTTACTCTGAAATCGTTGTTATCATGCACTTGAATAATAAAGCATGATACAGAATAATATGGACAACTTTCATATCTACACCGATCAGGCATAACATTATGAGCACTGACAGGTGAAGTGAATAATACTGATTATCTCCTCATCATGGCACCTGTTAATGGGTGGGATATATTAGGCAGCACGTGAACATTTTGTCCTCAAAGTTAATGTGTTAGAAGCAGGAAAAATGGGCAAGCGTAAGGATTCGAAGGGCCACATTGTGATGTTTAGACGACTGGATCAGCGCATCTCCAAAACTGCAGCTCTTGTGGGGTGTTGCCGGTCTGCAGTGGTCAGTATCTATTTAACTATACTGTTGCTCAAATTGCTGAAGAAGTTAATGCTGGTTCTGATAGATAGGTGTCAGAATACACAGTGTATGACGGGTCAGGGCTGTTTTGGCAATAAAAGGGAGACCAACACAATATTAGGCAGGTGGTCATAATGTTATGCCTGGTGCATATTTAAAGTAATTTAGATGTAGAGATGAAGGAGGTTGATGTGGTCCTTTCTTCCTGCAGGATATTTATGATGCCATCCATGCGTTTCTGTGTGTTTGCTCACATGATATGTGTTTACCCGATTAGTTGTGTTGATAGCAATCAGGCTGATGAATGGCTGTGTGTTTAAGAATGTGTGTTTAGCTGGGCTTGGCTTGTTAAGATGGATGGATGGAGGTATTAATTTTCTCATGGTGATTTGGGCCAGTTGGCCGTCTCAGGCGTTTGGCTTGCCTTCATGCTCACTCGATCACCACAGCTGCATGTGGACAGGCCATGAAAGTTCTGGCCGTGCCATTACCATCCCTCCTTCTTAAACTCCCTCCAGCTCTGCCTGTGTCATTTCTGTGCCAGGCCTGACCTTGGTCTGAATCCTCCTCACTGATTGTCTGTATTGACAAAAACAAAGACCCTGTGGCTTGTGTCTAGATTGTGTTTTGATAAGATTCTGACCACATCCATTTACACTTGTAGATCCTCAGGGTCTCCTTAAATTTCCTTAAAGGTAGCTTTGGAAATCATGGAGCAGCTTTGGAAATCACATGCACTCTGGGGTGTTTTGGGAGGAGGAAATAATTTCTAATCTATTCATTTTCAATTCTGTAAAAAAAGCCCTATTTTATTCTATTGTCTGAAAATCTTCCTTCTTCATGCTTTGATATTCAGATGAACACGCCGATTCAATGAATATGTAGATTTACCCGTGACGTCATCTGGTGTGCATTGGTTACTTTCCCCTGAAAAGAGATGCATTTACATTTTTATTGCATCTGGCTAAAATGTGTCTCAGACTTCCTGAAGGGGTTTGAGAAACCAATTTAAACCTAGTCTAAATGCATGGTCTACAGAGTCACATGACATTAATTAATGACTAGTTTAGGTTAAGTTGCAGTTATAGCAATTTATTAACTTTAGGTGTATTGTAAAGCAAATTATTGGCAACAATATGTTGTAATATGTAATAAAAAAACATCAGAGATGCAGATGGTGCGAAAACTTTTTGCAAACCCTGAATTTTTTAAGTGGCTTTGTCACCTATGTAAGGGTCCAGTCCTGTCTGACATCATCCCTATTCTCTATTATCCTCTCTATTCTTGTTTGTTGTTCTCTCCATCCATTCCTACATTTCTCTTCTTTCCCCTGTGGGTGATGTAATGTGCTCAGTTGTGTTGCATATGGTCAGATTTAGAAAGGTTATTTATTGCTCTGTGGGCCAGAAGTAGTGAGTGTTTCGATATCGCAGTGCCTCCTTGTACAGGTAGCTGCAGGCTGATGGTTAGGAGAGCACTTCCTGATGCAGCTAGTTTATAGTCATTGAGCATGCCAATGGGGGTTTTTCAGTGAGCTGTGAGTGCAGGAATCTGGTGCAGGTACATTTTACAGGTTCCACTTTCTTTCACTGTAATGGCTGTGTGATCTGTATTAATGTGTTCAGTATTTTCTACCTTTTATGCATATTATACATATAGTTTTCAGCATTTTTCCATAAAAGTCTTTTTTTTTTAAACCTTGCCATTCCGAACCGCTGATGTATCAACATCTAAGGATAAGTCTGTCTTGTTTTATATATATATATATATATATATATATATATATATATATATATATATATATATATATAAAAAAATCACAATGTTGTCAGATGTTACAGACAAAATAGTCAAGCTCTTTGTTTTTTCTTAAATAAATGATTAAATAAATAAAATAAATAAATGATGATCAATCAAAATGAAGTAGAACTATTGAAGCAGAATAAAATTTCCACTAAATCATATATTGAGGTTTTGTGGATGGTTAAAATGGGAAAAATAATATCTAGAACTTGATATCCTCCAGACATTGATTTTTAAACAATAGCAGAAGCAGCTACACTGGAAACTGTAAAGAGAAAAAAACACTTTAATATACCATTTGTTTTTCCTGGAGTTATTCCTAAACAAGGTATCTTTTCATAAGAGAAATATTAGAAATTGAGTAAGGCTATTAGTCTGCTTGGCCGATGGGCAAGTTTTTATTTTTTTAATATAATCCGTTAGGCCACCTTAGGTAAATTTGTTAGCTATGCTGTAAATGCTATTAGAATAAATCATAACTCTAGACTCAAACTGCAGACTTAATATCTCAATTAAATATCTGTAAATCTTGTAATTATATATATTTAAATATGTATGTATGTGTGTGTGTGTGTGTGTGTATATATATATATATAAAAGAAAACTGAGATTCTGGAAGATTCTGAAAGTCTTGTTACCTTTCATGTCACATGATTTTTTTTATCATTCTAGTATAAATAAAACAAAATACTGAATACTGAAATAATGATATTTATATTGTTTAACAATTAAGTATTTAAACTAATATTCCATGCATTATTATTGGCAAACTATACTATTTATTTATTGATTGATTTATTGATTTATTTGTTTGTTTATTTTGTTATTTGTACAGTAAGGACTATATATATGGTGTTAGATATGTTATTTTATCTTTAGATCACATTTATGTTTAGTTGCTCTAATATTTTGTGTATTTAATGCTGAAATGAATTCTTTTGGACTTACATTTTTTCAGTGGACAATGTCCTATTTATACTGAATATTGAAGAAATAATATACCTGTAAAAATGATGCAGCTATATACAATGATAAACAGTTTTGTCTCGGTTTTGTTAGTTATTATAAATTCTGCCTCCTTCACTATTCAGGCAGCGGAGCCTTTTGCATGTCCTTCCGGCTTCTTACGGAAAAGCGCAACTGCTCTCGATAATCACAAAAGTAGCTTTATGTCGCTTCCTACGTTCTTCCCTTGGTAGGGTAAGCAGGTAGGAAGCCACACCTAAAAGAGAGTGAGCAGGTGAAAATGACTCTCGAGCTGAGCCATTGCCACCCTGTCAGCCACTGACAGCGCTGAAGGAGAAAGTTAGCTGTAGGGAGCTTTGTTATCCCGCTGCAAGCTTCCTCACAACGCCTGGACATGAGGTGAGATTAGTGCTGGCGAGCCTGAAGAACAGCGTCACAGAGAAAGGTCAAACACACACATACACACACAGAGAGTGTGGGAATGAGACATACATGGAGCAAAATTGTTTTTCATTCCTCATTCACTTTGGAGAGAGATTGACAGGGGAAGAAGAAAAAGATTGTGTTTAAGTGTGTGTGTGTGGATCCACGGAGCCATGATTGGAGCAGGAGCTAATAAAGGGAAGTGGTGTGATAGAAAAGTGACCTTGCCTTGGGGACAATAACAGCATGAAGTGCTGTCCTCTGCATCTGTGTTCATGTGACTCTGAGGAATAGCTCTCCGTTTAAATGGGCGGGGAAAAGCTCTATTCACTCCATCATTTCTGATTACCCAGAGTGATATCACCCTCACGTCTGCCTTTCATTCACTCTCATACATACAAGCGTATAAACACATTCAGACACACGTGCCCTCTGGAAAAAAAATAAACCTGCACCCTGTCCATTTGTCTACCTGTATACAGCCCTTTTATAAGTAACTAGATTTACATAAAGGTCTCCTTTTTTGGTTGAATTGAGAGTGTATAGTGAGCAGAACCAGTGCCAGATGGAGTAGCGGGCGATTAGCATTGCTCACACCATCTCCAGATTGCTATTGATCTGCCATCGGATCTGTTCATAGCCAATTGTCTGGGAAGCTTATTCCAGAACACACACACACACACACACACACACACACACGCACACGCACACGCACAAAACCAAAACCTGCACATTACAGGTTCTCACAAACAAAATGACTCCCATTAGTCATAAAGAATCTGTTATCTGTATATTCAAATGCACGTTGAATCTTTTCACTTTTAGAAGAATTTCAAAATATTATACAGAAAACAGGGGCTAACTGCTTCTTTAGCTCTTATAGTTCATTTAATTCATAGAACCACAGCAGCCCAGACACCAAGAGATGCAATATTTCTCAAGTTAAACGCACTCAACTACTTTTTTGCACTTGGTTTTGTCCTATTATGCACTTTCCTTAACTTGAGAGAGGTAGCTTAAACATATCTAGTGAAAAAAGAAGGTCATCCCCTTTTCTTTTAGAGATAGTGAAAGAATGTGCAGTCCAGTATGTGCATGATTGCATGTGTGTGTGCATGCATGAGCTACTCTTAGTAGGTCTATGGCAGAGCTTTGCATTTCTAACAGATCAATGGTTGGAAGCCAGGGTCTGAGTCTGTAGCTACACGCACACACTCACACACCCTGAAGCACTACTGCTGGAGCCGTTGCTAACCCACTGTTCCTATTAAGTTGCACGCTCTCTCACATTGCTGCATGGCATTGAAGCGGTGTGCAGTGTGCTACTTGCTGTGTGCTGCTTCAGCCACAGGGGCTCACATCCAGTTCTGTGCAACATGACGGGTGACTGGGGTTTTCCCCTCTGCCTCTGTGTACAACAGCAGGTTTCATACATTCTGCACGTCAGCTGCTGTGGTTTATTGTGTGTGTATGAGCCAGGACTGTAGTTATGTTTAGAGAAAAGTGTTCCTGATCGGTGGAAAACTCACAGCAGGAGTGTTTACAGCTGTCTCAGTGCCGAGGTCTAGCACAAATTGATATGAGAACACCACTGCACACACATGCAAGCGGTGCAGTGTCGTCTACACTTGAATTCACTTGATGGAAACCCAAGATCGCCATTTGTAGCTGGCCCAGAGATCAGTTTTCTGTTTTCTCCGCTATACCCAAGTTCGAAAAAAGTTAATGGAATCTTGATGCAAATGGCACAAGGCCTAGGAAAAATATGCCCACTGTGTGTGTGTGTGTGTGTGTGTGTGTGTGTTGCATCCCTTAGCTATTATCATACTACACACTTGGCAGTTCCTTGGTCTGTTATCATCCACATTCAATATCATTTAAATATTTCCTCTTAAACATTCCCCTCCCTCCCTCTTTGCCACTTTCAGAGGACAAGGACAGGAGGATTAACTGTGTAATGCTGGATAATCCTGCAGGTAGATATGCCAGCTTCTCCCAAATCATCACTTCTTCAGCTTGGAACATGGTGTGGAGTAAAAGAAAGAAAGAGCAGGGGAGAAGAGAAAAGAGGGAATAAGGGGCAAGCGAGAGAGAAAAAAGAGAATTCATGCTGGAAAATGACAAATGCAAATCTGTATGGCTAGGGGTGGCTTCACCTCAGAATGTCATATTCGTCTTGTGCAGGCACTGTGTCCTGCAGCTATGTGCAGAATGATGGCAGCAGCGCATATGGGCTCCTGCTCTGATGATCATCTCTGGCACTGTGTAAACGCACAAACACACACAATCATAGAAAGCAACACACACAGAGAAGGATTGCGCCTCAGCAAAACCTGCTGGATGCTTAAAATGCGGTAGCTAGAAAGCCGAGTAGAAAATCGTGGACAAAGGAACGACAGGAGCTGAGTGGAGCGTTATAAAAGAGGAGGTGGAGCGAGAGAAGAACGATAATGGCATTAGTGTTAGTGCTAAAACAAGACAAAAGAGAGAGAGAGAGGCAGGGACTGGGGAAATGAATGGAAAAAGAGATTGAGAATGAAGCAGGCTCAAATGAGAGGCAGCACTAGGATGGCACGAGAGAGACAGAGATAGATGGACAGATAGAGAGAGGGAGAGAGAGGTGCAGATGTGTGCTCCACTGAGATCAGGAGCATTAGCACTCTGGGTTGGCCGTGACAGGCCTCACAGCTGATGGGGATGAATCATTCTCCTGCTGTCTCATTAAGCACAGCCTGGCCTACCCCACTACCCCATTACTCTTGTCTTCTGGTCTCTTACTCTGTAGCCCACATAATATATGCATACACACACATCTAAATGTGTGCACTCGTCTACATACTGTATTCGTACACATATATACATGTAATACGTAATATTCATAGTTTCAGACTACAGCCACACAATTTGAAGTGTTACTCCATCACAATTTGAGTCAATATAGGAAGAAAATATTCTTTGCATATTACTGTATATTTACTGTATATTTTAGTCACATGTAAGTTAATGCTAAACATAAACATAACAGACTTAAATAAATTTGCTTGTAGTTACACCACCACACAGACAGTTAACACACACTAATTAGAGGCTTGTGCACTAGAAATACAGACTCATCTATTCATAGCCACTTGTTGCATGATTTTATATATATATATATATTATATATATATATATATATATATATATATATATATATATATATATATATATATATATATATATATATATATATACATTTAGATGTGTGTGTATCTCTCAGGGAAAAAGGTAGGTATACATCTAGACTCTTCTCTGTTCTGGCACCGAGGTGGTGGAACGAAATTCCCCTAGGTATCCGTACGGCCGAGTCTCTGACTGTCTTCAAACGGCAACTGAAGACTTACCTCTTCCTGAAGTACTTAAACTAGCTCTTATTTTTCCAGTTTACGTATTATGTTGCACAACAAAAAAAAAAAAAAACAACAACTCAGTGTTAGGCTAATGGTACCCCAAGTTGTGTCTTATTGAACCAGTGTTAATGTATTCAGTGAGTGAGAACTAAAGCACTTTTGTACGTCGCTCTGGATAAGAGCATCTGCCAAATGCCAGAAATGTAAATGTAAATATAAATGTATATATATTTAAATAAATATATATATAAATAATCATGCAACAAGTGGCTATGAATAGATGAGTCTGTATTTCTAGTGCACAAGCCTCTAATTAGTGTGTGTTAACTGTCTGTGTGGTGGTGTAACTACAAGCAAATTTATTTAAGTCTGTTTTGTTTATGTTTAGTATTAACTTACATGTGACTATATATATATATATTTAAGGAAAATATTCCAGTCTTGGCTTTTGTGGTACATCTGAGTCAGTTTTCTTCTGCAGCTGTACTTAAAGAATAGATGTGCAATACACTATGGCACTGATTCACTAAAGATTACAACAGATAGATATTGGGTAGATAAATTGATATTGGGTCAACACATGTACAAATGTGAACACCTTCAACAATATGGGAGCAGATGGTTAGCTTGGGGGTTAGCATGTTTGCCTCACACCTCCAGGATTGGGGTTTCGATTCCTGCCTCCGCCATGTGTGTGTGGAGTTTGAATGTTCTCCTCCTGCCTCGGGGGTTTCCTCCGGGTACTCCAGTTTCCTCCCCCGGTCCAAAGACATGCATTGTAGGTTGATTGGCTTCTCTAAAGTGTATGATTGCGTGAGTGTGTGTGTGTGTGCCCTGTGATGGGTTGGCACTCTGTCCAGGGTGTATCCTGCCTTGATGCCCAATGACACCTGAGATAGGCACAGGCTCTCTGTGACCTGAGAATAGATCGGATAAGCGGTAGACAATGAATGAATGAATATTTTTTTTCCCCAGTTATACTGTATATTTACCACAAATTTTGACATCTAGTGTCAGCACGCTTTAAACAGAGCCTTTCCCAAGGCTCACATTTACCATTTTAGCATCATATTATCATACTTATGTCTACATACATGTATTCATTTATTTATACCATATTTTGAGAAATGCCTTTAGTTGGCTTGAATCTCAAGTTCACTTCTGTATGAGAGACTTTCTTTCTGTATGAGAGTCTCTCTGATATCTGAACTTGTCCTGGGGATTTAGCACACGTACAAATTTTATGAAGTAATCTATGCAGTTGCTCATTGTAAATCACCTGCAAAACACATTCTTCATTTGCATGCATTTCATCCTATTGCACAAATTAGTAAATTAGAGCTCAATGTTTTGAATATCTTACTTGTATTTATTTACCAGATTCTCTAGTTTTATTACTAGCCGTACTGGGAATGTATGCAGGAGTAAGATCAGAAAGTAGACGTAGTAGAAGTAACTGCCACGACAGTATTTAGTGTCAAAATGTCAAGGCTCTTTTCATGAGAGAGGTCACATGACAGTAAGAGTGCACACACACACACACACACACACACACACACACACACACACATACACACACTCCCATAATTACGCTCCCTGCATTGACATGTCACTAGGCAAGTTATTTATGGCTTTTGCAGCATTCCCTCTTGATAATGGCCTGTAAGCATACTTGCTGCTGTGTAATTTCCCTCTAAAGGCCTCTCTCAGTCTCAGACGGGTGTTGTGATTTTCAAACATTGCAAATGATACAGCAATGTGTTTGTGTAATCAGTGGGTCATCAGGGGGGAGAAACAGGCTTACAGTCAACAGGCTTCCATTTGCTCTTTATCCCTGTCTTACACTTTTTTTCATTTTCTCTCTCTCAATCTCTCTCTCTCTCTCTCTCTCTCTCTCTCTCTCTCTCTCTCTCTGGAACTGTTTTGTTACCAACATGATTTACATTATGGTTCTGATTCATTTCTGATGCGAGATTTTTTCTTGAGTGAGGTCAAGTGAGTGATGGAACAAGAATTGTCCAGAGTGTATTACGCTCTAAATCTAATATTAATTTATAACTGAATTTTTTTAATCAGTCTTATTGAGGATAAGCAAAATTTACTGCTACTAACCTTTAAGGTTGCATCCTCATCTCTGTTGGCTTTAAGTCAAACGAATAAGTTTTCCATATTGTACAAAGTGTTTTGTTTGTTTTTGTTTTTTGTTTTTTCTGGACATAATTACACATGACTCCATTGAGCATTCCTACACACTACCCACATGCTGTGTCTCCAGATAGAACTCTGCTGGCACAATTAGTGGGTGACAAAAACAAGTGATTAATATCATCCGTATCATCGGAGTGCTCTCCACATATTTACCCCTCCATCCTGCTCCATACTCACCCGTGCATTGATCCCGATGAGGAGTGGGAGGTGTGAAAATACATGTCGCTGAGATTCCAGGTCTCCTAGTGCTTTCTGGGAAGCAGCGAGTTTGTCAGGCACCATTTGGGGTCGGGGGGAGAAGGAGGTGTACCTTCATCCTGTTGTTGCCATGCCAACCATCCCCCTTTCTCAGATATTGGCAGAGCCGTGACCCATGTTGCAGTATGTCATTAGTGAGTTTGTGCGTTTCTGCATAAGTGTGTGAGAGATTGGAGGAGGCTGTAACAGTGAGAGGTGGAAAGGAGGTGTGTGAAAGAACCGTGGTGAAAGGCTTATCTCGGTAGGCTTTCTCAGTACAGGTGATTATGGAGAGAGAGCAAGAGAGCGGTTGGGCATTTCTCCCATTCCTCCCCCTCTCTCCACCTGCTGCTCCTACATTCCCTCCTGGAGAATCAGCTCTCACCAAGGGGAGCACACAATAGCATTATTCTAATCCTTGATTAGTTGATTGGGATTGTTTATCAGACACACACACACACACACACACACACACACACACACACACACACTCTCTTATTCTTAAAGGTTGTGTGTCCAAATCTCTGGGTACAATAGGAATACAATTGAATATGGATGGAACAAATAACATGTTTTAATAAGATACAAATGAATTGTACCCTGCTGATTTCTTTGATATATTTTGGAATATTCAACCAGCTATTTTTTTTTTTGCAAATATCACATGCAGGTATGAACAAAAATAAAGACTGCATGAATGGTACCATGCACTTCTCTAGCTGATAGCTGCTATGAATTTGTGTGAACTGTGTGAGAAAAAATTCACAAAACATTGTTGGAGGTTTTATCTGTAATTTAAAAATTAAAAAAAGACCTCTCAATTTAGAACACACCCACTTCTGGAGTAACTATATGAATATTTGGAGTATTAAAAAGAAATAGTGACATTGCATTACATTCCTATTCCTATGTGAAGACACTTGCCAATCAAGCCTGATACTGAAGTTTCACTGGCATCTAAAGTCATCTATTTTTTTTTTCTTTCTCCCTGTGCTCCACCAGTGAGACTTGCTGTGAGGCTTAAGAGGATGGTGCAGGTAGATAAGTTCAAACTGAGCAAAGCTACAGCAGATCAGGTGGCGTGTACGCACTGAGAAACTCCCTCTGCAATCTTTAGAGTGTCTGTTTGAAGTGTCTGCTCATGGGCATCCTGGGTGAAATGCGCTTTTCAGTGCCGTGGTACTACCTCTAGAGAAATCCCCATTTCACTTTGGTATTGTCACTCGAGGAAATGTAGAGTATAACACTATGTAGTCTTGATAATGCACCATTTATTCTTTTGGAAATAGGGAATTGAGAAGGCTTCAACTTGGTTTTATTTCACCGTTGCCTCCCCCCCCCTCACAGTCAGAAGAACAAAGCAGTGCTTTCTGGATGGATGACTTTTTTATGGATCCTAGAACACTTTAAGTACTGAAGCTCACTTTGTGGAGAGAGGCTGCAGTGAAGGTCAGTCCAGCTTCCAGCCTTCTTCAAAACAGACTATTGGCTGGGTTGTGTAAGAGACCTGTTTACCTTCATCAGGCTGTTAGTCAGGGCTGGAAGTTTGTTTATCTGAGCTTTCGGTGCAGTCAAAGCAGGTACGTGGCAGCCGAGGGCAACATGATGGCGGGTGCAATTTGAATTCCCCATGAGACAGGAGCAGCAAGGAAATTAGCGTGACCCGATCAGAAAGACTGTTGCTTTGTTAGAAATCTCATTTAGAGCCCAGAGCATGGAGAGAGCTGTCAGGACCAATCTTAAATGTGTATAAAGAAAGCTCTCTAGTAAAGTTAACGCTTGAGATATTTGGATGTGTCCAAATGACTATTAGATGCCTGTACCCTGTTTCCTGTTTTGAGATGACATCCAAAACAGGGTGTGGGATATTTAGAAAAACGAGAGATCCTACCAACTTTTATTGAACTAATGTCGGAACGAAACTGCTCTGACCGCAACACCCGTATATGTTTGTACCATCTTCTGTCCATTATGTAACAGACATTTGTACTAAGCCAAGGGAAACATCTAGAACCCCTCCTGACACATGGGCTCTGCCTTTGCGTGGCAGCTGAGTCAGGTATGTGGAGATGAGCATGCCCAGATTATGCTGATATCATCACTCCCTTCTGTTAAAAGGGCTGTTAGCAGAGTACATATTGACATTTGGAGTTTATATCATTCCAAAAGAAAGTGCCAAAGCTACGGGTCGCTCCTTTTCTAATGCTCAGATGCTCATGAAGGCCTGGATTAGCGAGGATAGGTGTGTTAATTTAGGATTGGAATAAAAAAAGATTTTAAGGATTTTACTGTCCTATTCACTTCTGTAGCTGAATGTCACTGATAATTAGATCCAAGCACTGGAGGGGGGCTTAGGCAGATTGAAGAGTTTGAACTAATCACGGTGGTGGCTGTAGAGATAGAAGGATCTGACAGCAGATTCACAATGATTCCCATTAGTGCTTCTGTAATTCTGAGGAACAGTGATCACAGGTAGATTTTCTTTATCCTACATCTTCACAACAGTGGGAACAAAATCAGATACACATCTTGAGAATGTCAGTCATGGTGATACGACATCCATAAAGATCATTCTCGTGGAATTTTCTTAGTACAGTGGTTCTTAAACCAGTCCTCAGAGCCCTCCAGATGCTCCATGTTTTTTGCTCTTTCTCCCTGTTGTGTCAGTTGGGATATAGAGTAAATGTGGGCATTATTTATAAAATCAGGAAATGTCCAAACTCATCTCTAGTCTCCAAACTTCCCATTGTTATTATACTCCTTCCATCCTACTCTCTTTTCATTTCCTCTCCTCTCTTGGTATGCATTTTCAGCAGTCTTGTTTTAGAGCTTTTAGGCGTACTCAGGAGAGATCGAGCTCTCTCCACCACCGGTCTTCTTTAGAGCTAAAGGCTCTGTCTTCTGGGACACACAAACACAGTGAGGCACAAACACACATGCCACGTCTACCAGTCTGTTTTTTGCTCTGTATACTTCCAAGGTCGCATGCAAAACCCAGCCTCATACTTAAGCAAAAGCTACAGAGCAGTCTACAGAGCTGTGGAGTACCTCTTGTTTTTTCCCACCCCATTATCTTGATGCTTTGGGTCATGAGCAGGGAGAGATGGTCTCAATTTAAAACACACCAGGCATTTACATCAGGAGAAAGCACTGATTTGATGTTCTGCATGAGCGGTGAATTATTGATGAATTGGGGTTTTGCACAGCACTCTGTCTATTCCAAAGCTGACGGATGGATGAGCAGGCTATCAGGACTGAAATGTTTCCACTTCCACCAAGTAAAACTTTTTTTCCGCCTTTGGCTAGTTGTTAGTAGGTAATGCAGATGCTTTTCTGTTAGACACTAGGAAAGTCATTTAGACAGGACATACAAGCATTCATACATATGTACATATATACATGCTGTGCCTGGTAGGACCTTCCCCAGCCGGCAGCACCTGCATGGCCTCATTCTGTGGCCTGGTGCTGAGATATTGCTTTATTCTGGAGGATCAGCACAATGAAAACCAAAACGAGAAACACCATGAAGGCATCACCAAGGGCTAAATGCATTATTATGTCAGATTTACAAATTCCTATCTCTGGAGTATAAAACTGACCTACATAACTATGAACCATAAAAATGCGTGCACAAATGGCCCAATTCTCCTCACTCTAGCTTTGCCCCTTTCCTTCCTTTCTTTCTTTCTTTCTTATTTCCCCCTCCCCTTTTTGGATTTTCCATCTGTGATCTGGTGAATAATGAACACATCTCACCCAGAGTGGTAGGAAGGAGTGATACTGCATTGATCTGATACAGCCTGTAATGGAGTAAACATCTTGCGAGTGAACAGATCCCTCTGTGGAGATGTGTGAGTGGTATAGACATATCTCACATTTCTCATAGTGTTTAATAATGGAGAGCTCCCTCTGAGGAGAAAGATGTGCTTGGACTGTCAATCTCTGCTGTGTCTCTCCTTCTCCAATCCAAAACCTTTTATACACATCACACTTCTATGTATGTCTCAGAAGAACAAGCGTTAACAATATGATGCTCTCTGTCTACCTTAGTCTAGTCCTATTTCTCAAGAGTTGCCTCGGTGGACTAATGTGTCAAATCAATCACTCCAGATTTTAGGACAGTGGCTTAGCAGGAAATTGACCTTTATTTCTGTGCCAAGCAGGGGGTTGTTATGCTGAATGTGGGGCATCAGAATAAAAGATCAAGCGCTGAACTGAATACATCTAAAGCAAGTCATATTATAAGTGTTCTGTAAGCTGGAGGCATACGTCAAATGAAAAATAGACATTTTTTCAGAAGGTTTCCTCACCGTTGTGAGCACAAGCCTTTGAAACGGAACTCCTAGTCACCATGCTGTTATTTTGAGACCTGCTGCTGTTTAAGATTCATCTAAATATTACATGGTTGCTTGTGTCACTGCAGACAGTTGCGGATTTCCAGGTGTGTGTTCGCACATTAGCTTCTGGTTGTGGGAGCATCAGTAGAAACACGCACAAGGGACAACTCAAACTTTCTTCTCTGCCTGTTATCATTAAACAGCACAACTTTCATGAGTCTTTCACAGAGGACGCTGCTATTTTTTGTTTATATGTTCAGTCTGACAGGGCTGTCGTTTTAAGAAGCAGGTCAAAATGAGCCCACTACTCCAAATATGGCCCTTTCACACCATACACCATCTAACAACATGGTTAATGCTGCACAATGCATTGTGATGTTTAAAAGGAATGCCATGCAATACATTTTAATAAGGTGGTGTTAAAAATACAGACATACTCTTGGCAGCAGTACAAAAGTAGTCTAGGGCAAAAACCAACCCAGCAACACAGTGATGTTATGAAGGTTGCTCAGTTCATAGTCCTGTCAAAAGCATTCTGCACCCGCTATCAGAGCAGTCTAGAAAGATGTACAGCGAGTTGTTTTTGAGTTTCCTGACAAGTACAATGTTCAGGCCAGGGTTCTTTTGTGCTTTGTTCCTAATGAACAAGAACATCATGTGGAGTGTGATCCATATGTGAACATTCTGCAGAAAACGCCCTGCAAAGTAGGATGAAGGAATAATCAGGAATAGTGTTAGAAAATAAAATAATGTAATTTAGACAGCATAGCTCCACCTCACAGTTGCCACCTCGCAGCTTCAGGGTCTTCACGTTTATCCCGAGCTCAGGTTACTTCGGAATTTCCGTGTCTGTCCTTCCCTTGTCCGTGTGAGTTTCCTTTCACTTCTCAGAAACATGAAAGTAGGTGGATTGATCAAGGTAAATTGCCCATTGGTGTGAATCTTCTTCTTCTTCTTTCGGCTTCTCCCTTCAGGGGTCGCCACAGCGAATCATCTCTCTCCACCTATCCCTATCTTCTGCATCCTCAACCCTTGCACCCACTAGCTTCATATCCTCATTAATTCCATCCATATACCTCCTCTTTGGCCTTCCTCTTTGCCTCCTGCCTGGCAGCTTCATGTCCAACATTCTCCTACCAATATACTCACTCTCCCTCCTCTGAACATGTCCAAACCATCTTAATCTGGCCTCCCTAACTTTGTCCCCCAAACGTCCAACATGAGCTGTCCCTCTGATGTACTCGTTCCTAATCCTGTCCGACCTTGTCAATCCCAAAGAGAACCTCAACATCTTCAGCTCTGCTACCTCTAGCTCTGACTCCTGTCTCTTCCTCAGTGACACTGTCTCTAAACCATACAGCATGGCCGGTCTCACCACTGTCCTGTACACCTTCCCCTTGATTCTCGCTGATATTTTCTGATCACACAGAACTCCCGACACCTTTCTCCACCCATTCCAACCTGCCTGCACTCGCTTGTGAATGACAGTATGAATGTGTGCATGTGCATGGTGCCCTGATATAGACTAGCATCGAATCCAGCTTATATTCCAGAGTATACTGGTACACATAGAATTTCCCAATAGAGGGGCTCCTGATTCACCTGAATGTTCTCTGGTATAGACTGCTGAAACTCACAACCCTACTTCTTACCAATTGCTATATAGGAAAATATGCATTGGGCAGGTGGAGAGGGTTTAGGTCCATTTGTCTCCTTAGAAAGTCACTGTAAATCAATACAAAGTGATTTTAACTGATCAACCTTCCTCCTGTGTTGAAAAATTTCTATCCTGATGGAAGTCGTCTCTTCCAGGATGACAATGTTTGAATCTACAGGGCAGAGTGCCACCAACCACAACATCTGTGGAAGATTTTGGACAGGTGTGCTTCACCCAGCATGACTCATATAGCATTTATCACACACCACTATCATCAAAAGACCAATGGAGGCAATATATTTTTTGGAAGAATGGATTTCATCCCTTCAGAACAATTCTACAAACTTGGAGAATTCATGTCAACACACTGTGAAGCAGTTCTTACCTAGTACTGTACATCTTAGACGACAGAACATTATAAACGACATTATAAACGACAGAAGCGTTTATTGTAACCTACCAGAAATGTGTTGCACAGTTGAAAGTGTCTCTATAAAAGTGTCATTCCCTAAGAGTGTGTTGCTCTGTAGGAGTCCAACAGCTATAATTGGAAAAAATTGGCCTCCATATGAACGTGGCCTAGAATTTAGTATGTGCTCCATTATTAAGCAGGCTTTGAACATGTCGACTTTGAGATAAAAATCCATCCAATGGGAATGAATCTGAGAACTTCACTGAACTCCATCTACATCAAACAACAGAGACACCATCAAGCATTTCCCCCAGGCCAAGATAGTCATCTCTAACCCTCTCTTCATCTCTCCTTCACTCTCGCTCATTTAAATACTTAATTTACATGACCTTACTTAAAGGGGATGTCATTGCTGTGCACACACTGTTATGACCTTGGCTCAGGGGAAGCAGCAAAAGAGAGGGACACAGATACTGAAACAGAAATGCCTGAACATTTGTTGGCCCAAATTAAGTGCATTAACAACAAAATTTAGTCACCTTGAAGATACAAGATGCTTGGATGGTGACAAATGACAAGCGGCTAAATAGATGTTCACCAGAGTGAAGCGAAGTCATTACCTCATGACTATGAAAGGCTACACCACATCATTCTCATCCCCTGGATATTCTAATCCAAGATGGAGTTTCATTTGTTTTTTATTTTTTCAGTAATTGCTTTCTTCTCACCGTTCTTTCATAAATCTTAGTGGTGTTCAAACTATGCTCTCATCCACTCCTTTAGACTCACCCTTGGACTCTTGGATGATCAGTTTTGACTAATTCCCTCCTTACCTGCATGTTGACTTTGGTAGCATCATGGTTCTCTAGGTTTTGTCATGTTTTGGTAGTTCCTTGTCCATCATGATGATGTTGTTTGCTTCAGTATATTCTCTAACCAATTAATGGAACATGTGTACTTAGTGTAAAGAGAACGCCATTCACCTAATTGTGACTTCTGGTAAATGGACGAAACATTTCATTGGGGTTTCACAAGAATATGGCTGAATGTAATCACAGCTTTAACATTTCATATTTGTAAATAGTACCATGAACTATAGAATAACCTCCTTTAGTATTATGGGTTCTTCTGGGTTATATTTACTCTAATGTCTACACACTTTATGCAAGGCACTGTATATAATATAGAGATTGTCTTACAATCATCACGGTCATATATAATGTGTGACTTATCAAACATGATATAAACCCAGCCAAATCCTCATTCATTAATGTAAAGCAGCTGCATGAGGAGATAAAAATGTAATATAGCAGATGTAATATGATGTGAATGTGAAAGAAAATGCTAGAGTGAAAAGATGATAAGAGAAGGGCAAAAAAAAAAAAGAGTCCACGTCTCAGCTACAGTGATACAGTATTTCAGTCACCTTAAAGACTTCACCTTGTTTTGAGGCACACGAAACCTAAAATAAGATGAGTCTCAGCTTCTTTCTCTCTCTCTCTCTCTCTCTCTCTTTTTTGGTGACTGAATGCAAATGTCTCATGTAGTTCAGTAATCATTATTACTCACAATTAGGCCGGCTGGGCGGAAAGAAGGGTCTCTTTATCTCTGCTCTGAGATAGATGGAGAGTGTCAGTGTGCAGAGGCATAGCCAGGCTGCTTACAGCTGTCTGCTCCAAACCTTCATTAAGGTCACTTTGACTCATTTAGAAGCTAAAGCTAAATCCAAACGCAGTCATTTCTTAATAACCCAAGCAATCACAGATGGCATATTATTAGCTTTGGTATTAAAGCACTCTAATGAAAAGACCAATAATAATTTGGTTTTAGAGCAGAAGTAATGACACATGTTAGAATATGTTTTCTTGTTTATCTCTGAGGGTTCATAGCGCTTGCCTCAACATTTTTCATATTTAAATGAAGTTGCATAAATTGCAATACCCCTTCCCCCTCTCTCAAATACTTTCTAGTTCTCTCTCTTGATATCAGCCAGTTTTTTATGCCTCTTCTGGAAAACACAGAACAATTCTCTATAATAGAGCAGGTAATGTTGACAGTACATAAATCTTACCACAGAAATAGCATGTCATTTATCATCTGATTTGGCCTCTTTGTTTTGGCTCGGCTGCGGCTTTCCTCCCTTTGTACCGAATGCCCAGTGCTTTCTCTGCTTGTGCTCGGTCCATGGTTGTGCCCGGATCTGTGTGTATGGGTTTGGACGTATTGGTGAATTTATGACTAGTGGGTGAGCGTGACTCATCCAGATATCCATAGCCAAGGCACATCTGTTTAATTCTGTCTGGCCTCTGATTCTTTCTTTCTCTGCAAGTCTGGGCTGAGATGCAGAGAGAACAGACCTTTGTTTTGGCCAGCTTATTTTACCGGGACGGTTTCCTCCTCACTGCAGCAAGCTATGATGTGTATTGGGTGATTTGGCTGATGCCAAGAAGATAAACCGAGACAGAGATGCTCCAACATTCTGTCCGTACACAGAGAGTTGAGGATTCTGCAAGTAGAGACACCTGTGATAAAAAGAGGCGCAGTGCTCAAATTTGTTCCTTCTGTTTGTTCCTTCTATGGCCTATGAATCATCACAAAGTCCTATTACCATTTTAGAAATGCTGTCAAGAGGTGTGTTTTTTTTTTTTTTTTTTGAACGCACACTTCTGAAGGACCAAACCTGCCCACAGTTATTTATTTATTTATTTATTTGTTTGTTTGTTTATTTATTTTTGCAAAAACCCATCTGTGATATTTTCTGTTGAACACTTTTGGTCCTTTTCCCCAAAATACAAACTGATTTGTAATTTAAACTAAAGTAACCCTAGTTACTGAAGATAAATGAACGAATGCAGTAAACTAGCACGTGTGCAATCCACCATGTCCAATATGTTCCCATGTTAATGATCGTGTCCGCTCTTTGTTCCGTAAGTTTCATGTGTGGTTGCCCACGCTTCAACACGATCGTGAAAACCATTGGTTCCCCATGAGATCACAGTCCCGATGCACACCTCTAATGTTATCTATTCAAATTGCACTCCTTTTAATCACAGAACTCGAGAGAGAGAGAGAGAGAGAGAGAGAGAGAGAGAGAGAGAGAGAGAGAGAGAGAGAGAGAGCAGAGGTGTGGGGACTAAGAAAGAGAAACTAAAAGAGAAGGAACAGAGTAACTGGAGAATCAGCAAGCGAGAGAGGAAGGAAGAGTGAGGACAAGGTTAGTGAAGAAAAGACAGCGATCTGCAGCGATCTTTGTTAGAGAGAGCAAGCGGAAGTGAGCGGGAAAGACAAATAGAGGGGGAAAGAAGGATAGAGTGAGGGAGAAGGGAAAAGAGAGAGACACTGATTCCCTCGCTACATCCATCTCCGAATAGCAAGCACCCTCTCAATTATTCATTAGGCAGTCACAGAGTCGAGCATCCATAAAGGGGCGCTTATTTTTGGCAGGACTTTGTGTATACACCCATCAAACTTTGGCAACACTTTTATCTTCTGAGTAATGCTTAATTGTTTACCCCATGATTATTACTTTAATCTGCCTTCATTTTAATGTCATTACTTTTATAAGAATTTTAATTGTTATTTAATTATTAGAATTTTAATTATGTATTCTTTATTTACCCTTTCTTGCAGTTTTTGCACCCTTTCTTGCAGTTTTTACTTACTTTCACACTGTAAAGCACTTTAAGCTGAATGATGATTATTATTATTATTATTATTATTATTATTATTATTATTATTATTATTATTATTATTATTATGTCCTTCACGATGCATGTCAAAGTGTCATCTATTTCCACTTGTAATGAAGTTTTCTTCAAAATAAACTCAGTTAGTCACATTTGTTTATCGATGGCTCATCAATCAGTGTGTGTCAAGGACAGCCAGAATCAATCTTTTTCAAACATGAAAGCTTGGCCTTGACATCGCAGACTTAATCAGTTAGAGAGCTGGCTGCTACAGACTCGCAGTCTGGAAGGTCCTTGTCACAAATGCACACACATATGAGTCTCACGCACACAAACGCACACTCTCTCTATTTCTGCGCATCTCAGCAGTGTAAAGCTCCTGGGCATTTTACATAGATTAGCGTAGAAGAGCCTGCAGGAGTCCATTGGCAAAATATGTGTGCTAAGTGAGTCCAGCACCAGCAGCATGACCAGGAGGTCAGACCTGTCATCCAAAATGATGACTGTGACTGTGGGCAGGGCTTTAGTGAGCTATAGTTGAAGTTTGTGTGTGTGTGTGTGTGTGTGTGTGTGTGTGTGTGTGTGTGTGTGTGTGTTATACTTAAAATGTTACAGTGAGGAGAAATAAGTATTTTGTCACTTTCAATATTTAATATGCTTCCATTGTGTATACTGTAAACTCTAATGTATAAAATCTATGTCTTAAAAAGTACAAAAAAGATTTAAAGAATACTATTCAGACACTATTAAAAGAAATACATACACCAACCAGGTATAACATTATGACCACCTGCCTAATATTGTGTTGGTCCCCCTTTTGCTGCCAAAACAGCCCCATCATGCACTGTGTATTCTGACACCTTTCTATCAGAACCAGCATTAACTTCTTCAGCAATTTGAGCAACAGTAGCTCGTCTGTTGGATCGGATCACACGGGCCAGTCTTCGCTCCCCACGTGCATTAATGAGCCTTGGCCGCCCATGACCCTGTCACCGGTTCACCACTGTTCCTTCCTTGGACCACTTTTGATAGATACTGACCACTTCAGACCTTTGAGGTCAACTTTGAGGACAAAATGTTCCCTTGCTGCCTAATATATCCCACCCACTAACAGGTGCCATGGTGAGGAGATAATCAGTGTTATTCACTTCACCTGTCAGTGCTCAATGTTGATCAGTGTATATAGATGCAGATTACACCTGGTGTCATTATAAAAGATGTTTGCGTTGTTGGGAAGATTTCATGCAACAAGTAGCAATCATGGTGAAGATGAAGGAAATGTTCTCAGGAACAAGATTATCACTCACATAGAAAAAGCTAGAGTCGTAGAAAAGGCCTGAAACATCCCAGTCAGTACATTGGTTTAATAATATGCAGATGGAATGTTCCTGGAGTCATAGTCATATTAGATGAGAATTTAATTTCATTGGCTAAGAAACTAAGGCTTGGTCAAAGATGGATTTTTTTTAGCAGGAAAACAACCACAAACATACAGCCATGAAACTCATAAATGGCTTGAAAATGTATTGATGTCCATCAGAGTCCTTCGGGGGGACACTTGTTGGCAGATTGACGATAATTTGACAAGAGGATTGGGACAAAATTGAACTAAAATGCTGCAAAAAGCTTATTACTTCTTATCATAGAAATCCCAAAGCTGTAATTGGCAATAATATTTTTTGCAAAGTATTAATGTTGGTAATTTGTGGTGTACAAATAAGTTTAACACATTTTTCTTCTGTTTATGCTTATAAATATATACAAAAAATGTGTGTGTATGTGTGTGTGTGTACATATATATATAAACGTGTATTTGTGTGAACATGTGTGAACACCATGTACATATGTCATCTGTCTTCATACATAGATGGCAGGTCTGTATATGTGTGTGTGTGTGTGTGTGTGTGTGTGTGTGTGTGTGTGTGTTTGGATTGGTGATGGGGAATTCTCTCCTCTAATGGAGTAATTTATTCTCCGCTGCAACAGGAAAAATCCTTTAATTAGAATGTCAGTCTAAGGACGTCTGTCTCTTGTTAATATGTAGCCCGCACTCTCGCTCACGCTCCAGCTGTCTCTCCTGTCTTTCAAATCAAGTCCAATCCACTTGCCGCTGTTCCACAGTCTAGAAAAAAAGCTGAGTGTTAGTATATTACCACTGAGGAAACCTTTAAGATACCAGTGTAGAAAAGATGTTATTAGAATCCGGATGTCAACAGGTTTTTAGACATGCTTCCCGAGATCCCTCACAGATCACAGCTACATTGTAAAAGTTAATGTAAACATCAAACAGCAGAATGGGAAAATGCGATCTTGGTGCTTTTCACTGTGTCATGATTGTTGGTGCTGTTTTGAGTATTTAAGAAACTGCTGATCACCTGGGATTTTCACAAACAACAGACTTAAGAGTTTACACAGAATGCTAAAAATAATAACCCTGAAAGTCAGTTCTGTTGAAGGCCTTGTTGATAAAGGATTCCAGGATAACTAAAATAACTTCTCTTTACAACTGAGATGAGATGAAAAGCATGTCAGAATGCACAACATGTTGACCCTTGAGGCAGACTGACTGCAACAGAAGAAGACTACATCGGTTTCCACTCCAGTCAGCCAAGAACAGGAAGCTGAGTTCAGGCAGTGCTAATCTGTCCAGTTTGAGTGACCATCCCTATTCTCGAGTTCATTTCAATGATGTAGTTGAGACTGAAAAATGTAATAAACTCATATTTAATTAAAAAAATCTTTACTACACGCCCACTTTGGGCTTAAAACTGAATACAGATACAGATATTTGGAGTACTAAACATAATAACAAAGCATTACACTTCATATAAAGGTATGCTGTATGTTGCAGAAGACTGATATCATGACCAAATATCTTCTGCTCTTGTGCTGGACAGACTCTGCCTGTGTGTTATTGTGGATCCTCATCTTTGTGTGTATCAGCTGAAAGCATCAGGCTGTTTTTATTTTATTTTTTCTTCTCTTACCCAGCGGGCAATCGATAGGTCACCCATCTCATTACTCCCTGTCAGTCATGCACCCAGAGCCGGATCAGTGCCCAGTCCTCACATACCAGGAAAGTTCTTCTGTCACTGTATTTCATATCTGCCTTTACCTCACTCATCATCCTCACTTTTTAGTTTGGATGCACTGTCAGTCTTGCAGTCATCCTAACCCCAGTCCCCATCCCTCCTAGCCATGTTTGAATCAGTAAATCATTTCTTACATTTCTCTACATGTTTAATATTCCCGTTCTATGAATTCATATTATTGTTTTTCTTTTCTTTTTTTTTTTTATCCTCTAGCTTTTACTTCAAGAAAGTCAAAGCAATGTCTCCTCTTCCTGGCCATTCCCTGAAGGGTGTAGTTGTCATGATGTTGATTGTGTGAGCCATGTGTATATCTTCTAAGAATGACAGGCAATCTCCGCTTTTACACCCACAGCTTGTGCATAAGGGACAGGAGCACAGAGAAAGCTTTGTTTTAAATAATGAGGAGAAGTCTGACATACATGCTTTGGATTGACTGCAATTTGCTGCCTGTGTTATCTTCTCTTTCTGTCATGTAGGAAAGGAAAATTATTGGTTTGCTGAGCAGCATGTTCTCTACAGTCTTGTAAATGTAATCTGAGTTTAGAACACAGCAGATTAAAAGGGTTTTTTTGTTTTGTTTTTTTCTTAGTTGTTTCTTTTGACAGCTCAAATGATGCATGATGGAGAAGGGAAATTTTGATCAGGTTTCTACACTTGCTACATTCTTCTGGATCATTTTCATATAAGATTTATAAGATTTATACAGCAAAAAATCACTGAACGCATTAGTTTGGCTGATCATGCCAGTTTTTACAGAAACCGTGCTGTTACTTACTGTAAATGTTCTTTTTTTTTTTTATAAACCTAATGAGCCTTTCAATTTCGGTAGATAATGGCCCCCTATGCCCTGTGTAGTGCACAGCATGGATCATCCTAAATAGTGCACTAAATTTTAAATAGAGAGCTGTTTTGTACTTAGCCAAGTCCTTCCCATTGCACCAGCTATTTAAAAAGTGATAACGTCCCTCTGGAGTTTCATAATGGCTACACTTAGTAACTGTATGACATATATTAGTAGCTGTTTGACATTTATTAAGTGTGTATCTGCATCATTTAGTTCTGTTCAAACATAGAAGCAGACTAATCTCTAGCGCTGTACTGACAATAGAGCTGAGATCATGTCAAAGCCAACATCTAGACAGATTTCAAAAGAACAGATTAATATTAGGAGTGAAATAAATAGAATTTAGAAGAAGATGTACTGTAGACATATATATTTGCACATAAACTTCTTCTAGACTCTTATTAATCATAGTCAGGTCATTACAGTTCATTTGCCTTCTACTTTATTATAGCCTTTAACTTTACTCTACTTTAAGCTCACTTACTGTATAAACCTAAGACATCATTTTTGCTGATGTAAAAATCAAATCGTCTGCTATCTCATATGCCCTGCAGAAGTTTAATGCCAGTTAGCTGTCTAATTGTATTAAATCTTAAACGCATAGTTTGCAGTTTGCAAAGTGTATGACGTCTACCCGGAGGTGTTTAGGGCTTTTCCCCTTCGTACTCCTTTTGCTCTCACTATAATCACTACTATCAGTATATTACTAGATTGCTAGAACTTTTAAAGCCTTGGCTACACTATTATTTATTCATTTGTTTGTTTGTTTGCTTGTTCTTTTGTTTGTGATGTTAGTGTTTAGGTGTGGTTCTGATACTCATACTGGCAGACTGAGGGAGAGAAAAAGCACTCTGATGCTTTCCTATTGAAAGTACAGTTTTTCCAATAAGGCTCAATACATAGGGCAAATAAATACTTTATAGCAAATCTCAGACTTATCTTTTGTCCAGACGATTATGTGTGTGTTTGCAAATAAATAAAAAGAATAAGAGAAATAAAAACGTGATTTTCCCTATATATGGAGAGTTTTGGGACAATGTATAATACGAGAAATCTGTGTTTAATTTATTTTTAGTGTTAAGTTTTGTTTATTATTTTAAAGGTGCATTAGTCAAAATTCGGCACAAGCAGCCCTCTACAGGTTAAATAAGTGAGACTGGAATTGGAAAAGATCAGATTTACATTATTTTTGAACTCCTTGAGTACTTTCTACTGTTTACATAATGATTTATGAGAATGTTCAAGAGTATTGCCCTTTCTTTCTTTGTGATGGGGAAAAAACATCTACTTATTTTGTAAGTAAAGCTTGTATGTAAAGTTTCAGCTTGCCCTTACACGGACAAGATATGCTGAATTTAGCTTCATTCCTTAAACCAGTAACAGATGACTCAATCTTGGAAAAATGTCCCTAGTGTTTGTTTTACTGTGTTTCCAGTATGTTGTTGCTTTTGAAGCACATAGTGTTTTTGTTTGTTTGTTTGATTGTTTGTTTAGTTGGTTGGTTGGTGGATAAAATTTTTGCCCATAGGTGAATTAACAGGGTGCACTGGGTACTTGCTGAGTTTAGCCTGAAAACAGAGTGTGTCCATCCAACACAAACAAGTCTTTTGGTCCAGAAGCCAGTTTTCCACTCGAGTTTTCTCAACCATGTAAAACACTTCTGATTGAAGCTTTGACTTAAACCATTATTTATTTTTTAAGTATTTATTATTTCCATTTTTTTTTAAATCATATTCTACATAGTTTTCCTCATTACTTGTACTAATAAATAACTGACAACTCATCTGCACCTTTATATTAAAATTAACTTTTGTTGCATCTGTCTTTTAATCTGTTTCTCTGCTTGAGCTGGAGGTTTAGAGATAGCACTGAAGAGTTACCCATGGAGATAGAGGGGATTAAAAGTGAACTGCTGTGGCTTCACATCTGGCATGTCCCTATGGAGTAACTTGCTGTGTAACACCTCATTGGTGTCCCTTGGCTGACTCTCACTTATTTCAGGGCAGGGTGTTGAGGTAGAAATAAAGAAATGTGAAGAAGTGACATACTCTGTATGCATGGAGATGGAACAGTCGAGAAGTCACTGTGTATTAATAACATCGTGCGGTGGTTTAGAGCAGGCCTGTACTGAGTTGGAGATATTTGGGGATGAGCTAAAGGGGGGGGTGGATGTCTAACATGGCACCCCTGAGCCCTGTTATCCCACATATATACCTCTCTCTATTTAAGACAATTAGACAGCTAACTATTGCCGACACAATGATGAGTGATTTGTTTTAAATAAGTTACTGTTTTTCTACAAGGACAAGGGTACCAGTACAAATAAAACAAACACTCGCATGTGCTCTAACTCCATGTCTTGTGTCTTGTCTAAGTGCCAAGGATAGACTGCTATACTCTAGAAGTGTTGGTCATGTTCTCTGTATCTGTAATCACTTAACCCTCATATGTCTGTCTATATGAATAGCTTTCAAAAGCAAAAGTCACAGACTGCCATGGTGTCACCCTGCTTTCTCTCTTTCTGTGCCTGTCTATAATGAAATGGCTGTGTGGCTGGCAGTTTTAATTAAAGTGCCACTGCTGTTGTGGGCATATCACATCTCATCTCATCAGTGCCACAGCTACTCAATGTCATCCAGCTCTCTCTCTCGCTCTCTCTCTCTCTCTCTCTGTCTGTCTCTCTCTCTTTTTTTCAGGTACAATGATAAATTTGTATCCACCCAGCCTTTCTTAAGTATGCTTATTAAAAAGCATCACCATGTAGCTACTTACAGTAATTTTCCCTTCATTAGCTTCTCTCAGTAGAAGTAATATCAGTCACTTCTTTCCCTTTTTAAAAGTATAATTCCTCATGTACCCTGAACTTAATCTACGCTCCTAAACATAGTGAGATCGGCAAGGCTAACCCAAACAAAGCTTAGAGCAGTGAGCCTCCATCAGCAGCTAAACAGATGATGGATGGGATGAGAGTAGAAAGGAATGGGCTTGTGCCTGTCTCTGGTGCTTTATAATTGCTTGAGAAAAAGGATGCTCAGCAGCCCATACTGTTGTCTTAATGGGATTATTCCCCCAGCTGGTCTAGTGGAGAGAGAGCGAGGGGGAGAGGGAGTAATCCGATTCTGTCTGCTGTACTTCATTGAAAGACAGCCAGTCAACTCTGCACCTTGAATCGCAGGTGACACAATATCTGCTGCATTCAGAGATCCCATCAGCATGAAATCAACGCACCTCCTTCAGGGACACGATCAAGTAATTGCACCATATGGCCGAAAGTTTGTGGACAGTTAACCATCACAGTCATGTGTGCTTGTTACATATCCCATTCCAGATTTACTCACTCATTTGCTCTTACAGCAGCCTCCACACTTCAGGGAAGACTTTCCAATAGATTTTGGAGTGTGTCTGTGGGGATTTGTGATCATTCAGCCACAAAAGCATTAGTGAGGTCAGGCATTGATGTTTGGTGAGGAGGTCTTGCATGTAGTCAATTCAGTTCTTCCCAAAGGTGTTCAGTGGGGTTGAGGTCAGGGCACTGTGCAGACTATCATGTCTTCAAGAACCTTGCTTTGTGCACAGGGGAATTGTCACCCTGGAACAGGTTTGAACCCCTTAGTTCTAATGAAAGAAACATCTTTCAGCTACAGCATACAAAGACCTTACAATTCTGTGGCAACTTTGTGGCAGAAATTTAGGCAAGACCCAAATTTAGGTGCAGTGGTCAATTGTCCACATACCATTGGCAATATATAGTATGTATGAAGATTGAAACATGGATTTGTATGCATTCCATCAAAGTCTTCATAGAGCTAAGCATAATTACAGCAGTCATTCCTAATACTTCAAACATTTACTTAAAAACTCATTCAAACTCACATCAAGTGCAAGTGAAACTTTAAAAAGCATCTTTCTAGATGCACTTAGTATAATTCCATTTATCATCATAGCAATTTAGCAATAAACACTTTTTGTAGCCTTTAACTCAATAATTCCACAGATAATTTTAACATTAAATAAAGGCTGCTAGGAAAAACACACGCCCACAGTGTGTCGTTCAGAGAAAAACGTAACTGTGTTAACACTTATGTTTTAAGTTGCTGCTTCCAGATATATCTTTATAACTTGATAGGTCATGCTTCCAATGCCCTTACTGTGTCATTTGTGTCACTACATGTAGATGCCACATTAGAAAAAAACAATAACAAAACCAAAAGAAGAAACATGCAAATCAAAAACTAGACAGCAAATTTCAAATCCAGACAGCAAATTCATTTTGTGTACACAGCAACAAATCCAGACAAATCTGACAGTAATTTTTTTTAAAAATGACAGCAAATTTGGACACAACAACAAATTCTGAAACATGGCAGCAAATTTAGAAAGACACCAGCAAGTTTGGAATCATTAGCAATTTCAGAAAATGCAAAAGTAAATTCAGCAATATGGCGGAAAATTCTGGATCATGGCAACAAATTTGGCACACACAGCAGCAGAATCAGAATCACATAATCTTTTACTCAAAACATGAAAGATAGGTCCTGATAAAACATCACATGCTCATTTCTGATTGGCTACAGCTTCCTGAAAAAAGGGAACAACATGCTGCATCATAGCACTGACACTATGGGAATTCTGCTGCATGATCGGTGTCTAAAGCATGTGTGGAAACACACCACTTCTATTGGCCAATGTGAGGTCAGGTGACATAGTGGGGTGTCAGCCAGACCATAAAAGGTCATCTACGTAACGAAATCCCCAGATTCTAATTGGAACATCAGTAACAACGCTGCTACACTGTGGAAGAATGCCTGCCCAACAAGGCTAGGTAGCACTGGCACAGACAGTTCTTGAGTGCAGAGAAGGCCAGATCAACCCTGAAGGACCTGGGATCCTGGGCTTGAGTACATGTCTTGTTGAGTACACCAGCCTGCTGGGGCACAAATATCATGCAAAGGTGCACCCCTGGTGCTGAATACCTTTGACCATTCCAGGAGCAAAGTAGGAGGAAGCTTCTGAGAGGGCCTGCAGAGCTCCTTCACTCTTTTTTAGTGTAGATAGTAAAACAATAACTAGTAACCTGTCTGAGGCTGACTGAGGCTGAAGTGCTCAAAGGGAGCCTCAGATAGCCCTTCCATGAGCACTGAAAGGTCCCAAGAAGAAACGTGTGGTCTATAGATAAGAATCATCTGTCTGGCACTACCCAGAAAGTGAAAAACTAAAGGAAGCCTCACCACAGAAGCTGAAGCAGTACGTACATGGTTAGTGAAAAATATGTACATTAAGGGTAGCAGGGGCTAACCCTGCTGAGATGCATTTGTATAAGAACTCCAGCACTGTGCCAACCAGACAGTGAACTGGGTTTAACTGGCATTGTTCCCACCAGAGACAAAGAGCCTCCATTTTAGGGCACATAGTTTCCTTGTTGGGATAGCTCTGGAACAACCTGTAATTGTCTCAACAACCTCAGTTGGGAGACTGGAATCTATGAGCTGTTGCCCATCAGGGGCCAGACCAAACTTTTCCAAATCTCTGGCTGGGATAACAGATCAACCTTTACTTGAGACAGAAGGTCTCTCCGGATAGGAATCTCTCAAGGAGTTCCATCCAGAAGCGGCATTAGATCCAAGCACCAGACATGGGCTGGTCAATATGGTGCCACTAATAACAGTGATGGAGTTGGTCTTGGCAAGCCCAGAGATATTGGGGGAAAGGCATACAGGTGAAGCCTCAGCCATGTCTGTACCATGGTGTCCGGCCCCAGTGGAACTGGTGGTGTGAAGGTGAATCAGACTGGACATTTGGACGACTCCTCGGGTTGAAGAAGTCCACATCCACTTGGCCATACTGCTGCAATTTTGGACTCCAACACCTGCCAGTGAAGTCTCCATTCCGCAGGCCTCAGCCCCTGCCTTGACAGGATGTCTGCTCACACGTTTGCATGCCCTGAATGAATTGCCTATGAAACCCAATAGCCTTTGAGTCTAAACAAATGATAAACCTTAGCCTAGCCTGACACCGTTCCTAGGCTCCTCCTTCTGTAACCTTTTTTTTATGCAATTCAGAATCCCCTGAGATACACTTGGCAGTAGTTGCCATGCTGCCAAATGATCTGAAATAGGTATCATTTTTATGATAGAATTGCCAAAGAGAAAGATCGCTAGTGAGTGATGAAATAAACCGCAGGGCATTCCCACTTCCCGAATAATCAGAGGTAGCAGGGTTGGCAGAAACAGACCCTGAGGGTATCAAGGGAAGTGGGATATAAAATGTAATGATGTACACAGACCTGCCCCAAGGGGGCCTGCCCTCAGGTATCTACGCTCACAAGTGTTAGATCTTTTTCCAAGTCGCCTTCGAGGAGATTATGGTCCACTGATCGGACTTCCCTTTAAACAGCTGGGTTTGTGTGTACTGCCCAACCTCCTATCTTTCTGTGGGAGGCGCTGTAAGCAGCAGCTCTGTCCTTCTGCTTCTCTTTGTGGAAAATAAGACTTCCCTGGGAATGGATGGTGGAAGTTGGTAGTTCCTGCAGTCCAGGAGGAATTCTTTGTCTTTCACCTTTATCTGCGTAAGGTTGGGCTAAAGCTGACAAGCATAGCAGAAATGGAATAGCCAATGGTGTGGGTCTGTTTATTTAGTGCCATGGAGGGTTAAATCTGTGGCCCAGCAGAGGTCTTTTACTACCTCAGGTTCTAATCCCTCACCCTGATCCAGGTCCTTGAGCAGGTCAAATACCTGCTGCTGCATACACCTTACCAACCAAAAGAGATGCAACGAGTATGGATTCCTCCAAGTTCTCGACTCCTCAGTGTGGCGATAGGGAGGAATGTGAGATTTCAGCAAGCAGGTTGTGCTCAGCCCATAGTAAGGAAGTGGTATCTAATTAGGTATATTTGCATCAAATGTATTATTTTTGCTAGTTTCATTTGTTAGCAGGCTGAAAAATAGTGTCCTGTCAGCAGCGAGTATGTAATGTTCAGTTCAGACCTACCATTCCTGTATTCATTTAAGTATATGTTGAATTTGATGTCACGTCTTTTTCAATTTGCTATTGTGTTTGGTGTCGTTGTTGTGCTTTCACTCTGTGAACACAAATAACACATGCACTTAACCAGAACTGAGACCACTGCATGGGTAAACAATGTAAATGCTGGTCCATGGCTCCATTTAATCAGATTTCTGAAACTGTAGTAGCTCAATAAAGCACTTCCGAGAAAAGGCATTTGAGGCAATTCAGAAAAGTCAACCTCTGGAACAGAAATGTCTGAATGTGCTGCCCACTTCTGCAGATATTGGCTGGCAGTATGAAGGAGGGTGAGAATTGATGGGAGCTTTGATTTTGCTGCTGTGATGAATGTTTGTTCAATACAGTAGTGTCTCTACCAGCAGCAGAGCTGTTCGTATAGTTACATTTTACACTAACAAGGTGGCAGAAGCATTCATTTTTAAATCAAGCATCATATTAGAGCATGAAAGATTTTGTTTACTGTTGCATTTCTTGCAAGTCTATGCAATGCAGCTGTTTTCACTGTACATAAGTGTTTTTTTTTTTAACTATCATTATTTTTTTGTTTGTTTGTTTTTCGTTTTGGTATTATGTTTAAATAGCTTGCCTAACTTTACCAAACAACATGATTCTGATTCATCTGCATAATCTCACACTGAAACTAGACCAGAGTTTCTGACCAGAAGCCCTTCAGAAGCACTTCTTGCAATATAAATCAGACTTTTGTGGAAATCTTGGTCTATATTTTGTTGTGAATTTTAAAAAAAAGTCTAAATTCTTTCTCTTACACTTTCTTACTGTGTGTGTGTGTGATGGTTCATATGATGTCATGTATTTGTGTATATGACCAAAACCATGTGGAGACCTGAATATCAGACCTATATGTGGGTTTTCTCCAAACATTTGCAACAAAGATAGAAGCACAAAATTGTCTGTAATGTCTTTATATGCTGTAGCGTGAATATTTTTTCTTCACTGGAACTAAGAGGCCCAAATATGACATGACAATGCCCCTCTGGTCCATGCTTCACATTCCATGAAAGTATGGTTTACCAAGGTGGGTTGGAAGTACTCTAGTGTCCTGCACAGTGCCCTGACCTCCAACCCCAATAAATACCTTTGGGATGAACTGAAACACTAACTGGGTGCCAAGCCTCCTCAACCAACATCAGCACCTGACATCACTAATGCTCTGAATGAGCAAATCCCTGCATGTCAAAGGTGGAATAAGTCTGGAACAGGATGTTCAAAAGTACATACAAGTGTGATGGTCACATGCCCACACACCTTTTACTACATAGTGTGCTGAGCATAAATAGATTTATTCATTTACATTACATTACAGGCATTTGGCAGACACCCTTATCCAGAGCAACTTACAATTTATCTCATGTTATATGACTGAGCAATTGAGGGTTAAGAGCCCTGCTCAGGGGCCCAGTAGTGGCAGCTTGATGGACCTGGGAATCGAACTCACAACCTTCAGATCAGTAATCCAACACCTTAACCACTAAGCTACTACATATTCATAAATTTCTTACACATTTAAACAAAAATTTTGGTATTCAAGAATATTCTATTCTATAAAAATAAACAAATAAATAATAAAACATTTGTTTGCCATATTGTTTGTGTAAATTTACATATAAACAGATGCAATTATGTAAGCCTTGAATGGCTTCAAATTAGCTAATTGCTGATGAGTTTTATATACAATTTTATATAGGTATTATTTTTGTTTTTATATAAGTTTATTTATGTCAGTTATACACTCAAACTCATTTCATATTATCAGTAGGAAGCAATGCAAAACAAATCTATAAATTATGCCAAATAACATTAGCTATTCAAATAGGACAAAAGAAATTGCATCCTATAAAAGGAGGAGGAGTTGGTGTCTGCACAAAATAGCTGTGCCGCCATGTAGTTTTCAGCTCTTGGGGTTTGTTTTTTATGGAGTTTTGTGGCAGTCGCTGACTGAAACCCTGCCATGCTGTGACTGCTCTTGGTTCATTACAGATAAATAGTGTTCATCGACATTTGCACAATTATAAGAAAAAATCAATACCAAACTTTTGAAAATCTGGCAGGACTTTTGTTTTTTTTTGCTTTTTAGATTTTTTGGCCTACTAAAACATTTAGAAACAATACTGATAAATACGAATGAAGTCTACTGTAGATATTTAGCTCGGGTTCTGCAGTAGGGCTGCTTAAACAACAGCTAATCCAAGCCATATCAAGCTCGCTGTCTGTATTCCAGCAGATGCACAGTTTATCCTTCATTAAACATTATGGCATCTGAGAGTGGCCTTAGTCCTCTGTCTGAAAGAATCTGGGGCTATTAAAAAGAAGCACTGGGCAAGATGGGTTTTTCTCCATTAGCTTAGCATGGCTAATGATCCCGCCACATCCGTTGTTTATCTAAAATGGAGCACTCTTGGAGTAGGCGGAAGATATTGAAACGATCATGGATATATTAAGCATGATGCTTTGGTGTCAGGGTGAGTGTGAGCGTGTGTGTGTGTGTGTGTGTGTGTGTGTGTGTGTGTGTGTGTGTGTGTGTGTGTGTGTGTATGTATGTATGTGTAGCAGGGGTTTGTGGCATCATTGCTCAGCATAAAGCTAGCCAAAAAGCAAAATATCTACCAACCTGCAGGAAAAAAAAGGGAAATGAAAAAAAAGGGCATCAGCAAGTTGCATTCAGAGGGACGTGAGAAGAAAGTGATGGAGACAGCAATAGAGAGGTAGAGGAGAGTGTGAAAGGGGCAGAATGAGAGAGAGAGAGAGAGAGAGAGGTCAAATTTGCTGCAACTGGAATAAAGGATCACTCTACTAATAGACATGACACACACATTCAGAGCACCTTAAAGCCAAATCACACTGAAAATGTCTCTGCCTGTCTTATACACATCTCAGAGAACAGATCTTTTAACATTTCAGTCCACATCAGTGTATGAAGAATAATATGCGCAATTTGTGTCCATCACAAGTCCATCACATCCATCCCTCTTCTTTTTTTTTCACTCCAAGTGACAGACACCAAAGAGTTACCCTGAAGTCATCGACACACAGAACACATCCTTTACACTATGACCATATTAAAAGACATCTACAACGTTATGATTGTGCACCGTGTAGCTTCAACACAAGGTGTTTGTACAGCAGTGGTACTCATTACACCAACATAGGGAAGCGGAATAAACACAATATGCTGTTTGTTCACTGTCCTACTGTCTCACAATTTCTCATGTTTACTGATAATTGAAATTTGAGGTGTTTCCAAAAAAGATTCCCGTCAGTAACACTTCGGGAGTCAGATGCTGTGTGGGTTGAACATCAGTTTGAAAGACTCTTTACAAGATTCAAGTGTTTGTGTGTTTTAATAAGTAATACTAATAGTGTGTGTGTGTGTGTTTGTGTGTGTGTGTGTGTGTGTGTGTGCGTGCGTGCGTGTGTGTGTGTTTCACACTGTCACCACTTGAGACAGCAGGACACCAATCACCTTCCTGTGATGGCGCCTCGATTTCAGGAAACAGACAAGCTAAAACCAAAGACACAAGAGAGCAAAAGGAGGGAAAGAGAAAGATGAGAGAAGGAGAAATGAGTAAAAGTACAAAGAGAGGAAAGGAGAACTTGAGAAAGGAGGATCTGTCAGCCAGCAGTGTCGGGTCCTGATCTCACTCAACTGTGGAAAGAGGACAAATGAACACAGAGCTTTTAGCATAACTACGCCGTGTGCTTTCAGGCTTATAGAACCATTCATTAGGAGCATTTTACACACTAGATCAATGCCTTGAATGTGGGTAGTGGAGTGTCTGTGGGTATTAGTAGAGTATTCAAGTGTGTGTGTGTGTGTGTGTGTGTGTGTGTGTGTGTGAGAGAGAGAGACCCAGAGTAGGGTCTATCTACATATACATTGGTTGTGCCTTTTAATCATATATTATATTGCCAAAGGTGTTGTGAAACCCCTCCAAATCATTGAAATCATTCATTGTTTTTCAGAGGCTGGGCTTGGCCCCTTAGTTCCAGTGAAAGGAACTCTTAATGCTTCAGCATACCAAGACATTTTGGATTATTTCATGCTCCCAACTTTGTGGGAACCGTTTGGGGATGACCCCTTCCTGTTCTAACATGACTGTACACCAGTGCACAAAGCAAGCTCCATAAAGACATGGATGAGTGAGCTTGGTGTAGGGGGAACGTAACTGGCCTGCACAGAGTCCTGACGTCAACCTGATGGAACACCTTTGGGATGAATTACAGCAGAGACTGCGAGCCATTCTAAAGGGTCTGCCTTTACATGCACATGTTGGCCCACCCTTTGCAGCTATAACAGCTTTAACTCTTCTTGGAAGGCTTTCCACAAGGTTTAGGAGTGTGTTTATGGGAATTTTTGACCATTCCGCTAGAAGCGCATTTGTGAGGTCAGGCACCGATGTTGGACAAGAAGGTCTGGCTCAAAGTCTTCACTCTAATTCATCCCAAAGGTGTTCTATCAAGTTGAGGTCAGGACTCTGTGAAGTTCCTCCACACCAAACTCATTCATCCATGTCTTTATGGACCTTGCTTTGTGCACTGGTGCACAGTCATGTTGGAACAGGAAGAGGTCCATCACCAAACTGTTCCCACAAAGTTAGGAGCATGAAATTGTCCAAAATGCCTTGGTATGCTGAAGCATTAAGAGTTCCTTTCACTGGAACTAAGAGGCCAAGCCCAACCCCTGAAAAACACCACCTGAATACAATGATTTGGAGGGGTGTCCCAAAACTTTTGGCGACACAGTGTATTTCCTTATGTGGACATGACGATAGTATTCTCGTCTTTGGGTTTAGAGCAAACCCACTCAACTCACTCACCTTTCCTTATTTGTGTAACGAATTTTGGATATCTTTCCATGTACCTGATTTTTTTTTTAAATAATTTCATCAATTCCCCAAAAAAGAAATAACATGTTTGGCCAAAATTACGTGTTTGTGCTCATATTGAACTTCTCTCTTTTCAGAAAGCAATAACTATTTTTCCAAAGTGACGTGGAGATGTTTTTAAATGGAGTAATTTCTCACCATTTCTTGGCCTGGAAAAATTATATTGTGTAAGGTTTATCAAACCCAGTCTGCTTGTAGATGTCTAAAACCTTAGCTATATGAGCATTTCTTATAGTGACACTGACACATCTTCATCAAAACAGTGAAGAGCACATGCACACTCACCAAACAAGAGTGTCTGGTTTAAAAATGTTAAATGACCATCCATGTAGGCCCCATGGTGGTAAAGAATCTGTTGCTATTTTCTTAGTGCCAGATACCTCAGCACACCTTCAGAGGTCATGTGCAGTTCATGCCTCAATGTGTCAGAGCTGTTTTGGTTGCAAAAGAGAGATCTACAATATTAGGCAAGGATTTTTATCATTTCATGTCTGATTGGTGTGTGTTCTTTTCAGACTAGTTCACATACTATATGTGTGTGTGTTCACAAGTATGGTTAAAGTATGAAGATTCCTCGGGAAACGGATTCTTGAGATTTTACATTGCTTCAGTCATGGCATTCACTGTAGTGGAAATGTTTTAAATATTCTAATAAAAATACGAGTTGGCGCAAATATTTTTCAAGACTATCTAGTGGGTAAATATTTTCTTGCTCAGCAGAAAAAAAAAATCAGGTCTATAAGGGCTTAATAAATAGACATTAATCAAAAGAAATGCAGCCAACAGAACAGAGGGGACTGAATGAATCAGTGAGTTTTTTTCCCAACAATGTTAGATGTTTGATGTGAACATTAACTCATGCTCTTGACCTGTATCTGAATGATTTTATACATTGTGCTTTACAAGCGTAGATGATGGTGATAATCAAAGTTCAAACTAATTTTTCATTGTGAACATATACTTCTATAATTCAGTAAGGTTATTTTAACATAAGTAGTTAGAAATGTTGAGTGGAATCAGAATAAAACACTTTTTTTGTAGGTAAGCAGATTTTATAATGCTTCCCTTTTGATTGAGACATGTACAAAGAGGGTAATTTCAGCTGATGTAAGTCTTTTACTCAGTTTTCCACAAATCTAGGGTGAAAGAGTCAACTTTTGTTTTATATGACAGCACTAGATGACCCCTAAAGAAAGCCATGACCTTCACATCTGCTACTTAGGGGTTAGAAGAGAAGTTAATTCTCCATGAGCATCTGCTACAGGTCCCTTGCTGTGTAAAAGAGAGGTGGTCTGCATGTGTACTCATCTAAAACAGGCCGCCACATCTCCTCTATGTTGTTTACTTTATTAATTAGTCTTTTAATTTGCTGTGAAGCCCTGAGAGGTTAATTAACGTCAGCTTCCGAATGGTTCCACTCAGCAGATCCGTGGAGATCGGAGTGAGGCGTCAAGACGTTTCCCGCCAGCAACCCTAGACAGAAATGTGTGTCTTGAGCATGTGTGACATGATGGGGTGTGTGTGTGTGTGTGTGTGTGTGTGTGTGTGTGTGTGTGTGTGTGTGTGTGTGTGTCTGAGACAGAATGCTCTTCTGCTACATTTAAAGAGTTACACAAATTGACCTACTTGAAAAATGGGAAGAAAATGGAGAAGATGTCAGCAAATGTGTGTGTGTGGTACATGTGTGTAACACAGCAGAATGGATGATTTAGTAACGTCTGCTTTGACTACCATGCATCCTATGCTCTCAGGGAAGCAATAAAGTTGGGGGGCAGGTGCCAATAAGAGAAAAAGATAAAGGTTGTAGATGGAAAAAAGCTACAATAAAGCTACCAGTAATAGATATGCATTTTATCAGTGCACTGTAATGAAATGCATAACTTTGACATCTACCTTTTTTTTTTTTTTTTTTTTTTTTTTTTTTTTTTTGGCATTAAAAATGTAAAAAAAAGTCTCTTTCTCATCACAATGTCCAAAACAATTTTCTGCTTGGCTCACCCTGCATAGAGAGCGATTGAGTATGCCAAAGCTCGGTGCTAACTGATCGTGATTGCATTCCTGTAGGATCTGGGGGGGAGGGAGGAGAGTTTCGGGAGAGAGAGAGAGTGAGAGAGAGAGAGAGAGAGAAAGCCTTGGGGAATTCATCCACCTCTCTCTGTGTCTAATGTCTTCAGTGCTGACTGTCATTAGGACCAGCATTAACAACATTAATGTTGGTGAGAGAGTAAGAGATCGAGAGAGAGAGAGAGAGAGAGAGAGAGAGAGAGAGAGAGAGAGAAGGAATATGTGCAGAGGTAGAAGCAAGCATGTAAAATGTAAAATTAGACCAGTCGAGACAAATGGAGAAGACAGTGCTGAATGTGCTGCGTGTTATGGAAGTGTCACTTTTATTCTTCTTTATTTCTTTGTCTTATTCACACTTTCCTTCACCACTTCCCCCAGCCTCATCTGGCAGCAAGCCGATATGAATTAGGAACGACTTAGTGCGTTGCTGAATAAAAATACATTACCTAAATAAGAGCTATGCTTCATGTTGTACAAAAGAAAATTCACTGTGATGTATAGTAAAGTGCTGGAAAATTCCTATCAGGTTGGTAGATTTCTTATCTCTAACTGTCAGGGTGCTAAACAGTCACTGCTGTGTTTGAAAATTTGGACATTAACTCTCCAAGACGTGAATCATTATACCTATTCCCTGTGGTCTTTTCAGACGTTTAGCGCTCGTTACAGCGACATTGGAGACATGAGAGAATACAGCGTCCTTTATGCGATCACGTCTGGAGCAGATGATGGTCAAATTAACCAAGCTGTGTTGACGAAGTGTCCCTGCGATGCACTGACCGCTATTTGTCACTCTCGATTAAATCTTGTGCCAGTTAGAGGGACACTTGCTTTCTGGAGATGAATCTGAAGATCAGTCTGTTCATAGTTTTGTTAAATATAATGCAACATGGTACTTTTTTACCCTCAAAGTTTTCATGAGCTACTTTTTCTCCCTCAACACACTTTTGTGTTTCGCTCAGCCACTGTCCTGTGTTTTTATTATTGTTGTTAGTTTTATAATTGTTTGATCTTCAGTGCCGTCTTGACCCTATTGCTGTTCTCTGCCACGGTTTCTGTCTGTCTCTTTCTTGCTTGTTCCAATGTTATGTATCTTTTCTTTGAGTGGAGTGGAGTGCTGAACTTCTTGGCATCCACCCAGTATCTTTGTGCCTGGCTGTGAAGGCTGTTTTTTTCTTTCCTCACAGCATTCTTCCCCCCAAACCAGCTGCTTTAATGTAACCAGCATATTGCTGTACGACTCTCTATAGCTATTTCAACAAGGAGTGCTATTCGAGAATAAATTGTCTGTCTCTGAATTAGCACTAATTAGCAGATTTTTGGGGCTCTACAGCATCATAATTGGGTATAGTATGTGTAGCTTCCAGCTGGCTGCTGGAAGACTTGTGGGGTGGGTGTGTATGGCAGTGGTGATGGTGGTTGTTGGGGGAAGTGGGGGGTATCAGAGAAGAGAAGAGAAGTGAAGAGAAGTGAAGAGAAGAGCATTAAGGGTGCTGTTTAGAGGCAGTGCAGACATCAGGCTTTATCTTGGAGAACTGCTCTGGTGATTGGGCAGGAAGGAACCTTGGTAGGCCTTTTGAGCTCGTATTGTGCTCGCCAAAGCACTTTTGGAGAAATTAATGCCGAAAGATAATGAGAATAGCGAGAGAGAGAGAGAGAGAGAGAGAGAGAGAGAGAGAGAGAGAGAGAGAGAGAGAGAACAGGGAATGAAAGCGTCTCTTTTGCAACATGCAGCTGGATCATCAGCAGAACCTAATGAAGGTGCAGACATCCTGCTGGTTTTATATTGTCTGTCACACACACATGGGAATGGCAATTAACACCCACTACCATCTACTTCTGTACACATTAAAAATGTTTTGAATTAGCACTTTAAGATTAACACCTGCCCGCTCCCTCAATGCAGGTAAATGCATGGGGTGGTCAGATAGCTTTAGCCGGTTATGTTACAGCGCTGTTCATCAGATGGAAACAATGTTTATTATGAAGTCTGTTTTGGTATTATATCTCTTCAGGCATGGGCAACACAGTGGCACGGGAAAGTGTTGCTGCATCAGATGGTCCAGGATCTTGAGCTCGGATCAAATTCTCAAAACATCGCAAAACATGCATGGATTGACTATGATAAATTGTGTGTGTATGTGTGTGTGTGTATGTAATGGTGTACTCCTGCCTTACAGTCATTGTTCCCGGAATAGGATCCGGATCCACCTTGTCCCTGACCAGGATAAAACCATTACTGGAGTTTTTTTTTTACATGACTTGACCTGTACTCTCACCTTCTTATCTTAATGTTATTTATAATGTCATCTTAGGAAACAGATTAGGAGATTAGAGAAGAGTCTGAAGAGGAAAATAATAATGAAAAGCAGGAAGAAGTATACAATGAAGACGCTCCAATAAAACATGGAGTCTCACGTATGCAAACTCAGCTGACAGACTAATATAAAGCTGTCAGTGTTAGCCATGTGATTATTACATTTTTTTAATATGAAATTAATTAGCTAACTTCAGAGAACTGGAGAGAAGAATTGCATAAACGCAAATGTTATTTCCATAATAAGCTGTACGTTCGTTTCAGCCACACAGAATAAATACATACAACAATCGATTCATTTGAATCTTACAAATGTACTACTTATGCACCTTATAAACTCTACACCTGTACAAGGTTTACATTCAGGGTGTCTGGTGTGCAACAACATTAATCTGAAGCCCTGCATGCTATCCTTAACTCCTGAAAAGATGGAAGACCTTGACATTCTGCAGTCATTCTACACAGACAGGATGATTGAAATCTACATTTTTTCCTGCTAATACTCTGGATTATATAAAGGACTGGTACAGAGCGTACACAGAGCTAACGGTCGATCCGTGGAGAGGAAGAGGAGAACTGAAAGCCACCAGTGCAGCCTCAGCTTCTTGTTAAGTGCTCTGGTTAAGGTGCAGTACAGCTGTGTTGCATGTAGTGTTTCACAACGTCTAAGGAGATGTTTAATACATTCTAGCAAGTCCTTGGTGGAATGTAACAGTTTGGATCTGTGTATTGAGTGTTTGAAATGAAGGAATAGGGAACATGTTTTATTTAAAGTGAGAGATTCTCTAGTGTACATTGAGCAACCGAGCTGACAAATCCTGCTTAGATCAGCATGAATTCTAAACTAGTTTTAGGGTGGTTATGTTGACTAACTGACAAGATTGCTTGCTAGTCATGCACGTGGCTAGATTTGCCGGTCTAAGCCACATTTATGCAGCTTCAATGGAGAAAAAGGGAAAGTCTATTAAGAGTACATATATGAAGTGAATCCCCCTACTCACACACACACCACTGATAAAAGCATCCATCCATTCCCACAGAGCATCGGCTAATGGCAGCACAACACCGGAGCTGCACCCAAGAGAGAAAGGGAGAGAGAGAGAGACAGAGAGAGAGAGATGGAAGAAGGGGGGGTGGGGGGGGTTCCAGCTTTCTCACACTCAGCTCTTAGCTGACAGAAGGAGTGCATGAGGAGACAAGTGTGTATTACAGATGCCGATGAGGCAGCGTGCAAGAGTGTGAGAGTGGAAAACGGTGAGACAAAGACAGCCAGCAAGGGGACACGTGGCTCACATCCTCTGCTCCTGTGATGGAGGGGTGAACTAAAGTCACTATGAAGACACGAGATGGTAAGAGACTTTTAGTGTTTGATAGTTTAGAAGTTTGATTTGTGCTTCTTTAATTGCAGATCATGTTTGCTACTCTGCGAAGTACGCTTCAAACTGATTTCGAGTTAATGATGCATTCTGGGAAATTATTGATTGTAACATGTTGAGGGGAAAGACAAGCTGGAAATTGTTTTGGTAGGCAGCATGATCATGATGATGGTGGTTATTGGTGTGGGATTGTGGGATATGTAGTCGCTGATAAACAGCAGGGGAGGAAACAGCGTGTTGTGCTCTAAGTCATCCCCATGCTCCTTCTGTTTTGTTTGCAGAGATTGATTCTAGGCTTAGACGATATTGATTCCAGCGTGCTATGTGTGCTATTGTGCTAGAATGCATTTCTCAGGAAAGGTCTGATTATGCCTTGAAACGCAAAGTAAACACAAAGCTCTGCAATTAGGATTTGTTTTAGATGTGTGTGTGTGTGTGTGTGTGTGTGTGTGTGTTGGAGTTAAACACAAATTACACCTTTGCATAAAAAAGACAAATGATGCCCAGTTATCCTGATTGTTAATAAAGACCACGGGGCACCGTTATTATTATTATTATTATTATTATTATTATTATTATTATTATTATTATTATTATTATTATTATTATTATTATTATTATTATTATTATTATTATTATTATTATTATTATTATTATTATTATTTATTATTATTATTATTATTATTATTATTATTTACCACAAGCTGATGATGACTCACAGGCACATTAAGACTTGTGTAATTAGGAGATAAGCTGTGGCATGGCAGGTCACTCTAATGAGCCTCTCTGCTCTGTCTGTGCGAGTTCCCCCCTCAGTCAGGTCCAATCACATGTAGTTAATCAGCAGACGGGGTTAGTTACCACTAGGTTAATGGCGCACATTAATATGTTGCTAATATACCCCGGGTCATGCGGTAATTAAAAATCTCATTTTCAACTCTGAGCTTAGAAGGCGCTGACTCTCCTTCATCTTAACCGTATATCATGCACTGCAGGGGTCGGGAAGGGGAGGGGACAGGAGAGGTTGTCTTATCTCTTATTTGTTCTGTAATCTCTCGGGTTACTTAATTACCTCATTGCTGACGACCAGCTACGTCTGTTTGTGTGTCTGTGAGGGAGTGCACCGTATCAGGGATGTTGCATCAGGTGTACGCCATTAAACAAACATCTGTGCACAGGGAGCAGGATCTCTCCTCAGGGTCAGCTGATGCAAAGAGCTGTTGCATTTAAGTCATGACTAAAGTCTTACCTATAGTGCGTGTGTGTGTGTTAAGAACATAGATCGATCAGCATTGAGTACAGAGTTCTCATTCTCTGATATTTTATCATTCATAACAAAATTAAAATTTCATAGAAAGGAACTACACCAGTATTTTTGAACTTGTTCTATATAAACTTACTAATTCATCCCATTTTTTTGTTTCCACCGAGAGTCATTTGTACACTGAATAAAGAATAGCAAGCATCTATATACATACAAGGGAAATCTGTTGCTGAATCCCAGTAAAATGTTTAAACATGCAACTACATAAACAATCAAGAAAGAATATCCGAAAGAAACATCTTTTAATTCCACTTATCTAAGATATCCTAAAGGTTTGGGATGTGTATGTGTAATCAGACAACCACAACATTCAGCAACACATAACCACAAAACACTTTTAACTGAAACTTCATGAAAGCATTTGGAGAAAAAAAAGAAATGTGTTTTGAGTAAATGCTTATTGACTGCCCCAAAAACCACCATTAAGTTTTAGTAAATGGGTCTTCTGTGTTCTCTCTAACTCTCTCTCTCTCTCTCTCTCTCTCTCTCTCTCTCTCTCTCTCTCTCTCTTCAGTAAGCTACACATTATGGACTACTCAAAAAAAAAGAAACCCGAAGTGTTCCTTTAATGCACCGAAGCTACATCTTTATCTATTACCCATTACATAGATATTTTTTTAAATGATATTAAATAAGTAGAGCATGTCCATCCTTCCCACAGTCATAAAGTAAGCCACACCGACTCAAAGCTTTCCTCAGCCCACCCTCTTCATCTGGCTTATTACCTCTCAATATTATATTACAGAGATCCGACTCCCAAATTCAGTGATGTGCTGCACCCGTGACCAAACACTTCACAGCCACTTCACTTCAGTACCCCTGTATTCGTGGATTATTATCATGAGGTGGTAGTGACAGAGGAGGAAAAAACTCTGAATAATAAAACCAATATTCTAATGGTCTAGTGAGACATGAAAGAAAAAAGGATGATGTGAGAGGGAAAAGAAAAAAAAAGGAGTTTTATATCTTTGATTTTCAGAAGAGGGTTCTAGGGATGAGGGACTATAGGATGTTTGTAGAGACGTAGAAAAGGAGACAGAGGCAAGAATCTGAAGAGTTTTTCATTCTTTTTTGCAATCATAAAAATAGAGATGTATGCCAGAGACATAAAGGTAGGCTAGAATGCAATTAGCAATTCAGATGCACAATGCATTCTCATGAGTGGCTGACATAAGCAAACATTTTAAGGGCCTGGATAGAAGTGAGAGGAGAAATAGTGCCGTGAGAGGACTTGGTGAGAGTGGAGTCAGCAGTTTGAGCCGGAGATCGGTGTATTCAGCAGCGGTGTGGCGCTATAGCTGCGATATCATGATCTGTCAGAATGAGTTTGACTGTAGCTCAGCATAGTAGTGACTGCAGCTAGGAGACACACGTTTGTGGCAACTTCTGTACTGTGCACAATGCACACTGGGAGATCTGCATTTTAACATGGGGAGCTTTCAGTTAACCTCCACAATTCTCAAGATTCCGAGACACCAGCAAGAAGAATATGAGTTATTCCAAGCAGCACATGAAGCTTTCTGATGTTGCTCCTGAGTCTCCTGTGTGTCACATGATCTCAACAGAAATGCACCTGTCGCCTTCATAGTACTTATAGTTTGTTAGAAACCATACCAAAAGAAACCGCATCGTGAAGGCCAAAGAGCTATCCAGATGATGGTTCTTATTTGGTTATAAGAACTTCCCACAGAGCACTAAATCTGATATTAAAAAATGGAATATAAGCACATGCACAAATCAGAAAGTCCACCAAAATGAAATGATTCGAGTTGGAGACCGGGTACAAATCGGGTAACTGTTTTGGATTAGTCAGAGAAACAAAGTAAGCAGCTTTTAACGTGATCACTACCACCACCATGCTTCACTGTGGTGATGGTATTCTTGCACTTCAACCTGCATCTTTTACAGAAGCATCTTTTTATTATACAGATACATCCTTTTATTATAAAGCCTATATTCCTCTAAAACTAATAAGACATATGTTTTAGGCTGGTTGGTAAGCATATAAGGTGACTAGGACAGCACTTTAATCACATAAAATTCAACATTAAATATCAACACATTTTGACTCTACGTGCTATGATTTACTAGAATCAGTACAAAACACGAAGACCGATCATTTAACTTGCCTGAACTCAGCTCGTCTGAGCTCATTATATCAGTTGATTATGTTTCATTCAAACTCATAATTAAAGCCGTGATTGATCGTGATTAAAATAGCCCTGTTCTCACATTCTTATTTCCTTACTTTTGCTCACGTTTTTTTTTTTTAAACAATAAAGTTGCAGAGAACCAGAGAAGACTCAGTGTAGCTGACAAAGAAATGTGTAGTGTCATTGGAACACAAAGTAAAATGAGAAATTTTACAGTTTGAGGGCACAGCTGGATGGTCCATTAAAATGCTTTATTAAAAACTCTTTCACAACAGTGTTTAAAAAGTAAACATTTTGTTGCTAATATATGATGCAACATATCCAGCCTTGAGAGGAAACTGTAAACCGTTGCCAAGCAAGTGTGTGTGTGTGTGTGAGAGATGGAGAGAGAGAGAGAATTAGCGAGGCTTTAAGACAGCCCAATTTTAGACTGTAGAGAACATTACATTTGTAAGTGAATGGATGTGTATCTCCCACTTCTGATGTAAAGTTAAGGCTTGATGGTAAACATTTATTTCTATTCATTTCAATAAAAGGTGTAGAATCCATACTCATATCAACAGTCCACATCAACATCTTGTGATGTAATTCATTTGATAATACAGTGAGAGAGTATAATTGATATGCAGCACTGTGAGTGTGAACATATGTGATGGCGAATATATGTGTCTGAGACACGAGACATGCAGTGTCTTCTCCTGAGTACACACTCCTGGATAGTTATCACAGGCTATGGTTAAAGCTGTGAGCTCTGAAAGATCTCGCAGGCTTTGAAGGAGAAACTTTTAAAAGTGTGAAACGGCTCAAAAAGGATCTAAAAGTAAAAGGAAACAATTAGCAGTTCTACTATTTCAGCTTGGTCAAAAAGGTATATTTATATACTTGCTTGGTAAGCTTAGATATCCATTTATCTCTAGAGATCTGAAGCTATGTTTGGCCATTCTCTTACAAGGACTTCTTCTCCTTGACCAGGAGTCTTGCTGTTGCACAAGGCTTTACCCAGACATGATTTTCTTTGAAAGTAATGAAAAGGAACTGTGTAAAGACGTGTGTATATCCCAAAGGATGAATATAAATTGTAGAGTCGTCTCTATTTGTTATAACGTCGTCCTTCCTTCAAGGAAATTTGTCTGGATTTGTTTCGTAGCAGCACACACAAGCTCAATATAAAACATTTTACATGTACATGTAAATATATGGACTTCTTAAACACATACAGCACTAGCAGAACAGTAGATTATCATGTTAGTACTTTGTGTAATTCATCCATTCTTGCTTTCTTTTATTATAAAAAGAAAAAGCCATACATTAATTCAAATTTCCATTTATCCCCCCTATAAAAGACAGACTTTGTTTGCAAGATTCCTTCATAGGTATTCTTCGCAGCCTCAGATAATTCCGGTGAGCATGCACGGTGCGCAGGTTTTCCCATTACATTTGCATATGTTTACATTTCCTTTTTTCTATGTTTCCACCTATAAACCATCTGAAGAGTCGCAGTAGTGCCTCTGTGCTCAGAAACAGCTTCAGATAAGTGGATTTGATTTGTGTTTCCTCAAGTTGATCTTAGAGATGTTTTGGGAGGATTATGGCAGAGTTGTCAGCTAGAAGGGCTGAATTTTGTGAGTAAGGGAAGTTAAATAACAAAGAAATTGTTTGGGGAATCGTATTTAAATTATCTGTTAAGAGCAAAGATGTTTTAAGCAAATAAATTGCAATTTATTTTAGTTAAAGCAGACAGTTAATTTATGCACAAGCTGTGCTAGTGTCAGAGCACTGCTTCCTCATTCTTTTACACGCACACATACACACACACACACACAAAATGAAATAGATGAAATATATAACGTTTGTGTATTTCTGAGTGAGTAGTCCTGTTCCGTGATTTGTGGTGGCGTGTGTGTGTGTGTGTGTGTGTGTGTTATAATAAGCCTGATTGCTATGCCTCCATAAATAGATGCCCATGTTGGCAATCAGGGTGTACAGTCTGGCTGTACTTTGGTAACCACACTAACCCATGTGGACTCAAAACACAAATTCTGGCTGCTCTTGCAGTCATTTGGAGCAGCAAGGTTGCTTTAAAGTGTACATGAGGTTGGAGGTCTGATCGTGTTGTAGTGATACAGGGATTTTCGATGCAATGGCACCGCAAGGCACTTGCCGGACTGACAAGTGTGCAATTATACAGTGATGCTGTGATACAGTGAGATTATCTGCAGTTCTGCCGGTGATGCAGTAAAATACATGCAGTTTTGCAATTTAGTGAGATATGTGCAGTTCTGGTAGTGATACAGTTATATCGTGATTTAGAAATACAGTGATACCATGAGATATGTGCAGTTCTGCCAGTGATGCTGTTATACAGCAATATAGAAGAACAGTCATGCATTTATACAGTTATTCAGGCTACAGTGAGGTATTCAAAGTTCTATGAATAATACATTGACACAGTAAGGTCTGAAAATAGTATAGTGAAATGTATGCAGTTCTGACAGTGATGCAGTTATACAGGAATACAGTGAGATATTTACCACTCTGACAAATACATTGAAATAACACAGTGATACACTGAGATGTTTGTAAGTATGATAGTGATGCAGTGACTCACAGTGAGACAGTGATGTAGTGATGCAGGGACTCAGTGATGCAGTCAGTGTCACAAAGAGACATTGTCACATATGTCAAAGGTGCAGTGATACAATGGTGTAGGGATACACTGATGCACTCAGCCTTTACCAGGTCTGGAAATAATACAGTGAGACCTTTCCAGGTCTAACTGGTGCAAGTATACAGTGAGACAGGTGCAAGTCTGACAGTGATGCAGTGATACAGGAAGGCATTTTTAGATGTGATAGTAATGCAGTGAGACTTTTGCAATCTAACACTAATGCCGTGGTATACCGATGAAGTAATGCAATGAGAAATTGTGAGGTCTGAATCCACCTCCCTCTCTTTCCTCCCTCTGTTTCTCTCATTTTCCTTGGCAATTGTTTAGTCATTGGATGTACACTTTTTTTTTTTCAGTTGTCTCAGGTGACTTGTTTCTTTACTTTAATCATTCTGGTCCACTGCTGGTTTGTTATAGTAGAACACAAGGTAGTCATGTCATTTACTGGAGAAAGTAGATGAAAGAGGAAAGAAAGAATGAAAATGAGAGAAAGGGAGCGAGAACATGGGGAAGAGATGATAAATTGCACTCATTAAGGTAGTAATTTGTCACTTTCCATGTGACTGGGCTCCAGCTGTCACTCCTTGTGCTTTTTGGCCTCTTTGGCTCTCCATCTCCACACCGGACAGATGGGCAGAGAGAGGGAGCGTTGTGGCCTTGCACCAGACCAGGATGTGAGAGATGTTTGTGTGTGAAATAGGAATTAAACACCCCATAATAGAAATTCTAGCCTTGCATTCAGAATTTTCTGAACCATCCACAGCCGTTGCTATAATAATAATATTACTCCTGAGTCTTAGTTCATGAGTGAAATTAAGCGTTGTACCTGTAGTCGAACACCATCGGCAAAAGGCTACAAAATCAACTTGGGCTAAAATAGTGTTCATCCAATGTAATGGATAGTTGAGTCTTCATGGCTGAAGAGTGATAGAGGTCAGTGCGTGGCTGGCAGCTCTATTTAGCTATGATTTTCCAATCAGAAGCATGAAATTCTTCAGAGCTCGATTGCGTTTGTCACAGCATCATGGCAGAGATTCCACCAGAGCACATCTATCTGAAGAGACATCCAAGGTCATATCCACATCAGAGCTTTCAATAACCGGAACAGCCTTCTCTTGATGAAGAGATTGGAAGTAGGAAAGGACAGAAAAAAAAAGAATCATCTAGAGTATCATGTGTCCCCCTCCCAACCTTTTGCTCTAATAACACAAAGCAATTTACACTGACCTTTATAGAAATGTACCAAAAGTAAATTACAGTAGTTAAGAAATGCCCCTGAGCCTAATTGCAAAGGAGATTAAGTTTCCCATAATTGCTTTTGGCCATCTAATGCAATTTTTTGGGGGGTTTTTCTGATTAAGGTGATTTAAAAATGTAATAACCCTCATTCAGTACACACAAACACACACACACAATACAGTGCACATACTGTACATCCACATCCATGTGTATTAGATCATCCATGTTTCTTGTAGGGATAGATGTTTTTCGGTCCTGATATTAATACAGAAATAAGTATCCTTCTTACTTTTAATTCATTGGGGCAACACAGAACTTTTTATTTAGCTATGTTGGTGACTGGCATGTGCTACTAGTAATGAATGCTATGTTAAAATGTTATGGCATTTAAACAGTATCATTAATAGAAAGCTAGAGAGTGGCCAACTTGAGTGTGCAGTGGAGTATCAGCGAGAACAGCCATCAATAATTAATTGTACCTTAACTCCAGAGCAGAGTGAAGACCCTGGAAGCACACGTGTCTCAGTGCTCAGTGCTTGCAGAGCCAAAGTGCTCTCACGTGTGAAGGTTTCTCTGTGCGCTCAATTAAAATGCCCGTGCTTGCAAACACCTTTCTGTGCACGCAATTCACAGCACCAAGCGCTTATTTTTAAATGACTACGCTTACGGAAACTGGTCTGCACACTCAGCTCAGCAGCTCGGCTCAATTGAAAGAAACTGTTTAAATCCCGTAAGCTGTCAGGTTTCTTGTAGGAAGATGCCATGTTATGATTGCCGTCATTAAAATCTGTGCTATTTTTATGTTGTCTTTTCATTACCGCTGCAACATACACTGAATCACACAAACCGTATTGGATTCTTCCCAGACCTTTTTTTCTTTCTTTCTTTCTTTTTTTTTTTTTTAACAACAATGAGTTTTTACTATTAAATCAGCACAGTATCATGTCAATACCCAATACCAGTATTTGCACTGATACATCCCTATTATTTTTTTGTTTACTATCACTATACTTGTTGCATTACTCTGTTAATCTTATTATACACTCAGTTTCTGATCAAGGTCTAGCGTGATAAAATATAATCTGGAAGAGTGTACAGTGTCTGTTGGAAGTATTTTCTTCCAACAGACAAGTCAAGGAGTCAAGTGGATAAGATGCTGTAGAGCTGGAATAGAGTACACTGCTCATGATTACTCTACTCTGTACCTCTGTAGAATGATTGGTTTGGGCAGTATTGGCTTTAGCAGTCAATACTTTTACTGCTAAAGTCAATTTATTTTCAAGTCAATTGAAGTCAATTTTGAGTAGTTAACAAGCCTTGATGTTAACTAACACCAAGTCATAATAAAATTAGATCTGTGGAACATGCTAAATGAGTGTGCTTGCCTGAATTTCCATGTTACCAAAAGAGCAAGGAATCCTACTGGCTGAAAGTCTGTTGCTCTCTGAATCTAAATCACTGGGAGTGAAAAAAAAAAAAAAAACATCACACTTTTCACCCCACCGCTTTATGACCTGCAGTGCCTGCTGCCATGCCAAAAGGTGTCTGCCTGGAAAAACAGTACCTCTGTTTTGCATTTCATTATCTGTAAAGAACATTATAGAGACATGTTTAATTGGATATGATGCTAATTGGAGAAGTCTACTAAAAAGTCACACTGTAATAATGATGATATTAAAAATATATTAAATAGATAATATATATATTCAGGACTGATCTAAAAATCTGAGCCAAATACCAACTCTGAAATTCATGTAAAAAGAATTTTTCAAAGAGTCTACTTTTCACTTAGGTTGTTGTCAAATATATATATATATATATATATATATATATATATATATATATATATTATATATATATATATAATATACTTTGTAATTAAAATTATTGTATAGAATTGGAAACTAAAAAATGTTAGAAATTAGAAAATATTCTCAAACTTTTGGATCTCCCTGTGATTGATGATAAAAAACTAAATCACATATGGATATTTTTGTATAAAAATAAATTCAATGGTTACATATTTATATAGAACTGTATAGAATTTTATTTGTTAATTTTATTTAGTAGGGTTTATGTTTTGTCAGAAATCACGAGCTGTCGGTCAGCAGACAAGAGAACTAATAAAATGCTTTTAAGAAATGAGTAGAAAGTATATTCTTTCCTAATAGATGTACAAATTCTGTACTGTTATGTCTGAAGTAACATAATCTTTTGAATTTTTAATGATATATGTCACTTCACTTCAAACTGTGTAAATAAAGTGGGTGTTTTTGTTTCGGTGTATATTACTGAAATATATTTTACATACATTATTGTTTCTTTTGGTTGTGTGTTGATAAAACTGTAAAGATGGCGATGGTAGAATGAAAATTATATACCGTGACAGTGTAATAAAAGATGACTAAGCCTAGTAGTCAGCTACAGTACATCACCTTTTGTAGGATCCCACAGCTTTGTATCTGGTTGGTGTAAAATCTGTGCATTCTGGGAATCTAAAAACAAGATGTTCTGGAAAACAGAGGGCGTCTCTCCCTCCACTTGACGCCTTGCATCAGGAAATCTGTTATATAATAATTTCACTGTAGGGATTTATTTTCTGATTGCTACTAGCTCTTATGTTAGTCTTCCACTTCCACTGGTTAGTCTTCCCGTATTTTTTTTATTTTTTGCAATTAATAAGGCTTTTTTCCCCTATTATTTTTTGTATCCTAATAATGTGTTCAATTATTTTAATGACTGTTCCAAGATGTCTACCCTCTCTGAACCCCTGTCATTTTGATGTCAACTACTATATTTTTTTACAATTTTTATTCAGTTATTCCACCTATTTTAAAAGAATTATTCTAAAATATCCATATTTTCTCTCTCTCTCTCTCTCTCTCTCTCTCTCTCTCTCTCTCTCTCTCTCTCTCTCTCTCTCTCTCTCTCTCTCTCTCTCCTTCTCTCTCTTATTGAATTGACTCTCTGAATTCCCATATGTTTCAGGATTGAGTTACTTAGATCTCAGTAATCGTACGCTGGCTGTAAACATAGAGTGCTCTCCTCCTTTTCTCATCTTTCGTTATCTAACAGGGCGCAGAGCCGCGTCCCTGGGGTCTGCTTAGTACCGCATATACTTCCTTACACAGCAGGAATTCAGTCTTTGCATTAACAGTGCTTTTTCTGGAGACATCTGAAGTCACAGTACGTCTTATGGGGGGTGGGGGGTCTGGTGGTAAAGGACACTAGATAGAAGTAGAAAAGAATGGTGTCAAGTGTGTGTGTGTGTGTGTAAGTGTGTGTTTATAGATTGGTGGGTGGCTGTGTGTTGTGTGTGTGGTTTGTGTGTGCGTCTCTTTGGTTTCTGGACTGGGGATGTCTGACACTGGGTATGCGGGTCTGAGCTATAGAGCAGTGGAGTCTTAAATCAATAACAGCAGCTGACAGTCACATGTGTACTGGCTGGTCACACTGTCAATGAGTCTGCTCTCTGCAGAGAGAGAGAGAGAGAAAGAGAGAGAGAGACTCATGGATGCAAGAATGAAATAGTTTCAGTGCACTTCAGAATTCAAGGTCTTTTACGCTCTTTTAAAGCCACTGTGCTGTCTCTTTTTTTCAGTCCTGATGTACATTAAAGCACTGACACACTTAAAGGCTTAAAGATGCATGAAAGTGTAATGCAGACCTCTGTGTGTGTGACTCATCAATCCTCTTGGTAGCGTAATACTTACAGAGACCATAGGGACTGTAGAAGCGTTATAATTCCTCTCCGCTTCTTAATTCTAATTAAGGAGATGAAGGACAATATGTTATCATCTGGACTCTGAGGTCCTTAACTATACTGACACAAATCTCAAAGAAACACATCAATCACCACAAAATCTCACGCATCAAGAGGTGCATAGAAAATATAGCAGACTTGTTACTTTGTCTCGAGCCGTAATTGTTTTCTCTGAGTAATTAAGAAAGGTAATTGCCACATAATTCATCAGCTTTTATGAGAAATGACTTAATGTATTTATTTAAAAAGAGAGAGAGAGAGAGATACAGAGAGAGAGAGATGGAGAGAGAGAATATGGTCACAGCTTTACCTCTAACATCAGTGCAATTATAGCAAAATCTAAAGGTGCTTGTAATAGAAATGATGACTTGTCCCTTTTGTGGTTTTCTACCTTTAAAAACATGGTGGGGTTTATGAGAGACAGCCTGTTCTTGCAGTCGTGTATTATGTAGGTCTGGTTTGGGATCCTTAGGGAAATCACATGCAGGACATCTATATTAGAGTAATGTCAAGGGACACTGTGTGTGTGTGTGTGTGTGGGTGGGTATGTGGGTGTATGTGTATATGGAGAGTTGTGCAGGACAAAAATACTAGGAGCAGCATTTTTTTATTCTGCACTGTTGTGCACTCTTCTGTCTCCCCTGTTGATTTATGCAGCTGCTTGAGGGGATCCTATGTACAGCTTAAGTCTCAAGAGGCTCTAAATAAAGTACATTTTCAGTGCTGTGACATTTTAATTTCCCCGAGTTTACATGCGTGTTGAAGTGTCCATGGAATCATGTTTAACTGCAGTGAAGTTTTTTATGATAAGTTGTATGACGAAATGTAACTGTACCCATGGCTCGAGGTTTACATCCTTTCTTTCTATCTCTCTCTTCTGTAGGTCGTCCCCTTCCTCCCTCAACTGCCTCCTCCAGCCTTCTACCACCGGCACCCTCTCCTCCCACTGCTCCACTCCACCAAGCTCCACCCACCATCAGAGAGTGCCAGGTGCCCCTGCTGGACAGCAGCTCTGCCCACACCATGCTGGAGCCCCACCCAGAGGACCAAATCTCCCCCAATTCATACCTTCTAAGGGCCCAGACCACAACAGGTAAGCTCCACCTTCTTGGGTTGTTCCATCATCTGCATATTTTATGGTAGCCTCTGTTCCCTCTAAGCTGTGCACATGTGCAGGCACACACACTTCTGATTATTCTCCCATGCAGGAAAAAAAGCTGGCATAACAATGGCAGACAATTTGAGTAATTGACAGATGAGTGCAGTGCAGTTTGGACCACAGGTACACTTGGATCTCTTAACAACACTGCTTTTTTTTTTTTTTTTTTTTACACCCAAACAGGAACACAGATGAAAGCAGAAACAGTCCTGCTGCCACCCAAAATCACTCTCAATAACAAAAAAAGATTGTCAGAAGTTAGCCTGTGTTTTGTGAAGTCTCAGCAAAACTTCTAGGGCTGGCTGTATAGTGGTTTATACTTAATGCAAGGGCTCAGCTGCTCTGAGTTCAGTCAGTATCATGGAATTCAATTTTACTCAAAGTAGGATACGTAGTAACTTTGATATGTGAAAAGTTTAAAAAAAAGTCTTAGTTCGGTCATGCATATGGCTAATGAACAAACACACAAAAACTCGTGTAACTTGAAGACAATTAAATTGTGCTGTGATTTAATGAATGAAATATTGCAAACAAGTTGAAGAATTCCTGGAGTAAAGTCTGCCCTAGATTCTGGCACAAGGTTTGGTTAATTTCCTCCAAATGGAAGGAGCCGAAGAGTTGCCAGAGCACAGCTGCACTCATTTTGAGTTATTAATGCCCTCTCTGTGCTGCACAGTCCTCTAAACTCTCCTCCTGCATCAAAATCTCCAATTCCGGCGATATATTTAGCAAAGGGGAGGGAGAAAAGCTGTTAATGTAATTTCTGTTGGAATATAATCTATTGTTAATGGTATTAGCCTCTCCTTTGATCTGCTATAAATCTTTATTACGCCTGATCAGGGCCCCAAGTTCAAGAGCAACACGATTATAACCCTTTTAAAATGACATTACATCATGCCTCTAATTGGTTTACTGTTTGGTGGAGTAACATCAATCACTGGCAGGCTAATCCACGCTGTAAATAAATTCACTTCAGGATCAGCAGCGTAACAGTTCTGGGGGAAAAAATGGCTGGAAAATGAATCAGAGCCTTGACAGATGTGAGACAAGAAATTGCATATAATATTGCGTTTATATATAGCCTCATTTCTATATGGGATGGCTCTGCATTATAACCTGTGTCACTTTAGTTCATTAAAGTTTTGCAGTATAAATGTGTCTTGCTTGCACATTTTATAATAAGAGATATAATGTTATATTGCATTTGTGTGTTTCCTCATACAGGCTGCAATAATAAGAGTACCTTAAACTTGCTTTTTTTTATTTCTTTTTACTTTCTCCGGCTATGCAATTTATCTTTCTTACTTTATAACACTGGCTTATGAAAATCATCATTTTGAGTTGATTAAAATCTTCTCGAAATAAGCATTCACTCGAAAGCGTCTTAAACACTTACACGTGGTTTAAAAAAAAAGCACAGTAAATAATTGACTTATCGTAATAGTAGTAGCACTAGCAAGTGTCTTTGTTGTGTATGATTTTGAGAGTGTCTTCTGCGCAAGTTGTGACGTACGTAGCCGTGCGTGTGTGTGCGTGTGTTTCCAAGTTCAATTAAATGTCCTGTGATCTTGTTGAGGGAGATCGCTGTGCAGGAAATGAGGTTTCTGCCCAATAACCCAGCCCACTGAGGCAGAAAGATAGACACGATTGTAAAGAGGAAGTGTGCTACAAAGTGTGTATATATGTGTGTGTGTGTCTGTCTGTCTGTCCATGTCTGCTTTTATCCTAAATCGATACTAATGGCATTTGCTGTGCATTAAGGAGATTTCCACTTCTTTTTCTGTGCTGTTTTTCTTTAAGTAACATGAATTAATGTTTATGGTAAATCTTTTGTTATTGGTAGTGTTCGTTGTATTTCTTTTTATTATAAATTACTCGCCTTTTTTTGCAGCCTCAAATAAGATCTTCTCCTCGGTTTCTGACAATACAGAGACTCACCCAGGCCATACTCAATTGAATGAAATATCTGCATTCGGATGCTGCACATTAGGGAAAACCTGTTGATAAATTGTCTCTGGATGAGGTGAACAATAGGGGGGATGATCAGGCAATCAGATTCCTCCAGTTCAAGGAGCATCTCATAATTTCAGTAAAGTGGCCTAATTGGTTACAGTCACATGCATTGTACATCATCAAGCATAGAGCTGAAAGGCTATTCCATGCATAATATATCCTTCTGTTTGTTGAATCTGATGTAAAAGAACAGACAAATCATTACGGCATCTCTGTGTCTTACATCTTTATTACATACCTACAGTATGGATTACCCCTTATATAGCTAACGATATTAACACTAAATGATAGGGTAATCATGGGCAGTGTTTGGTTTAAATGTGCAACAGTCATTGGTTTTATTTCTTACACGTACAAATAACCTGGAAATATATGCAGAACTTAATGATATTAATGTTATAAGACATGAGCAAAAGTGTATTACCTAGCCAAAAAAACTAACTGAATTTGTTTGGGTATGGTTGTGTCTCTTTTATAGAGACCTTTTATAGTGTGTCATTTTATAGACACTCCCTAACCGCTTTACTCCGCCCACATCTCAGTCTGAAATCAGCAAGCGCCCAGCACAGGCAGATCATTCTCCTGTAAGCAAAAAATCAATGCTGTGAAAAAAACTCTATAAAAAGAAATTCAGTAAAACCAGAATAAACACTGGCAACATTTTTTCCATGATTGAGCCATTTAGTACTGATAAAGGAGACAAAGCTAGACACAGAATTAGCGATGCTGATCCTGGTCAGGTATGTCACTGCAATTTGTATAAAGCTTCTGAATTGTTTGAAGGGACCAATTTTGAATGGATTTTCTTTCCCATTACAAAGAAAAAAGGACAGTGATGACTCTAAGACCATCGTCATAAATCATTAAGAGGCCTTTTTGCATGTTTATATTGTCATAACTTTTCTGTCAGGCAGCTAAATAGAATATCTTTTAGATAGAGCTGACACCAAGGCTTAATGCTTACATTTATGGCATATGGCAGATGCCATTATCCAGAGCAACTTACTTTTTTTTTTTATCTCATTTTATACAACTGAGCAATTGAGGGTTAAGGGCCTTGCTCAGGGGCCCCGCAGTGGCAGCTTGGTGGACCTGGAATTCGAACAGATAACCTTCTGATCAGTAATCCAACACTGAATCACTAAGCTACCACATCCCTCATAAGTGGTTATAACAAAGAAAGAATGGAACCTGTGCTTGTGAATAGTGTTATAAATCACTATGAACCTAATTTTGCATTGTTATAACTCAGGTTGTGCAGAATGTTGTGTGAAAGTGAGTGCAGTTGAAAGTAATGTCCTAACAGTTTGCTAATGCTAACTCTCTTTGCCATGCTGACTCTAGGTGAACCACTTAGGTTGTGGGGTTGGAGCTTTGTGTTCAAGTGTGGAAATGGAGAGCGAGCTTAAGGAGTAAAAAAAAAAAAAATCATTTCAATCTTATTCATCTCCTCCTTTTTAAAACCCAACCTTGCCAAATTTTGACTATTGTTGCCTAATGGCTCCTAAAAACCTCCTATAATTCTATCAAAATGTTTTGTTCTGAATAGTTAGGATTAGCGTTCACTTTTAAATGTAAGCTAATAGTAAGCTCAACAATAGCAGATAGATTTAAAGGCAGACAAATTAAGACTCTGTCTGCTCATAGTATGCTATGGCATCCATCTCACGTGAACCAATCACAAGTGGACAGCAAAACACATTTACACCTGGCATTATGAATGCGTCCCTAGTGACCACTTGTAATCGGATTTCATAGGTTGCAGGTATCGCGCACATTTATCACGCTTGTCTTCCGCTGCATATATTTACAGGCCGAGATTTCTTGTGAATCTCTTGAACCTGTATGAGCTGTGTCAATAATTTCAACTGCATAGTCTTCTAAGAAAACCTGTAAATGAATGAGACGAGAAAACAGAGGGAGTTATGCAAAGCAAATGAAGAGCTTTTATGTCTTCTGTTGGAGCACTGACTTTATTAATCAGCCTAGCAATGGAGAGCCATACTTTTAGGCTATGGTAAGGGCTACGGTAATGGAGAACTCTACTGTTAGGCTACGATAAGGGCTACGGTAATGATTAGGCGGGTCTACGTTGCTGGGACGGATCGAGATGCTTCAATCATAATGCTGGACCCTGTTCACAACTGAACTTAGTACTGTCCCCTTACAATCAGGACACATATTAACATGGCCCAAACATGTTTCCCAAAATATTTATATTTACTTATTTAAAATATTTAAATAAGATCGGCATGGCAAAATAGCTGACAGGGATGTTTTAGCTTGTGGCATGCCCTCTACTGGGGTTTGTATTTAATCGTACATGTGTACAAAAAGTACATGAGGTACCAAAGGTATATGAAAACCATTGCACATGTAGCTGATGTCTATAGTATGTCATGTGTCGCTTCTGCATTGTTTATATCTCCATGTTGTTTTGATTCCTCCCATGTCCTGTCATTGGTTGTTTCACTTACATGTCCTTATTGCCTGCACCTATTTTCAGTTTTTCTCTGTGATTAGTGTGTTCTACCCTTACTGAGATTTTTGTATTGCGTTTATTGGTTCTGATTTTGACCTTGCTTCTTTTCACTGTCTGATATCCTGTCTGTAGATCACCTGACCTGAGCCTGTTTACTGATTTTAAGTGTTGCCTAACGTTTTGAGTTGTTTGTCTGAACATTTATGAATATGATTCTACCTGCACTTCCATCCTCACTGCCTCTTATTACATGACACCCATCTTATATCTCCAAATGCCTTTAGATAACCTAAAAAAATATCACTGAATATAAAGTCGTAAGGCTACATGGAATGAAAAAATAATGGGTAGTACTTTGTTTGAAGCGTATCTCCATAGGGCTTTTCATAAGCTATGCCTAAATCTTTTATAAAGCGATGTTGCAGAATTTATGAGAGGCTTTTGTCAAAATTCATGAGGTGACATTACAGGTTTTATGTGATTTTGTCTTTACATGAACGAGAAAGGTGTGTTTTTAACAGATACTAACCTTGCAGATTATGAGAATTTGTCTATTTTTCTGACGCTGAGAAACTTGTAGTCGCTATACACAATGCTTCTTATAGCATTATAAATGCAGATTTGATTATCACATGCTTTTGAAAGCGTTCAAATCGTTTACGACTGAAAAGAAAGTGAAGTTGTATTGGAATGATGCTTTATCATAGTTTTTAATGCAAATGTACCAGCAACACCAACTGAAGAGGGCCGAAAAGCAATTGTAAAGGAAAGAACTTAAGGAAAAAAAATAATAATAAATAACTTTCCTCTCATAAACTAAGCCATGAAATAAGGTTTTGAAAAAAGCCTTACATAAATCCTTCAGTAGTGCTTCATAAAATATTTCTAAAATGCTTTGAATGTGCTGTGATGGCCTAGTGTAGGCTCTCCTCAAATAAAATGTTACCAACTAATCTTATAAACTCAGGAGCGAGATTTTAATCTACCATTCCAGTGCAATGAAAATCCTTGTTTATTCTCTTTGCACTTGCATTTGTTTTAAATACCAAAACATATATATGTGTGTGTGTATATGTATATAGCATGCACCACACTGGTCTCTGGGTTTTGTTGCATCATGCAGCTGTGCTTTCTCAGCCATGGCGTGGAGTGGACTGAATTTAAATAATGTCATTATTTGTTATCTGAAATAACATGCTATAGTCAGGGCGTATCCCAGTATTGGGGTGAAAGAGATTTTACTACAAGAGACTGCAAGTGAGTCGGACTAGGAAGTTTGGCAAGAGAGGCTATCAGGAATAGAGAAGAGTGACTGCACGGCTCTCTCTACATCGCAATGCTCAAAAGTGTGTTTGTGTGTGTGAGAGAGAGAGAGAGAGAGAGAGAGAGAGAGAGAGAGAGAGATTGGCTGAGGGTGAGGGTGGTTGGGGGTTTTTGGGTTAGTGCAGCACAGGCATGAGTCTCTGGTCATTCATTATAAATGTGAATTGTGTTTTTGTTTGTTTGTTTGTTTGTTTTGCAAACTGTGAAGTAGTAGAACTCTGCCAGGGAAATCATCTTGTGTTGATGTTGTGTACACTATTTATCTCATTTTGAGAAGCGCATCTTCATTGTCTTTCCATAACCCCTTTTGCTAGCTTTACAATTACAGTAGCTGTGTAATTGTTGTAACTGTGCGAGTGTTTTGCCGCACTTCGATGTGCCAAATATTGTATATTGCCATGCATGCGCGAGTGTGTGCTGGTGTGTGTTTATGCACGTGTGTGACTGGCTCAGTTGTGGAGTGGTGCTTTAAAAGACTGTTTATTTTTAGGCTGATTTTGAGGACACTCTCCGACAGGCTATTATTGCTCATTAGAGCAGATGAGCAGGCCAGGCAGATGCCTGCTGTGGGTGGAATATTTAGGCTGGCCACCGTTCCCGTCCCTCTACACTATCACTGCGATGACAACCAGTGTTTTAACCAAAGCTTCCAGAGAAAAAGGAGAAATGAAGGAGATGGAGTTAAGGAGGCCACTTTGCAAACAAGTTTGTGTCCTTCAGAAAGACTTTTCTTATACGAAGCTACTTATGCAGCTATAGATACACTGAAAACACACGCAGGTTTTTATACTGTTGAAGCTGAGATAAAGTATATTTAAAGATAACAGAATTACAGAGTGTGAAAGAGAGAGGGACTGTCAGTTACCTGCTGAGCGAGCATCGTTTCTAGCCTTGCGTCCGTGTTACGCATGTTGAACTCCAGAAAATGTCAATAAACAGTTTATTGAGCTCTAGCCAAGATCGAGAACTTCAGCCTTGTTCATGTTGCCAGTAGGCTTTGAAAGCATCACAGCAAGATTAATGTAGGGTGGTGAGAAAACAGACTTATAGATAGAAAAAGAGAGAGAGAAAGAAAGCGAAAGAGAGAGAGATAGAGAGAGGGAAAGTGAGAGCTATTTAATGCTGTCTTGAGGCAGACTTCAGATCTGTGTGAAACTCCAGTTATTGAAAGCGAGACACATGTAGGTCTAGAACTGCGTTTGTCTCTGGAAATCTATTCACATAGCTCAGTGCTTCGTGTAGCTTTTGACAGTGGAACATGCACTCAAACACAAACACACGTACATACACACAGGCAAACACACAAACATGTGCATGGTGAGCCAGCAGGCTTTTAGTGGTCTGCTTGTGCATGGTTTCCCGCTTGAGGCCTGAGCTCAGCAATGTGGCCATGTTTGCACACTTTCCAACTCAACATGATGTCTGTCAGTATACATTGGCTTCAAGTGTATGTGTGTGTGTACTTGTGTGCGTGTGTGTGTGTGTGTGTGATCTTCTATCTTCCATAAATACCTCTAAACTCATGCATATATTCATTAGGTATTTTTCTATAATGGCACTGATACAACCTTCATGTCACACTGCAGCAAAATTCTTCACTCTGCCGCTGTCATTTTCTGCTGCAGGTATGCAAGATAAACATGAAAGAAAATCTAAAGTCATGCCCGTTTAACTTTTTGAAACAGAAAATATCAAGAGATGTCGGGAGATGCTGGCAAAATATGTGTGGTAATTTCCTAGCTCAAAGAAGCCAGTACAGAAATGAGGCCAGAGACAGATTGCACTTTTATTTTTACAGTCTATTTTATTGCTATGTACAATACAATTAGACTTCAGGGGCCTGTTGCACCAGCTGAACATAAAGGATGTAAAGATGGTTGTTTTGTTTGTTTTTATCTATCACAGAGTAGGATTTCTGTTACAGCACATACACACCACTGTAGTAACTAATATGTGAAGTATTTATAGATCATTAACAATAAATATAAAGAGGTGTTGAGATGCAGGGGAGCGGTTAATGGCCCCTTTGATAGTGGAATATATTTACTGCATGTTAGATATATTTTAACCGTAGAACAGAATAAAAAAAAAGATTGTTCATTTCATGTATTTTATGCTTCTTCAACATCACAAACTTCAGCATGAGAATAATTAAGAACGGTATAATATTTTTGTTAAACATTTCAATTATAGTCCCTCTTCTTTATATAGACTATTATATTATATTATATTATATTATATTATATTATATTATATTATATTATATTTCTATAAACTCTACATAAAGAAATCCTAAAAAAAACATAAAGAAAAAATAGATTGGTGTAAATGTTTTTTTTTAAATCAGAATTGTATACTTTGAACAGAATTAGTGAGTAGATTTATTTATGGTGTAAATTACGTTATAATTACGTTGCAAGGTTATACTGAAACTGTGTGCAACTGTTTTTTTCAAAGTAGTTTGTCAGCTTGTGGCCATTTTTATCTAAAATAGACAACCACAGAGCTTACATTCAGCTGGTTCACCAGGCAGCATAGGATTAAAATTAGTTCCTATTCATCCACTGGTCATAATGTAAATGGCCCGGCATTGCAGGGTATGTTGCAGTGCCTATCTAGCACTGAGCGAGGCTCCATATTCACTTCCTGCCATGAGAAAAACACCTCGTTATCAGAGACGGAGAGAGTGTCGGTGCGGAGGATGGTCTCAGTGGCTGTTTTCTAATTACGCTCTTTCATTTATTGTGGAGCAGACGGAGGCCTGCTGAAATCGCAGTGTCTATTAGCGCCCGCTGTCGAGGGGCTTCTCCCCATTACCTTTAGATTGGATCTTTCATCATCCCAAATTGACATTTATGCTTTTACTCCTATTGTTTCTCCGGTTTCGGGAAGCTCACGACTGACGATTTGTTTTCATTTGTGTCACTTGGCCGAGTGTCCCATGATGCCCTACTTCTCACTCATTCCGTCACCAGTGTTCGGCCACAGAAGGATGGAGAGAGAGAGAGAGAGAGAGAGAGAGAGAGAGAGAGAGAGAGAGAAGTATGATCTTTCCTCAATAACCTTTTCCACTAACTACAGTGCCTTCTCCAACTCTTCTACAGTGCCTTCTAGCCGTAGCTCTTCTCATCAGTCTCTGCCCTGTTTTCTGAAGTCCCTAAGTACATTTCTAGCTTGATATGAAGATATTCGGTGTTTATGTGGTCGTGATAGAAGGACTGGAACGTGTTAGTACAGACTCGATGTGTTAAAAAGATGCAAAATCCTGTGAAGTTACGGTGCATTTAAAACACCAGCCTAACGTATTCTCTCATTACAGTTGCGTGATATAAACAGCTGTGTATTCAGATTCCAAATTGCTCATTCCCAGAGGCTGACAGCCCTCAGTGTACAGCCATTTGTGTCGTATTGAAATATCTTGGAGGAATAAAGGTGTTGAGACAGGTGGTATTTGGGATCAGATGTGGCTTAGTGGTTAAGGGCAGTGCAAACACTTGGGTTTAATTCTCATCATTTAGCTCTTCTGCTGCAGTGCTGTCAGTTTGCCTGTCTGACCATTGTGCTGTTGTCATAATGCTGCTGAGTGGGCTGTCTGCGTCTTCTGTCAAGTGGTAAAGAGAAAAATCAAACAGGAAATCCATATTTTGACACAATGAAATATATTCATCAAGTGCAAATGATCAAATCTGATTGTAAAATGAGCATTATCTATTAACAGCTCATGTTCATTTTATTTTTTGCTTACACATGCTGTTATCTTCTAGGTCATTTCCACACTTTTTGTTTTCCAGACACGCACTCGTTTAAGCTCAGAGTTCAGTATGATTGGTGAAGTGTGAAAGCTGTTTTCAAGCTCTGCAACTCATCCCTGGTCCTGGGGGTCTGGGGTTCCATGCTCCTCATCAGGTGTAGAAGCTATCTACACCTTGCTTCACATACCAAGTGATTTTGTGACTGTCTTGATGGTGAGGAATGTATATTTATGGGCACTGATATATAAAACCAGATTTTCATGGGAATGGACTGACCTTTATTTTACCAGAGCTTGCACAAAGAGCATCACAAGGTACACACATCTTGTTCTTCTTATACAAGAGCAACTCCTTCGATCTCCCCCTTACAATGGCATTCTATACACCACTGTGCTTTGCTGTGTGTGTGTGTGTGTGTGTGTGGACCACAGGATGTTCAGACATCCATCCATGTTCTGTACTGCTTATCCTACACAGGGTTGTAAGACATGGGGCACAGGGCAGGGGCCACCTCATTCACTGGGCACAATCACATACCCATTCACAAACTTGTCTTTAGATTGGAGGAGGAAACCAGAATACCTAGAAGAAATCCCGAAACACAAGGAGAACATGCAAACTCCACACACAGGGAATCAAACGCACAACAGTGCACAAAGGTGCTAAGCAATCGAGCCACAGTTCAGGAGGAATTTTTCAGTGTGAGTGTCCGTACTTAATTCAGTTCAGTTCAATTTATTTGTATAGCACTTTTAGCAATGGACATTGTCTCAAAGCAGTTTTACAGAAGTATTGAAACATAGAATAAAAATGATAGTTAAGTTACTATTTATCTCATGTATCCCTAATGAGCAAGGAAAAACTCCCTGAGATGATATGAGGAAGAAACCTTAAGAGGAACCAGGCTCAGAAGGGAACTTATCCTCATCTAGGTGACACTGGACAGTAAATAAAGTAAATGTATATAATGTGCTTTCTTTAACAGTTTATAGTCACGAGAAATTGTGCAACTAAGAACACTTTTCTTGCTTAGCTTTTTTGTTTATTTGCATCCTGGATAATTGTATCTTACTGAAAACCTTCTTATTGTTGACCCACTACCTCAAGACCTGTGAGTTTCATGTAAATTAGATAGGTTTGATGGAAGGTTAAGGATTGGCGCATGCATATGACATGTAAAGAATTGAGCATTGGGTAGGAGCTTGTGGTCATCAATTATGCTGTTCAATTAGACACAGATTTATTGTCATGTGTCTTTTATATGTCATTCCATTCACAATGTAGATGAATACAGGTAAATGCGTATAAGAAAAATATTCGTTAAAATATGTATTATAGTACTGACTTTGAAATTGAAATTGATATCGTGTCACATTTTTACAAGACATCTACATTGTACATGATGGCTTAATGAGCCTCTGTGTCTTTTATAGTTCTGCACAATGAAAATGTAAAGCTTTTCATTTGTGGGTAAAGGTGTTCTTTCTGCTAGAGAGGCAGGGAGGTGAAGAAGAACAGAAAGCTATCTGTATGCTGCTGGTGTCAGTCTTTACGCACACATACACACACACACACACACAAACACACAAATAGTGGCTACACAGCCATTTCACATGCAGCCACTTGTGCGGTGAAAGCTGATGATGCGTGCAGAGATTGCATATGAAGAATGCTTCTTCATGAATATAAAAACAACTTTTTCAACAGTCTTGAAAGGGCTGATGGGATACAGTGAAGCATCTCCCTCCCTGCCTCTCTTTGCTCTGTTTCCCTCTCTTTCTGTTTGCCTGCCCTGCTCAAGCTTCTTGCCCGGCTTAGAGAAAACAGAAGATTTGTCTTTGCTGCGATCCTGAAAGCATCACCTTAAGGTTCTCTGCCTGAACGCTGGCACGTTTCTGCCGAACCAGGAAAGTAAACTCACTTCATCATTTTAACGATGCGTATTACACTCGCTGCTTGAGGCTGGTAATGTGAATGAGCCACTGTGTGCGTTTAAATTAAGCACACCGTAATGGGCATATTCACAAAGAAATATCAGAGAAATTTAGAACAGCGAGAGCTCTAAATAGTCTCTTCTGTCAAAGTGAAGCAGCACTTTTTCCCAGACGGAAGGGTAGCAGGTCACAAAGTCACGGCGCTCATCAGCTACTATATCTACGCCGTTAATGAAGAACCGGCTGACTTCTTTCCTTGATGGTGCGTGTTGTGTGAGTTTCAGGAAGGTCTGAAATTGTGAAAGCCTGGGAGGAGGAAGTGTCAGGGGATCCAAGTCACCTGAGGTAATGTGGTTATGTCTAGCCTGAAGGTGTACTGAGGAAGATGGTTCTGTTTTGGGAGAGCTGTAGTAAAAGATGGTTCTTTCTGAAGATTTTGAAAGTTTATAAAAGCACCTTGGAGAGGCTGGAGGGCTCTGTTGATGGACATTTCAATCAAGTTGTATAGTTCTTGTCAATTTGAGGCACTTTTCAATTTCACTTTTTTTGAACTTTTCAAAGTAGGCTTCTCAGTGGAAGTGTTTAGTTTTTTTTTATAGCGCCTATCATACACCCCTAGCAAAGAAACGGTATTAAAGTGTACATTTAGTCAAGTGGCAGCTAAGTGGATAAGACATTGGGCTACTAATTAGAAGGTTATGAGTTCAAATCCCAGGGCCACCAAGCACCAAGGCCTTTAACTTGTATAAAAATATAAGTCTATCTCAATAACTGTGTCTGCAAAATGCTGTAAATGTCCCTTTCCTTGTCGCTGGAGTTTTACTCTCAATAGTTCATCATTTATAGTGTGTATATTTACACTAGTATGTTGAACATAATGTAAACTATTGTTTTTCCATACACAATATACAAAAGCTGTACCCTTGATGCTAGCACTCCAGTGACAAGGAAAGGAAGTACTGCATTACCGTTGTTGTCATAAGAGTTCAGTATTCCGATATGCCATGAACTTCCTTAGCTTTAAAAAGTTTGTTCATTCTCATAAGCATTTGTGAACAAACAAAGCAAAAACAAGGCTTCAAGCTCATTTTCCTCTCCTCTCTTTACTCATCTCCCAGCTTATTGTTTACTCTCCTCCTTTAAATGAATCATCTGTAACTTGCTCTCTTTTTTTCCCCCCTTGCACCTGGCCCAACAATCAGGTCATTTCTACCAGCTTTACTATTATAGAAGCATGCTGACATGCACTTCCACTACAATCCTACCACTGGGAACATGGCTTCAGTGGACAGGATGCATTCATCTTCCACCTGGAGACGAGCCACACATAGACTTAAACACAGACTAGCACACACGTTAATGATGTCTGGCCCTATTTCGGGTCTAAGCGGCTGACGAAATACGCTCGATGTCTCAATACCTTCACAAGAACTTGTAATAACAGTCCTAAATGTGTATGTGTGTATGGAAGCATCTGGCTGTATATAGTACATTATTGCCTAAAAGCCTTGATTTAATGTGTGTAATCTCAGGGCTGGCATCTGGACGTATCAGAGCAACGCTGGAGAGAGAAGCATTTCCTGTCTGATCACCAGGCACTGATGACGAGTCAGATCAGTTGTATGTTGTGTTTTATTCTTCAAGGTAATAAGGTCATGGCCCAGGACTACTGAGCCTCAGGGACTTTCATCACTCTAAGCCACCAGTGCATTACAGGTTGCAATGAGCTTACTGCTTATTCGCACTCGGATCCAGCTCTGGCTTTGCTTTCTAAAGTAGCTTTCAGCTTGTTACATGGAATGACCATTACAATTCACCACTGATCCGCTTTACTGACACACACACACACACACACACACACACACACACACACACACACACTGGATTTTTCTTGCTTTGGTAGGATTAAGACCTCTTTATGTTTGTTTTGTTTAGTTAGTTATTATTCTATTGACTTGAGTTTTTATTGATCCTGTCTGAAAATTCATTTATGAATTTAATCCCATATTTCTTCACTCGCTCTCTCTCGTTCACTGCCGCTTCTCTCACACATTTTCACATTTGCACATTTTCTTTCGTTAATACTCTTAGGCCGAGATAATTGAAGAGGCCTTCTTTTTAGTGTCTACTTAGTGCTATGGATTTACACTCACGGCAAAAAACTTCAAATTAAAAACAGAAGGGAAGCTTTAACATGGCTTGTGAAATTATCTATAAATAACAACTTGTGATATCATTTTCCAGAGCAAAACAGGAAATGAATATCATTGCATTGCCAAAGGCCAGTCTATGTAGGTTTCCGGAGAACGCAATTATGTGTATTAATTATGTTGTTCAACTATTAAGCCTATAATCCTATTTTCCTATTTGATGTACTGAATGAGGTATCGCAGTTCATCGGTCTAGTTTTGTTCGTCTCCAATACCCTTCGTCTGCAACATTACCGCTTTCATGTCGGCTTTTAGCGTATGCAGTGATGTGCTGAATTTCTCCAGGATGTGCGGCTGTGTTAGGGTTTAAATCTCGTTCTCTTTTTCGCACACCTCCGCTGTTCAGACTGAGGATGCCGGTTAGAATCTGATATCTGCTTGTGACAGACAGGATCAAGCAGTGGATATCATCCTCTGTCTGCTGTCATGGATCAACTAGCAGGAGATAAGCAAGGAAAGGGAATTGAGTGAGAGAGAGAGAGAGAGAGAGAGAGAGAGAGAGAGAGAGAGAGACGGCTAATGCTTGTTTGTGCGTAGGATAGATATGGACTGTGAGGTTCATCTTTGTTGCATTGTGTTGTTTTTCAAGGGGGGATTTGGCGTGGTGACCATCATTACTGTGGGATTTAGAACTGTAAATCTGCTCTCTTTATTCTCTCACCCCCTATTGTTTTTCTGGCACCAGTCAGAGGCATGAAATGTAATATGGGGATAAGTTTGAGTGTTTTCTCTCAGGTCTAATAAAGCATTCAAATTATTGATGCATCCATAGAATTTTTTCATAGATAAACAAGAATAGAGCAAGAATAAACAAATTTTTTATCATGGTTAAAGATACTTAAAGATGCTTAACCAGCTTAGTAGCTCTACTTCTGTGTCCACTTTGGAAACATGCTTCTGTACAGCATGCTGTATTATTTTTATCATATCAAAATCTCTCTTTGTCAATGACTGATAGTGGCTGATGTGTCAAATACAATATACTGAATACGAGGTGCTCTTTTTACTCACCTACATTGTCTGTAGACATATTTTCACGCCTAGCCAGCGTTTGCTTGGGGTGCTGGTTCCTGCTGTGAGCTGCTAGCATTGAACTCCTCGTGCTGAGCTTGATGTTTAAGATGTTTAATCAAGTGCTGTGGTTCTCCTCCTCTTGATATTTTCACAGAGCACAGTTTGTAAGCTGCTTTGCTTTGATTGTCATCATTAATTGTCAAAGACTTCCAGATCACTGTCAATTTGTGTAGTCTGTTCATTAGCGCGACACTGCACACTGGGTTTGTCACATAGTGTTATATGGTATTGGATGTTGGTATAAGAGCATTTTTCACAAATAAACGAGCACAGTATGAGATGTACAGTATAATGTACATCCACTTATCCTTCACAGGGTTGTGGGGAGCCTGGACTCTATCCCAGGGCAGTCAGGGCACATCACACACTCGCATTCAAACATTATGGACAATTTAGAGAGGCCAGCCTACAATGCATGTTTTTGGACAGGGGGAGGAAACTGGAGTACCTAGGCGAACTCCCTAAAGCATAGAACATGTAACCTTAGTGTTCACAGGGCACAGGTGGGAATCAAACCCTCAACCCATGACACCACGAAGAAAGGAGCCAACCCTCCTCTGTGTTTGGACACTGTGCAAGTGAATGATAGCGTGTAATATCACATTCAGGAGGAAATTATACCTGTACACAAACACGCACACACACATTCCCATTTCTAGTCACATTAAGGATTACACCCAAGCAAACAATCATGCCAGTTAATGATGCCTCATAAAGTATGCATGAGCTGCTTCCAGCAACATTAGCACAGCTTAAGAGCAGCAGAACAAAGACTTTCCCTTCTAATGAGTGTCTTAACTGGCCAAGTGTCAGTGCGTATTTAGAACTCCGGGACTGCATCTTTCTAGCCATTTATGTGCAAAATAGCAACAGCAGAGACATCCTATGTCCACCACTTTCCCTCTCTGATTTATTCTCTCCTTTCTGATTGCATTTATCCTCCCTGCTGAGGAAAACAACTTCTGAATATTCCCTCTATCCATCATGGCAAATGCCAGGGCTGTGTTTCTTTCTGCTTCTTTGCTTGGATATCTCAGGGCCAATTGAATAAAATGGAAAAGGTTTCCTCTGTGCTGAAGTGTTTATGATTGTGTGTTTGCGCAGGAGCTCCAAACCACCACAGCCAGTCAACACTGCGGCCTCCACTGCCTCCACCACACAACACCCAGGCTCTGTCTCACCATCAGACCTCGGCCAACTCTCTCAACCGCAACACACTAAGCAGCAGACGCAACCCTGTCCATGCTCCACCCAGCGCCCCGGGGGATGCACCCACCACACCTGAGTCAGTGCAGCTGCAGGACAGCTGGGTGCTCAACAGCAATGTTCCTCTAGAGACCAGGTGAGGTCCAAGCTCGCTCTCTCGCTCTCTCTCTCTCTCTCTCTCTCTCTCTCTCACACACCAAAACACACACACACACACACACACACACACACACACACACACACACACACACACACACAATGGTTGCCATACACTGTGTCATATCTCTTTCTCTTCAGTTTATTTATTTATTATACTCTATTTATTAAGTGTTACCCTTAATAATAAATAAATAAATAAAAGTGTTGCCCTTACAAAGCTTTAAATTATTTCGGAGTTAATTTCCTGGATTGTAAAATGCCTACAGGCTCTGAAGATGAGAGTCAGCTTTCAATTTATGAGGGAAAATCAGTCAAATGAAAAACAGTCAAAATGAGTAATGACTTCCTCTCGCTATAATGACTCTAATATTTGCGGCGTAATATATATATTTTTTAAATGGCCTAATACTGTCACATGGGCTATTTTCTACCTAGACTATTGGATTGATGACAGTTATGCAAACAAAAAAAAACTGCATGACAAGAGTGGTCATTCACGAACAATAGCGAGCTGACCCAGATCTGATAGAACTGTCATTTTACAGATGTAAGCTTGTTTGCATTCAGAATTCGAAAGGGAAAAAAATCCTTTTTTTCTGGATCAGTGACTAAAATGAACGACTTTTGGAAACGACAGGCCTTACCATCACATAATATATGCACTGTTTGAAGTGTAGAAATTTTGTATATAGGCTATATAACTCATACATCTTGACAGGCATCCTGCTTGCTTCTCTCTCTCTCTCTCTCTCTCTCTCTCTCTCTCTCTCTCTCTCTCTCTCTCTCTCTCTCTCTCTCTCAATCCTTTGTTATAGTCCCCTGCTAGTCAGTGGTCTTTCTCACTGGTCCTGGATCAGAGCAGCACGCGGGTGGTGCTTGCAGTATTCATGAGCCCGAGGCGGCATGTTTAATTCAGCTGGACAGAGCTCAGGCCTGTAGGAACTGCAGGTGCCTGACTGGCACGTAATTAAAGCAGGCCTGATAGTCTGTACTGTATGTCATCAGTTCCAGCCACAGCTCAGACATGAATACAGTGGGACTGCTGGGCTCTGTGTGTTCAGGGCCAGAGAGTGGCAGGCCTTTATTGAGCTTAGGGGCATGTGCAGGAGTGTCACACGTACACACACACACACACACACTGCTTTCTGCTCTTAACTATCCATTGAGGTTGAATGGCACATTCTTTCACCCTGTCATTATTTGCAGCCGTGTAGCCAGAGCTGTCATTGCACTTCAAATTCTTTTACTTGTAACTTCCAAGGCTGCGGATGTTGCCAGAGGAACTGAATATTTTCTTTGGCATGATATCTCAAGAAAGTTTCTTTCTTTCAGTAGGAACATTTTATCATGACTGTCATAGTGTTAAAGTGTCATATAGTGATATAAGATAAATACTCGATCAAATCACTTTCTTATAACATGTATATGCTAGCGGATACTTCAACAAGATGGCAGTTTGAGAAGAAAGTGTCAAATCAAAGTGTAAAAACCAGTTTGAATTATTTCAAGGGCTATCAAAATACCAAAAATATATTAAAAGAAAATCCGGCTGTGTTGTGACTTGGGTCTAAGCTTATTTTGTTTTCTGAAGCGATCAGTGTTACTGGATGGAAACTATATATTGTAGATATGTTAGGCATTACAGAACACAATACAAGCGCCTGGGCTCCTCATCTATATTTGCTGTGCAGCATATATTACCGTTCCCTTTGGATATGAAACATCAAATTAAGTAGACAACTAGTCTTATCAGATTTGAAAAAAGGAGTTAAGAGATGACTGCCGAGGCTCAAAGTTTCATTAGCAGTATTGCTAACATGCTTTGAATGCCAAGCTTGTCGTCACTGTCTGTATTTGGAAATTTGTCTAGGACTTTATTGTATCATCTTCAATAGAAATCCATTTTTCAACTCTCTGGTGTTCCTAAAGTTGTCAAGCCAAACAAAACGACACTGAGCAATGGTAAACAGAATATGAAGTTCAATATGAATTACCCAACGTCTGCACTTAATGAAAAGGACTGTCCACATTCATTTGCGAGCCGCAGCTTCCCCATTTAAACATTGTTAAGGGAGCAGCCTGCGTAATCTCGAGCCTCCATCTGTTGAGACTCCACTGCCCCTAACGGATCCCTGTGCCAGCCAACAGCACTGAACTCTTACGCTACTCCCTGTACTCCCTGCTAGCAAGTACTACTTTTATCTCAGCTGCATTTTATCTATCAAATGGACCACCTGATAAACCACAGACACACCATCACACACCCATAATTCATTTATTTTCCCTATTTTCAAATTCATTAGTTGGTTATATTGGTGGAGGAAGTGCATGCAGGGATGATGCAGTGAACTGATAAGTCGAGACGGAATCTCTCTTGATGCTGGCCATTATGGAATACTTCCATCTATAGGTGATTTCTCACCTGAGTATATTTACAGGACCGACACACTTGCACTTCGGTCTATTTGACCAAGTGTGGAAGTCTGGTTTCCATCCTGGTTGCAGACTGGTCAGTCCCCGGAAAAACTGAGGTTCCAGATATGCTTCAAGTGAACTCAGGTGTTGAAAGCACCATGCGTGAAAATTATCCTCTCACAGGGTCAGGCGGCAAATAACACAATTGGTTGTATTTGTCATGCTAGTTCCTGTTTCAAGTTTTACATTGACAGAGTAAAGAATTTTTGTGGTCTGATGAGGAAATGTGATGTAGTACTTTTTCAGTGTCAGTGCTAAATGTATGGAGTGAAAAATGGCATTTAAAGGGCTTCAACTGAACCACAAATTAATGAAAAAATACATAATCATTGATTAAAAAATAAAGTGATGGGGCTATCATTTTGGCCAAAAAGATGACACAGGACAAACATAATTGAGCTGCAAATTCCTAATGAATTCATCTTTAGGAAAAACAAATCTTCAAACCCACAATCTGACTCCAGACTCCAGTGAAAGCTCTTAGTCCATTTCCGAGCAGGTCGACTTCATTTTACCTGCATGAGACTGATAACAAGCAGCAAGTGAAGTAGTAGAGCTATTAAAATAAAATAATATTTTCCTCTAATGAACCCATGCTTTTAAGCCTCTGGTGTAATCACAGGCATCTTACATGGCTGAATGACCTCAAGGTGATCAAGGCTGTTAATTGTATCTCAAATAAGAGTGTTGTGCTACTGAGCCTTGATGATAACTCCTCTCAGGCTGGCACATTAAGGTTGTATAAGGCAATCTGAGATAGTGAGACTTTTTTTGGCTGTCGGTTTTGCACTCCCTCATTGAACATTTGATGGCTTTGGCAGGAAGGAATTAGTATTAAATCTATAATGGACTCAGAAATTACACTGATTTATGAGTTACTCAAATGCTCCTGGTTACACAACTCAACCTGACTATATGCCATTTTAGAAAGGAAATTATCTACAATTTGATGAGTCTGGTTCCTCTCAAGGTCTCTTCCTCATATCGTCGTAAGGAGTTTTTCCTTGCCACTGTTGCCACTAGCTTGCTCATTAGTGATAAATATAAATTTAAAATTTGTCATTTTTATTCAAAATTTTTATATTTCTATAAAGCTGCTTTGAGACAGCGTTCATTGTAAAAAGCACTATACAAATAAAATTGAATATTTCCAGGTTAGGCTCCTAGTTCCAGACCTAGCCCCATCTCTCATTCCCTCCAGGCCAAATGTTACACAGACACTGCACAAAAGTTAACGTTATCTATTTTTATCTCTGTATCTCCAGTCGTAGGGAAGGGGGACATTCATACCAGTGCCCTGGTTCAGACTGTAGACTGTAGAGGAAAGGGATATTTATCAAACCCCTCCTCTTTCAAAAGGAAAAAATGAGAGAGAAATCTCCATTACGGTGAACAGGACAGCCAATAGCCGAGTGAAGGTGCAAGAACAGTGGAGCTCTAGAGCATCCAGCCTCCCTTTAGGCCTATTAAAGTAAGGTTTTTCTCCTCCCCACACTCTCGTTCTCTTTGGATTGATCACTATCTTTAGTCGATATCTGCTCAGAGACTTTGAGATTAAATGAATCTCAGGAAAATAGAAGGCAAAGTGTCTCTGGAGTGAACAGTGAATTGTACAGGGGTGATGGAGAGAGACAATGAGTGCGTGTTAAATTCGGGAACCTCAAAATCTCACTCAAAGTGGGACCTGTGCTTTTTACATTAAGAAACAAACATATTTATATTCATAAAAAAAAGTAAAGTACTTTTGTATTTACATTGGTCATGGGAAACAGGAAAGATATTGGTGTGTGTGCTAAAAATTCAAAATTTTGATGGATCAAGGCTCTCGTCTTGGGTTTGAGAGCTATAAGAACGATAATGTGAACGAGTGCGGGGCCGTCTGGGGTGGTGGGCAGAGAGACAGGCAGAGAAGCAGGAATGGAAAGGAATCATTTTGCAGCAGCATAAATGACTAAAGATGGCTGAGGCCATGCAGGGCTGCAACGGATGATTTCCAATCGCAGAGCGGAGCCTCTTCACCAGCTGATGCCAGTTTCAATTCCACTCTCATCTCAGTACACAGTGCACTTCGCTATCACTCTCTGCTAATACTTACTTACACACACACACACACACGCACACACACTTCAATATAAGATCCCTGAGAGGGTCGCACCATTGCCCTTTAGGCAGTGAGAAAAAATCACATTTACATGCATAGCATATGAGATACTTTAAGGGATAGTTCAGAGATTATAGCGTGCTTGGCTTCATGTGTGTGGGTTTGGGTGGGTGTGTGTGTGGACTTTCTCCCCTTCCTCTTCAGGCACACAAACTGTTTGTGTGACATATTTCATATTTTGAATGGGGATGTCTGCCAACAGAGCTGTCGGGGATTTGGATGAATGTTTTGCTACATAAATTAAATACATAAATCATAGATCTGTCACGCGAACACATTCTAGCCAAATTTTACTAGATTTTAATGACAGTAAGACAAAACATCAGTTTTGAATCAGTATGTGATACAAGAAGTGTGGAGATATGGTGGTTCAGTGGTTAAGGCTTTGGACTGTTATGAGTTTAACTTTCTGCACTGCTAAGCTGCCACTGTTGAGTTCTTAATGCAGGGAGCCCTGAATCTCAGCTGTGATTCTCAGTTGAGTCTCGTTTCAATTGCAATAAAAAAGAATAAGCTTCTTTAGAACAGTGAATCTAATCAGATGCAATAACACTTGCCAACTTAGTTTATTAAGTGAACAATAAAACACTTTGTGGCATGCAGTTTTTAGGAAATCGATAATGAGGTGTCGTGCTGTAGCCTGAAAGTGGATTTGTACAGAGTGTCACAAAAGTTTCCATACATAAGGGAAATGAACCCTCTTTAGCGAAATGTCTATATATATATATATATCCCACCCACTAACAGGTGCCATGATGAGGAGATGATCAGTTTTATTCACGTCACCTGTCATAATGTTATGGCCAATCAGTGTAATACATTAAATACACACACGAACATTAAATCAAAGTGATAGCTCTTTGTGTTTACAAAGAAATGGAAAGAAAAAAGTGTATAAAGCCTTTTTGAGACACCCTGTAGTTACATGTTGCGGAATGTCCGCTGTACAAGCAGCTTTAAACAGTGTTCTGTCACCACCTTCTCTTCTTCTCTTTATATTTAAGTTGGTAAGGCAAAAAAGCATGTCATGTTACCAAAAAAGCTCAAAGAGACCAGAAGAGACTCGGTTGTGGGGGAAAACTGATCGTTGCAAAGCACTGACCTCTGAGATTTCAGCATATAAGCACTTTTCTTGTTTAAATAACAGAAGATTTTCAAATCTGTTTATTGTTAAATGTAGATTATATAGGTATCTGTCATACCATATCTGCCCTAACTGTTTTAGAAAAATAATCAACACTTACAAACCAATCAGATTTGACAATACAGCAACACTGTGGTGTAATGATGATTATAATGTGAGTAAAGGCAAATGTAATTGTGTACTAGGAGTAACTTTGTTTACTGAAAAGTCCTTTGTAGATGCGTAAGAGAAAGGAAGGAATGAAGGGAGGGAGGGAGGGAGGGAGGGAGGAAAGGAAGGAAGGAAATATAGAAAGAAAGAAAGAAAGAAAGAAAGAAAGAAAGAAAGAAAGAAAGAAAGAAAGAAAGAAATATATGAAGGAAGAGTCACCAGGCATTTACAGGGAAATCTCTCTCTCTCTCTCTCTCTCTCTCTCTCTCTCTCTCTCTCTCTCTCTCTCTCTCTCTCTCTCACTGTTGCCAAGGTATCTGTGTGGGGCATATTTACATTCTCTGCTGCACAACGAGGCCAATTTGTTATCCTAACATCCTAACAGGAGCCAATCAGAAGGCAGGAGCCTGTGGCTCAGTACTCAGTAAAGATTTATGGGCTATTTCTCTCCTTGTTCCGCACACAGACTGATCACTGGGCATGGCAGACAAACCGAATCTGCTGTAATTAGAAAACATTTAAGAGACTTTTGTTTGCGAATTTAGAAAATCACCGACTGTGAATTGTGAATCCACAGAAGCCATGTGTATTTATAGTAAAAGGGCACTGAGATGGGCTTATCATATGAGTATGTTCACCTGAGCTGGTGAGTAGATGTTTCTGTTTCTGGAAGAGTTTAAGATTTAGTGATTGAGTCTGCTGTAAGTTTGGGCTCGGCTAAAGTTTTGTGGCTTTTCAGCAGGTTAAAAAGCACCCTGCAAGTACTGATCCATTATGAGTGTAGTCCTGATGCATTATTGACGGCATGAGCTTGTATGTGCATGGATCAGCACATAAAACACGCCCCACCCCGTCGCAAGTTATTGTTGTTTTAACCTGTGTATATGCAAACAAAATGTATTGCTCAAAATATACAGTGTGTATTACCACCTCAGCGTGCTCCTGATTACATTGGTTTCTCATTACAAGACGAGTAAGTGATGCTCCGGAAGCCGGCACAGAGTGTCAGCGGAGTCAAGAGAGAGCGACAGAGAGAGAAATCTGTGCAAATGAAAACCTTAAGGGGTAAATAAGTAAACAGCCCAGTGTTTGACACTAAGTGGATGTTTGGTGATGAGAGGTTTACCACCTGTGTCACAACTAATGACTGGTGAGATATGTTTGGAGAGCTGCATTATTTAACAGGACCTGATGACAGTCTCACACGCTCATGCATATATACAGATACACAGACAGACAGAGAGAGAGCACATTTGTCCGACTCAGACAGGTCATTAATCAGCTAGCTCAGAGGAATGACAGGATGACCTCACCTACATCTCCATCAGGGTCGAGAGAGAGAGAGAGAGAGAGGGAGGAGTCACACCAAGCTTCTTCTCCTCTCTTTACATTTATTGCTCCCTTGTGAGTCTTCCCTCCAGCTTCCAGCATTATTCTTTTTTTAAAAATTCCCCAGGGTTTTTAAAACTGCAAAACTGCCAAAGCCTTGACACTGACCTCCACTTCCCCTTGCGGTATCAGCTATCCTTTTTTGGGCAGACCTGTCCTTTCTTCCTGATTCTCACTGCCTCTCCTAGCTGTATGCTAGTTACTCTTTGTCCACTGCCTCTTCCGGACTCATCTTTCCATTCCTCTCTCTCCTTGCATCCCTCTCTCCTTTAGCTTGTATTTATCTGACCTTTAGTCTAGTTCAACAGTTACTGTATGTGTTAGTACAGAGGACTGAAATTGAACATTCTGGTAGAAACGAGAGGCAAAGATGATTAGACTTAGAAAGTAAAAAGAAAAACAGTTGTATCAGAAATGTTGATACCTCTTTTCAGTGTTTTTTCCTCTGGCAGTGGCAGGATGAATGAAGGATCTGGAAACAGTTTTACTTCTCAGAAAATGAACATTAATGCTGAAAGAGTTATATTAAAAAATACTAATATAATATTATATACTACATTTCTAACCGATTCATTTTGGGGTTTTGTCAGCTCACATAAGCATAGCCTCTCTGTCCAGTGTGTCCATTAGCAGTGCTTTACCATTTACCAAAGCATTTACTATCACTCTGTGGAGAAAGGTATGTTCCTCTTGTATATCTATGATGTACAAGAAATGTTTAATGGCAGATGAGTTATTCTCTTCCATCCTTTAGTAATCAGTTGACTGGAATTGAGGTTGAGGTTAACATATTGTTGGTACTGAGCTAGTGAGCTTCATGACCATGTGAATTAACAGTCTCCGGCTTTTAGTTTCTTCTAGCTGTTATAGAGTGGTTCATGTTATAGAAGCCATGAACAGCAACTGCGTCCTTATTTTGATGTAACATCTCATTATTTTGACTTAATACCTCATTATACTGAGTTCTCATCTCATTATTCTGACATTATTTTGACTCCTAACATTTAAGCTGACAGAATTCCATAATGGCCATAGTGGACATTTTTTGCGGTTTCTTGGAACATATTTGAAATGAAGGAGCAATTATTAGTTTATGTCTGTCAAATAAATTCACTAAAGCACCAAAAGCTGGGAACCATGTAGAATAAGAGTGTAAGGTAATACTTAATGTATTTTTGTTATTTATAGAGCATCGAAATGATGAGATAACTTGGAAAATAACAACACAATATCCTTAGTTATCACATCAAAACATCTCAATAGTCATTTAATATGATGATAATATTTAGAAATGTTATTAAATCAAAATAACGAGGTTGAAATATATACCACTTCAATTTCTTCTCCCTAGAAATTATGGTTCAAAGCTTCTGTATTAATTCTGGGTTAATAATTTCTGGTCCTGCCAAAGGTTTTTTAAACAAAAATGCTCTTTGAATATTGATAATTGAAACATATTGGTCTGCATGTGTTATTATTGTTGTTATTATTATTATTATTATTATTATTATTATTATTATTACTATTGTTACTATTATTACTATTATTATTATTATTATTATTATTATTATTATTATTTGTTGTTGTTGTTGTTGTTGTAGTAGCATTAGTAGAATTCTATTTATTTATTTATTTAATCTGAATATGCATTGCGTATATACATGAAGGCTCTCAATATGCTAATTAAAAAAAAATCACTTTATATTATGTAAGTGGCCCTCACGCCTAACTTTACTGCCAGAACATAACTGATCTAAATGCTGTAAGCCAAATTTTACCAGAATATATCTTTTATTGCTCATTGGATCTGAATCTCTCTCTCTCTCTTTCTCTCTCTCTTTTCCTGTTTCCTGTCCCAGCTGGTGTTGACATGTCTTCCCACACTCCTCCCAAACAATGCTCGACATAAATCACTGTCAATTAGCCACGGAGGCAAAAAAAATCAAGCTCTCTAATTTCATTTCACAATTACGACACCTAGTCAACACTCTCACTTTCCCTTGCAAATGGAAATTAAATGAACTTCACAGACAGACATTGAACTAATGGAATAAGTGTCACACACTAGATTGCACACGCACTCCCTGACACACACATACACGCGCATGCAGACCGCCTCCAACTCTCTCCCACCCCAAAATCACCTTAATTAATTTCTCGGCATCACCCCTGTCAGCGGCTAAATGTGTAGCCACAGCCCTGTGCGCTGGTAAAAATACTGTGGCATTTCAAGATGACTCGTTCAACCTCACGAGTGGCGCCTGGGTGGCGGTTAAGTCACTCCGTCACACGGAGGCGAGAGGAGCGGTGACAGAGAGAGGAGGCCTGGAGGAAGTAGTGTGGTATTTTTGGACAGGCACCTTTACACCCTGTCCATCGTACTGCCCTTCAATGTGAGACTGATTTCAGATCTTTCTCCTCCTGCCTGTTGAGGCTGTTTCACTCTGCTTAACAGGGTAAGCGGTAGGGGAGGGTGAAGGAACCAAGGGAAAGGAGGGAGAGGGAGATAAATAAGAGGAACGGGAAGGAGGAAAGGGTGAAGTGTATGTGTGTGGCACACTGTCAATTGAAGATGTGAGAAGAATAGTGCAAAAGACACAAGAAAGCAGATGAATAGAATGAGAGAGTAAGTGCTAGCTTTTTCCATCAGTGACCCAGACTCCCAGCTCGGCACGCGACAACAGCTCAAACACACAATTACCATTCTCCTTCAGACTCCCTCTTTGTGTGTGCGTGTGTGCATGATTAGTAATGCCTGAGGTGGCAGAAATTTCAGACACAGCAGTGAGAAATAGCTTTGTTATGTAAAGCTGAACATGGAATCTTCCACTGAATCGCCTTCATTATTCCTACTGCATTATTATCATTTATTACCATTCATTAGTGAATTAGTCACTCTCTTCCCCCTCGTTGGTCAGAACAGAGGACAAAAGCATCTAATCTTTTCCTCTTTCTCTTATCACGCCGCAATTTTATGCTGGTATATTTTCCTAGACATTCTAGGTTTGGCCAGTGTGTCACTGTACTGTGTGTGTGTGTGTGTGTGTGTGTGTGTGTGTGTGTGTGTGTGTGTGTGCATGCTCAGGGAGCTGCAAGTGGGCAGGTGCAGCTAGAGATAATGGCTAAGAAAACCTGACTGATCTGGTCCTAGGGCTCTGACCCCACTGGGGCTTCGGATGGAGGGATCTGAATCCGTGTTGATGGATTGGTGTGGGACCGACAGGAGTGCATACACCCATACAAGACAGCTGGGCTTTGAGCCAAAAGCACCACAGCTCAGCTCTGGAAAATGGGATCATGTTTGGAAATATTGGAATCCATCTTGTGGAAAGTTGTTATTAAGGCTTGTGTGATTGCGTGGTGTTTAAGTGTTAAGGGGCCAGAGAGATCTATGTGCCAGGGCCAGGGCAGGACACACCTTCCAGGCAAGCACTCAGAGGCCAGGAAAGCTTTCAGCCTCTCACTTTAGCTCCCATCAGAGTCTTAATCGAGGCCGGGGCCTAATGAAACTGACGGACCCAGTGACCCAAGCCTGGCTGATTGCTGCAGATAATATATTTAGACCGGCCTTCTTTGCTGCTGCTTTCCCCAAGGCACCAGTATCTGAGAGCCTTCATTTACTGAGGTGAAGGCATGGGGTGCTGCTCAGGGTGCTGTAATTAAAGGCTAAATGATTTTTTTTTCCTGCACAAAGCTCGAAAAAAGCACAAGTTCCATCTATAAAGTAATGTAGCGTGCAATCTGCTCGGGAGCGGCTGTTAATGGGAGTGCGGCTTTGTCTGGGCGGAGTAGATGAGCAGCACGGACACCAGGGTTCATTCTGCATGCAGGTGTCACAGAAGTTATGCAGACTATGCCATACAGGATCCTGTTCAGTTTTTCAAGTGGTTATGCTGCTTTGAGAGATTGAGAGGCATCATTTAAGCGTTTTGTGGAGAAACGTGTTTGCACCTGCGTGCCTTTACAGCCGTGGTGAGCTTAAATGTGTTATGGAATATTGGTGTAGTATACAGAAACGCGGGTCTTACAGAGGACTTCATTCAGTGATGTTTCTCTATTTATTACAGCAATATAAAGATGTGTTTGAATGAGCTTGCAAATCTTGAGAAGTATGTCTTTATATGTTGAGGAATGATTTTTTTTACAGTTATTCTCTTTTCCAGAGTGTTCATACACAGTGTGAGAGCTTTTGCTCTGATACATAGCATGCATTCCTCCAGCACGATCATTACTGAATTATTGCTCTTGACTTCAAGTGTTTGCTACTATATCAGTGGGGGGAAAATGAATAAATTAGATGTCATTTTTTTGACTGCATGATTTACTACAACTTTTGATACAACAAAACTGTTCTGTTTTCATCACCCACCGGTTCAGTAACAGAGTTTATTTTAATTCCTGCTCAAAACTGGTAACAAGAGTAGCTAATGGTACTTGGCATCGGACCTAGGAGCAATGTTTGTTGCTGACTGGTTGTGCGAAATTCAGTCACACTTTAGCACAATAAATTAAACATGAAAAATCTTAGTGGGCAGGTTCATGGATGATATGTTAGTGCTTTCAAAGTAAAGCAATGTCTGTGCTGTTTTATTTTTCCAAATAAAGTGCTGGTACAGGAACAAAAAATGTTTTGATCAAATGGGTTACAAGCACAACAAAACTTTCACCATCCTTTCATCAACAGTTAGTTCATATTAAATGTTTTTTTTTTTTAACTAAACATGCAATCAAAAAAGTATACTTAATCCAGACACTTCTTTCATGTAGAACCTAAGAGTGCCATCACTGAAAGCTAAATTGATCTTTTTTTGTTTTTTGTTTGTTCAGCTAACTTTAATCATTTTCTCTTTGGATCAGTTTTTGTTTTGAAAGTGCAGTTAAAAACGCCTTAAGCACTAAATGCTCTTATGCTCAAGAAAGAAGAAAGGACAAAACAGTGTTTAGCAGCTTTCTATTTTAACGTATGTCTCAATGGAACAATGATTATTTAGCTCTCTTTTTTAGGATCAGTTCATTATCATTGGCGCCCTGTGGTACCGATATCTTCCTCCGAGCTTTATTGTCACTAATGTCCCCATCAGAACACGAGCTGTGTAGGAGTATGTGTGCGAGTGTGTATGTGTGCGTGCATGTGAGTGTGCTGGACATGCATAGAGCAAAGCCTTCTGAATTATTGAGTGTTTGTGTTGTGTAAGTGTCCCTCATTGGGCCAGCAGCAGCCTGCAGCAGTGTATGTCCGCTTGCCATATGTCCACAGAGCCGCACTGAGGAGCTTTGGACACAGTATCCTTCACCCCACTGCATCCCTGCAGCACTCTGCAGCCCCCTGTGTCCACCCACACACACACACACACACAGTGTATACGAACCTACTCACAAGAGACAATGATGGCAATTCTGAACCTGGGATTGATTTGACCTCTGACTGTCTTTCACTGTGTCCTCTATCTCCACTATTCTTATTGCCTCTTCACTGAGACCATGAATACTTTTTACTCAACAAAAAGTTAACTCGCATTCCTTCTTTCTTTCTTTCTTTCTTTCTTTCTTTCTTTCTTTCTCTCTCTCTCTCTCTCTCTCTCTCTCTCTCTCTCTCTAACAGGCACTTCCTGTTTAAGACGTCATCAGGAACCACGCCGCTCTTCAGCAGCTCCTCTCCTGGATACCCACTGACGTCGGGCACAGTGTACTCACCCCCGCCACGGCTCCTGCCCAGAAACACCTTCTCCCGAAGCGCCTTCAAACTGAAGAAGCCCTCCAAGTATTGCAGCTGGAAATGTGCCGCTGTTACAGCCATCGCGGCCGCCACCCTGCTGGCCATCCTGCTGTCCTACTTCATTGGTAAACACCATCATAGTAGCCATCCTAACTCTATCTTAACTCGATCAGTGATTTAAAGCCTCACATAACACACATGCAGTGTAGAGTATCTTCAGTCTGTAGACACAGTACAGGTAGCTTTTTGTGATTTGCTGTGTGGTAAAATCAGAGACTGTGCTCCAAGAATATTCAGTGTGGTCAGCAGTAACCTTGAGTATGTTTAGTCTAGAGGACTCACACTTTCAGCATACCTTCACAGGTAATAGTTTGGAGTTTGTGTATTAAAATGTACAGCTTTAAATGTCTGTTTTATCAGAATGCAAGTTCTGAAGCCACTGCCATCTATGGCGGAATATCCAACAGGACAAAAGGGTTCGTGCTCTCAGCGTGGGAGGAATGTCATTGCAGTCTTTTCCCTGTAAATCACATTGTAGGTGTCTGTAAGCTCATGTATGTAGAATAGGGGAGCGAGGGCGTTCATCCGAGTGCTTTAGCTTGCTCTGTGCAGCTTCGCATGTCTCAAAGGAAGCACATGTTAGCCTTCATCCTTCCAGGTCAGTAGCTGTCATTTAATAGGAGAGAGCTTTTTTTTTTTCAATTGAAGAGGTTTGTTAAAGAAATTCACATTTCCAGGCAAACTCGGATCACCTGAAAATATAATATAGGTCCAACACGAGATAGGAAACTGGAACAATAAACAAGGAGCATACAGTGTAATATTAGTAATAATAGTAGTAATAGAAATGGTAATAGTAGCAGTACTAGGGTATATGTCTGTGGAATGTGTATCATTACTGTTGCTCAACTACAGGCTTCACAGTCATGATTATGGATGCATGATTTCACATCTAAAAAATGTGACAGTGCAATTTGGATGTCCAAGCGATAGACTCAGTGCCTGAAGAAATGCACAGGACAGATGGGCTTGGCAGATGTGAGTCATGGGTCCACACAACTGATATGGAAAATGAAAATTGTTGAGATGCATGTAGGGGTGTAGCAGCCTGATGATTTGGATCGATGCATTGATTTAAAAGCATCAATCATAAATAGATTATTATCAAAAAGGGACAAACATCTGGTGTGCAAAAAATAATTCATAGTTTTAAACAGATTTAATAATTTAATTACTTAATAATTTAATAGTCTAACACAGGTGATTTGCCCCAGCAATCTGTCTCTGGTAGTAGTCTTTGATAGGCTCCATTAGCCATTTACTCACTCATGGTTATTGTATAATTTATTAGAGCTCAGGAACATAGAAAAGGGTTCCAGACAGGTGCTATGAAGGACATCTTTAAGAGTGTAAATGTTGATATGGAAATATGGAACTGTAAACACTCTTTGACCTCTATGACATGCTTTGAGATTACCATATGGTTATAGCTTATTGTTTTTAATATCATGTCCCTACAGTGCTCGGGTCATGAGCCTGGGTTTGAGAATATGAATGGAATGAATGAAGGAGAAGGAAAACATAAAATTAGTAAAGGACAGATAGAGACAGAAAAAGAGATGGACTGAATGTAAAAGAAACATTAGATTTCAATGTCTCCTATTAGAAGCCTCCACCTGAGCCAGAGCTGAACCCGGTGTCCGTACCTCCGTCCCCTTTCTGTCCCTCTCTAAAAGCCCCCGGTTAAAGGCAGATGTGTCACGTAGCCCTGCGTTGCCCTCCCCCTCCCTGGAGACTTCGCTCAACAGATGGGCCAGTCAGCAAGTGCAGGAATCAGCACAAGTCCCCTCCCCGATCCCCCCTCCGTCTCTGCTCTTGTATTCAAATTTCCGCACATCTTTTCTTCGTCCTTGAATTGTCCGTGTAATGTTGTGCTGGATCCACCGCCAGTCCCTCAGGCTCCACCCGGCCCCCCTCTGCTTTACAGAGCCGCCTACCTGCCTAGCTGCATGCAGCGGTGGCTTAACTGAAAGGCTCAGTGAACAAATCACAAATACCAATGCCTGAGATTTGTCCATCATAGCCGGAGGGAAGCAGGTGGTAGTATGTTGTGAACAAGAACAAGGCTTGTTGTAGCTTTCAGGACAAAAACAAGGGTGTTTCTTTTGTGTTGTGTCACTTATTTTAAGCCTTATTCCGAACTAGTTTTACAAGGCGTGGTGGGGTAATGTAATTATTACCTCTGGGATTTTAGTCAGTCGTTTTTTACAGACTGCGTGCACACATCTGGAAAGACTACACTTTATTCTGTCTTAAGTAAAATGGCCAGTACATACAACCCCGTGTAATATACAGTAGATCTCATACAAATTGAGACGTTGTTTTGCAAAAGTCCTTTTGCTCTGTTTTATTGGCTTCCACAGAACCGAAAGCATGCATCAGGCGAATTGAATACATATAACAATAAAAGCTTGCCTGTGGGGATTTGAGCATTTAGCCACAAGAACATTAGTGAGGTCAGGTGATGATGTCATCTGAGGATGCCTGGAATGCTGTCAGAGTTCCATTTCATCCCAAAGGTGTACAGTGGGGTTGAGGTCAGGGCTCTGTGATGGCCACCAACCTTGACAAACCATGTGTTCATGGACTTTACTTTGTGTCATGCTGGAGCAGGTCTGGGCGTCTTAGTTCCAGTGAAGGGCATTTATAATGGTACTGCATACAAAGACATCTTATACAGCTTTTGTGGCAGCAGTTTAGGGAAAGCTTCCATATCAGTTTGATAGTCAGGTGTCCACAAGCATTTGGCAATATTGTATGTATGCTGTGGTAATGTGACCTATTATGAAGCAGCCACAAGCCCTTAAAACAAGTGCCTATGATTTAAGGACAAAAGAAGAAATGTAATAAACTCAAGTGGATGTAATGTATATGGAATTTTCGGTTTGTAGAAGTGAAGACACATCCATCTGTGTGATTTATACAGAGATCTGTTATCCCGTGTGAATTGATTATAATTACTACAAACATCCTCCGGCATCATTAGTTAACAGACATATGTTTGGAAATCTTATCCCGTCTGAATAGTACTTTATTTCAGCAAAGCTCCTTGGGCTAATTTAGTATTTAGTGCATTTAGATAAACTTCTTTCCCAGTTGTAGCTGGATTTAAGAAAATATCTGTAACAAACCACATACCGTGTCAAGATCGTAAGCAATTTTTTTAGTATTCAACATGCATATTTGTTAGATGGATTGCTAATTTGAATTTTCTCTGCTGTGAACTAGCGACCTTAATTGTAGGCCGACTGAGAGTGTCTTTGGCCTTCAGTGACTGTGAGCATGTGTAACTGAACATGGTGAAATGTGCTGCTGCAGCACTTTGCTCAGTGCAGACACCGAGTGCGGCTCCACTGAGACCGGCCCAGCAATCCTGGCACCAGAGAGATGACAAAAATGCATTGAGGAAATGAGAAGAGGACTTTTTTTTTCATTCTTTGGAGATGCTTAAAAGATTGCGCTTTGCCTCACCTTCTCTACAGGGATGAATTTACAATCCTTGGTACTTCAGCAGAAACTACAGTCAGGAAAGAGATCGGAGAGAATCATAATATGTGCACTCCCGTATCGCCAATAAACACACACACATGCATACAGTGAAAAGAGGAAAGCAAAGAAATAAACAGAACAGAATCAAAGACAGGTTTTTATTCTGTGCAGTCTTTTTTTTAATATGTAAAAGAGAAATTCACATCATTTTATTTGGTTGTAAGAGAATGTTCTAAAAGGGTGACATAAATAAGTAAAGAAATGGTGACCCATAAAGAAAAAGGTGAAAGAAAAAATAGGGGTATATAACTCATTCTGTGCCCTCCTGATCGTTCGCTTATCTCTGCATGGAGTGGCTGCCACAGCAGAGAGGCGGTTGCTAGGATACAGGTGAGCGGTCCTGATGCAAAAGAAGAGCAGGTCTGTCATCATGTGTTGTGGAGGAGACAAAACGTTATCCGGCTCCCGCGAGGTGCGTCTGCTCTAAAGCTTGCCTGATTCCTGGGGATCAACCATGATCAAACATACAGAGAGATAGCGAGAGAGAGGTAGAGAGCAAGAGAGAGAGAGAGAGAGGACAGGGACAGATGGAACGTGTAATAGCTATAACGAGGTTTAGGCCCCTTCAGGCTTCTACTCTGATTCGATGTGCTCTCGTCTAGACGGCAGACGGACAAGCAGAAAGGCGAGGATCAGTTCACACACGATACTTATGGATCAAAATGAGTCCAAACACAGATGTGGAGGGTTTAACAGCATCAAAACAAACGCCAGGGCAGGAACCTGTATAACACATACATATATACATGCAGACACACATACAGGTGCAAAATAAATTATCCACCATTGTTACTGACTGTGTTGGTGCCCTTGGGCTGAAAAGGGGTGTGTGTGTCCGTGTGTGTGTGTGTGTGTGTGTGTGTGTGTGTGTGTGTGTGTGTGTGTACAGTGTCACCTCTATGCAAGCTGGGACATTGTGTCTCCTCATACATCAATAGAGACAGGCCATGTGGCGAGTGTCATGAAAGCTCTTTCTTTCCTGCCCTGCTTCCTTTTTCTCTCTCTCTCTCTCTCTCTTTCTCTCTCTCTCTCTCTCTCTCTCTCCACTCTCTCTCTCTCTCACTTTCTCCTCTCTTCTTCCTCCCTGTCTCTACCCTTTCCACCTATATTTTTAGCTTCATCATCACTTTTCCCGCTGCCCACCAATGACTTATCGCAAACTTCATGAGCACTCTGTGTAACTCCATAACCTTCTCACCAGGTTGTTTTTTCTCCTCTATCCATAATGCCATGCAGCCAGCCCCACTGTGTTATTACACTGCTTAACCTATCTGTTCACTACTGATTAGAGCACAACACGCACGTCTCCGATCCCACACACTTTATAGCAGCTGCATGGTACGACGATTGTCAAATTTAATTGCTTGAAAAAATTTATCAGTCTATTTTTTTTCCCAGCTGAGACAGAACAAATATTAGCAGTAGCACCATAATATTGCAAAATTGTTCTGTTGGAATTATTTTTTTTATTAGTTAGTCAGAGCATTTTTTTTTCAAAATTGTCAGAAGGATGTTTTGGCAGTTTAAGGAAAAATATATAACATTATAATCACTCATAAATAAATGAGTATTCATTTATTGTCTTTGTATACATAAGTGTATAATATGTGTTTATATAAAAATGTATAAGTCATAAAAATGTAAATCATATTTGAGTACTGAAATCTTTTTACAGTCTTAGGGTGCTTTCACACTTGTGTCGTCTTTATACAGAAATAGCACTATCCCAGGGGGACACTACCTACTGCTATGGGGGGAAAACCCCACTCACACAACACACACTCAGACTCCAGCTGTCTATTTAGATTAGATTTAGTATTTTAATATATATATATATATATACATTTTTTAATATAAAAAATATATATAAATTATACCCCCTTTTTATAATTATATAAATTATATATATACGTGTATATATATATGTTTTGATGTTACTATATATATATATATATATATATATATATATATATATATATATATATATATATATATAGTAACATCAAAACATATACAAGTAACATATCAAAACCCGCCTAACTGTCCATTTTTGTTATATTGCAGTGTTGGAATACTGCCAATAAAACCTTCAGTATGTGTTTATATTCATTCACTAACAAGATCCATTTTTTTTTGGCTCTCTGTCCCCCATTTGTTTTTTGGCTTGCCCTCCAACTAGTGACCTGATTGGTCTGGAGGTTAAAAAAAAACTTTATCACTCTGTACTTTTGAACTTGTTTTCACCTTTAGAAGCACAACAATGTTCAAAAATAATAATAAAAGCAGCCACGTTGACCAGCCTTTTGGCCGCTTCCTGTAGAATGAAATGTAAAACATGATCTGGCTATGGAGAACAAAAAAACTCCAAAGTGTTGGATCGTACCATTAGAAGGCACTTTCCATTTTATTCCAAAAGGTATGTGTGGAGAGTGTGTGAGAAGTTCGTGTTTGTGCATATGTTAAATTGTGGTATTGACCCCAAGACTAGAATGTCGTATCATAACGGCACAAAAAGCCAGAAAAGGAGAGAGAAAGAGAGAGAGAGAGAGAGAGAGATTAGCATATGGTGCATATGAAACAGATAGCATATGTTGTGTATAGTGTGTCTCTTTCAATTTCTGTTGCTAAGCGGGTCACTATTTAACAGATGCAGCAGGGCAAGAGGAGTCAAGGGCACAATAACTGGAGGGACACAACAGGCCAGGGAAGGGGCGATAGTGCACTCAAATTACATCCCTGTTTTTCCCCAAAAGGGGCTAGGAAGGATGCAACCGTTTGCCCATTTTTTTTTTCTTTCCCCTCTTTCTCTTTCCCTCTCTTCTCTCTTTTTCTCTCCCCCTTTTCTCTTTTTCTCTCTCTCTCTCTCTCTCTCTCTCTCTCTCTCTCTTTTCTCTCTCCCTCTTCTCTCTTTTCTTTTTCTCTCTCTTTTCTCTTTTTCTCTCTCTCTCTCTCTCTTTTCTCTCTCTCTCTCTCTCTCTCTCTCTCTCTTCAGATTTGGCTGGTGTTCTAGTAGTACTGATTATTATCCAGATATATAAGCTTTGTGTGAAGAGCTCGCTGATGTTCTGACTGACCCTTTGTGTGTCATCTTCAGGTCTTTTTTTTTACACATCTCTCTCACCACCCCTTCCTCTGAAACAAAACCAAAGAGTGTTATCGCCAAAGAGAAGCTTTTTGATCCTTTCCCCCCCCCCTACTGTCTGTCATTGACTTACTGGTGGCTTCCTTCAGATCAAGGGCCCATGTGAAATTCCCCGGGCCAAAGGCCCCACTAAAGATTACCTCAGAGGCTTGTTGTAAAGAATTAATGAGTCTTTCAGAGGCCGTTACATTGATTCCTGGCTCACCGTGCCCAATCCGTTAATAGTCAGTGATGAAATTTAGCCTCTTCAGGTCCAGTGATGTTTCCAATCAATCATACTTTGCATGCGAGCTCTGGATTTGTACTGCATTGGTGTTTGCATGTCTCAGTTGGTCTGCTTTGTCTGTCTGCTTGCCTGTCAGTCTGACTCTCTGTCTATAACCAGGTTCTGTGACTGTTGCAACATTTTGTAAGATTGATAGTAGTTATGTTCACATAACCAGAAGCAGATATTATACTTTCCTCACTTCAGGGTTGCACAGTATCTTCTTTTTTTTTTTTTTTTTAACAAATATCTGTCAAATAGCATTTTTTTTCCAATAAATCTGTGTGTAAGTAGTGAGAGCAGGAGACATGCAAAGAGCGTCACTGAAACCACAAAGTGAGCTGAGACATTTAAACCCGAACACACACATTCATTCTACACAGAAACAGACTTTCATACTTCGTAACAGCGTCACACACCAATCAGCCATAACACTGCGAGCAGTGAGAGGTGCAGTGAATAACACTGATTATCTTTTCATCATGGCACCTGTTAGTGGGTTGGGATATATTAGGCAGCAAGTGAACATTTTGTCCTCAAAGTTGATGTGTTAGAAGCAGGAAAAATGGACAAGCTTAAGGCTTTGAGCGATTTTGACAAGGGCCAAACTGTGATGGCTAGAGACTGGATCAGAGCATCTCCAAAACTGCAGCTCTTGTGCGGTGTTCCCGGTCTGCAGTGGTCAGTATCTATCAAAAGTGGTCCAAAGAAGGAACAGTGGTGAACCGACAACAGGGTCATGGGCGGCCAAGGCTCATTCATGCACGTGGGGAGCGAAGGCTGGGCCGTGTGATCTGATCCAACAGACGAGCTACTGTTGCTCAAATTGCTGAAGAAGTTAATGCTGGTTCTGATAGAAAGGTGTCAGAATACACAGCGCATGATGGGTCAGGGCTGTTTTGGCAGCAAAAGGGGGACCAACACAATATTAGGCAGGTGGTCATAATGTTATGCCTGGTCGGTGTAAGGTTTCTTAATGAAGATTAAGACTATGCACAATTATTTCAATTCAAATGTATTACAGTTTCATTTATATATCACTATTAACAAAGCAGCTTTCCAGAATCCAAATCTAGTTTTAGATCCCTAATGAGGAAGCCAGAGGTGCCATTGCCAGGGATAAATGAAGGACTCACCAAGAGAACCTATCCTCTTCTGGGTGACAATGAAGAGGTGATTATAAATCATTAAAAGTATACAGGCATACAAGAGTAAAGGCAAAGTTTTCACACATATCTGTGCACCGCGAATTGAATTGAAATGCCATTTACTGAAACTCCTTTGTAATAACTGTATAAGGCCTGGTGTAAAAGGTATTACATGTATGTACTCTACACAGTGCATGTAGGGACTTGCCCTTTTGCCTGTCTGTGACATGAGAATAAAAGAAAAGAAAATAGCTACAATAAATAATAGAAATAGAATTATCTTTACAAGCCAAAGGAAAACCTATTTAGAATATATATATATATATATATATGAATGGGTGGTAGAACAGTATGATTGTTATGAATAAAGAGCAGTTGTGTGCAGTATAATATATGCAGTAAGTTCTAGCCCTATTCACAGAAGAAGCATATAATTTGTATAATTTGTCAATCTAGCAATGGGATTACTTGTATAGATAGAATGTGTGGTTCTGCATTGCTTATGTCATTGTAGGGGTGTGAATATGCATGGATATCACAAAACCTTATGTACGCCTCAGCTAACCAGAATGACTTTTTGTACTGATCCAGTTTCCAATATTGGTAGAAAATCAGCATAAGAACTTGATGTTCAGTCATTTTCTGAAGTCTTACCCATCTAATTGATGGTCCTAGATAATAACATGAAACAGTTATCATTTTAAATTGAAGTAATCAGCTTTTTCTTCTGTTTTTGTCCATAACAAACAAGCCTATGCCTATAGTTTATCCTATCTATAGACGCTAATCAAAAACTATTGCTATTCATATAGTTTGGTGTTTATTCTATGTAAATTGAGAGAGTAGTATTTATGTCTTGGGCTGTTATTTGGATGTGAGTGACGAGCGGAGTGAGTGATGAGTTAGGACCTGATAATAAAGGCAGACGGTGCGGATGCTGCTGCCTGACTGTAGCATTGATCTAGCTCAGGATTTCAGCTGCCTCTCATTTCCTGTCACTAATGTGAATAGATGAGCCATGAGGCAGACACACACACACACACACACACACACACACACACACACACACATATACGCTTGTGCTTAGACACAAACTGTAATATAGACCCCTACTCTCTGTCTCTCAATCTAAGCTGGGAAATAAGGTGGGTGGGTGTGTGTGTGTGTGTGCGTCTGAGACCAATCAACTCGCAGTGATGTCCGGCAATAGAAACAGCTCCTCATGGCTTACAGGACACATCACACACGTCTGTTTTCCATGTCCTAAAAATGTGACGCTTTCTTATATAAGCACAAGCCAGACATGTGACATTCAACTGCAGCATTGACGCATGTGTGTGTTGCTAACAAAGTCAAAGGACAATTGCTCTAACCTTTGAATTACAGTCAATGAGGTTTTGGTTTCATCATTAGGCTGTGCTCATCCCTGGAGGCACAGGAGGAGAGTGTGTGTTACGGCTGGAGCGCTGATGGGTTAGGATGCTACTGATTGCTTCTCTCATTAACTGTGCATTTGAAGCTGCTCCTCTCCCTAGGGGCACTGGCCAGGACTTGTGCTCGCACACACACACACACACACACACACACACACACACACACACACACACACACACACACACACACACACACACACACAAACACACACACACACACAACACACACACACACACACACTCTCAGATTCAAAGACACAGTAACCCCTGGGTATTTCCCAAGCTTTGTAAGAACCAAACTTCAAAGCTCTATGACTAGGCTCTTCCATTATGATGAATCTGCTTCCAGTGTTGCCCTTTTCCCCACACACACACAAACCTACACGTTGCAAATGCTATTCCCATCCAAGCATTTTCCTCCGCGTCTGGTAGTTTCAGATGAACCACCTCCATCTCAGGCATTCAGCTTCCTGGAGCCTGTATCTCACTATATGAAAGTGAAAAACAGTCAGCCAGCAGTCATTAAAACGTTAGCTTTCAGTTTGACAGTTTGGGAGATGCTAATAGCCGCAGAAGCAGGACTGTTGTTTGTGCCAAACAGAGGCGCCTCTTTGGGACGGCGAGAGAAAGCGTGAGAGCACTTGATTAAACGTGAGTCCTTTGTGTAAAGGCAATGGATTAAATGAGCAATTTCTTCTTATGTGCCAAGATTCGTAAAAAACCAGTTGCGTGCGCTATCCTGTGAGTCTCAGCTTACATTTATTGCCCTAATTGAGGTCAGTCTTGTTAATTTAGTGGTAAATTAGAACAGTTAATATGCATATATTAGGAAGGCAAGGGAGATTGTAAAAATAAGGTAAGGGAAAATTACCTTTTAAGTACTACGAAGGTCTTTTTCCTGCTCCAATTACGCTACTGTAACAGCGTGATGGGTGGAGTGAGGAGTGGAGGAATGGATGGGATGTCCTGGTTTCTGTGATAGAGAAGGACGACCCAACACTGTCCTTCATCTGTGGCACACACACACGTGCACAGACACACACACACATCCCAGTCAAACAGATTTTTTTGTCCCACATGCACACCTACACTACATAGGCAGATTGTTTGCTGCACAGAACACTTACTTACAGAAATAGAGACACATAAGAGGGCAAAATAGGGCCCACAGAGCTTGATATGTGTGCACACACAAAAAAGGGAAGCAATTACACCTTCCTTCTTTGTTTCTCTACCTCTCTTTCTCTCTCTCACACACACGCACACACATACTAGAATTCACGGAAGCATGCTGGGTGTACCACAGGTGTAGAAGTGAAAACCTGTTAGTGTGTGCTCTGTGTGAGACAGCTTGAGACAGGGAAGGGAGGATGAAGTGTTTTATGAATAATGGATATGTATGCATATAGCAAATGCTTGCCAAATCTCATATTCCCGTCCTCTTTCTCCTGGGGACGTGAACACATGATGTGATTTTTTGAAATTTTTTTTTAGTGATAGGATATGTATACTCATATTCAACACATATGACAGGGGGCTAAATCTAGTGACACATTTACACTGTGTGTGTGTGTGTGTGTGTGTGTGTGTATGAGGGAAGATTGAGGCAATTGGTGATGGCATGCAGGTTTCATGGCATAAATCTCCAAGCTTCTCTGTTCATATATTAATAGTAGGTCCGTTTTCCTATCATTCATTCATTCATTCATTGTCTACTGCTTATCTGATCTATTCTCGGGTCACGGGGAGCCTGTGCCTATCTCAGGCATCACTGGGCATCAAGGCAGGATACACCCTGGACGAAGTGCCAACCCATCGCAGGGCACACACACACTCTCATTCACTCACGCAATCACACACTACGG
>JAUCMX010000009.1:16265569-16518069 GCA_033459395.1 Hemibagrus guttatus | reverse complement strand
TCTATCTTTCATGAACACCTCCAGAATGCAATACTCACAAAAACTATTGGCGCAGACCAGGCGTATCGAATTCACATCCTGGAGGGAATTGGTCCTATAGAGGTTTGTGTATGCCTTCTAACACAGCAACTTCAGACCATGCAAGCTGTGGAATTAGCTTATGAGTAGAATCAAATGTGTTAAATGAGGTAGAAAGAAAGCTAAAACTCTGCAGTGCTGCAACCCTCCAGGACTGGAGTCTGACACCCCTGGGGTAGGCATTTTGTCCCTCAGTCCTGTTTTCACTGACACGTTTCCTTTTCTTTTTTGCTCTGTTCTTTCCCTCATACTTGCAGCTTTAAACCTGTTGGGGTTGACCTGGCAGCTGAAGCCTGTGGAAGCTCCCGTGCTGAGCCATGGCTTGGGCACAGCAGGCATGCCTGGCACCAACGATGATACCACAGGGCCCTCTGGAGGCAGAGGTAAGCAGGACAGTCTCTGAAGTGTTAGGATTGTGCTCCATACACTCAACCAGGCAGTGTTTAGGTGGGAACGAGTGGTACAGAGGTGTCCGTGTAAGAGTTTAGAGAGTAAACAGACCGAAGGCTCTGTCATGTTACCAAGCTGTAGACTTGGACTTGGACTTCTTTGACAGTGCAGCACATGTCCTTTATTAATGATTTCTGCTCTCTTAGACTCTCATACTGACCTGCACAGCATTTAATCGAAGCTACCCAGAAAGCTCTCTCTCTCTCTCTCTCTCTCTCTCTCTCTCTCTCTCTCTCTTTCTCTCTCTATCTCTCTCTCTCTCTTTTTCTCTCTCTCTCTCTTTCTCACTCCCCCCCCCCTCTCTCTCTCTCTCTCTCTCTCTCTCTGTCTCTCTCTCTAGCCTTCTCATTGCCTGTCTCAGCCACTCTTTCTCACACACAAAGCCACATTCTCTTTCATCCTTCTCATCCACATTGTCCTTTTTTTTATATTTAATTCCTTCAGCTTCAGCTCCGGTACATCTGCAGGTTGTCTGAGAAGAACAGAGGTGTGTTGGTACAGTGTGCTTGAGATAATCCCACACTGTTCACACAGGTTCAAAATTTCTTTCAAGTCTCTTATAAAATATCTCCAGATCTTGACAGACATCACACATTGAAGAGTATTGTGTTGCTGTAGGATTTAGTCAAACAGACACTCACTCACCTTGAGCTCTACAATCGCACACCAGTCTTACAGCCTCCCTACAGCCTCTATCTCACTCTCTCTTTCTCTCTCACTTTCTGTCTCCCTCCCTCTCTCTCTCTCTCTCTCTCTCTCTCTCTCTCACTCACTCACTCACACACACACACTCTCACACACACACACACACACACACACACACACACACACACACACACACACACACACACACACACACACACACACACAGTTCACACGCTCACACACATTTTCCGTCACAATACATTCCCTCTTACGCGAAAAGACAGCTGAACAGTTTCCCCAATCATAATCTTCAAGCGCTTAACTTCATAGCCGTGTCGAGCATGAATCTCTCTCTTCCCCCCTCTATTCAGCTGTACATTCATTCTCCCTCTCCACACACTGCTATCCGAGTGAGTGTGTGATGAGTTGGAAGTGCTCTCCTCTCTGATTAAAGTGTGGGCTGGAAAAAATGCACTCCATTTCAAGAGCTTCAAATCTCCACCTTTCAACATGGTTGCATCAGGCCTACTCACACCTGCACATGTGCACTTTATGAATATGCATTTCAGGCATTTCTTATTTCTCTGTTTTCTGATTGACCTAGTCTGTTTAACAATGCTTTTGTTCTCCTCTATGCTGTATTTAATCTGTTTCTCTCTGCTTTGCTGGATTTCTCTATTACTGTGGATTTTCATGTTTCTCTTTGTTCAGGGTAATCAATGTTGTGTGCTTTTGTTCATTTTTTTCTAGCCAACTTTAATGTCTGATCTGAGATAACTCTTCTGTGTTATTTGACTGTGCCCTAACTAAAGAATCCTTTCCTAGAAAATAGAGCCGGACTATTGTTCCAGCGCAGCGCCACCGAGCCATCCCTGAGGAGTCTCCTTCTTCGTGACCCAACTCCTGGCTTTTTTTTTTTACTCCCACCATTGCTCCATTTCTCGCCCTGCTCTCTGCTGCCCTGTATTAATGAGCAGTGGCCCACTCTACTCTTGTGATAGCCACTTTTTCCTGATTGTATTTTCATTGTTCTTTATTCCTTTGCCATTTTTCACAGCTTTACTCTGTCGGGCCAGTATTCTCCTGCGTCGAACTGACCTGATTACAGCAGGATTGTGTGTGTGTGTGTGTGTGTGTGTGTGTGTGTGTGTGTGTGTGTGTTTGTGTGTGTTCTCTCTCACAAAAAAGCAAAAGAGAGAATAAGAGTCGGCTGCATGCTGCATCCATTTACACTCAGCCATCATTGGGAGCAACAAAAAGAGTGATAGATTGAGTGAGAGAGAGAGAGAGAGAGAGAGAGGGAGGGAGAGAGAGAAAGAGAGAGTTTTCCATTAAATCAGAAGTGGATAACAGCATGTGTCATTAAGAGGGTAAACAGGGACTGTGTTTGGTTGACGTGCGCTGCAGGCCTCAGGCTGGAGAATATATACATGCTCTTATCATCTCAGAGCTCTCTTTAAACTTTGATGGAGTCTCAGCGGAGATGGACAAGAGTGATAGAGAGAGGACTGAGAGGCAGATACTGTAGTTTCCAGAGTGTGTCGTTTCCTATTTCCTGCTTTTCCTGTCTGGAGCTGCTGTTAGAGGAGGTGGTGTTGTAGAGGCCTAATTCACATATTCTCTATGGATTCATCAAAAATGGATTGGTTTGAGTCTGATTAATTTTCTTGGTTCGATTTTTTTACACAGTTTATTGCTGCATTTAATGAGGATGCTTAAAACCACAGTAGTTTTTAGTACACAAACATTTTGGAGTTGATTTTGATCAGTTTATTAGTTTATCTTGTAGTTGTGAGGAAACAAATGATCCACACTTAGTTATACCATGTTGACTTCAGTCATATTCTTCAGCCTATATTGAAAGTTTGAAATGTGCTATGATGAAGTTGTAGATCAGATAGTGTGACACATCATGGTGCATTGGAGTTTCTGCTCTGGCTCTGGTCTCCTATAGTGATGAAACTTCCTATAAAAATACTCCATGCATGATATAGCCCTGATCTTCTGTACAAGAGAACACTGTAGTTGTTATGCTAACTTTAAAAAAAAACAATCTTTAAAATAAACTATAAAACCATTCCTTTCTTTTTCTTCAACACTCTTCATCATTTACATTTTTTTTTACATCCAGCAGTGGATGGAAGCTTGTTCTTGTTCATCCATTTTGAATCAGATCTGAGGCTAAGATTGCATTATTTCTGAGAAAAATAGAGAAAGCCTTCTTTTTTATTCTCTATTCTCCTCCCATAAGGGAGGAGAGAGGTTAATTTTTCCACATTTCTGTTTATCATAGGACCTGGTGCATTTCGAAATAGCAGCATAGACACAGGAAATCTGGAAGTAGGCAGACGTGTGACCCAAGAGGTGCCACCAGGCGTGTTCTGGAGATCCCTGCTTCATCTCAGCCAGCCCCAGTTTCTCAAATTCAACATTTCCTTGGGAAAAGATGCACTTTTCGGGGTATATATCCGCAAGGGCTTGCCCCCATCTCACGCACAGGTAATTTTATTTAGTGTACCGCCTGCAGTGTGTAAACCTCTTTGTCTGAGCATCACTGCCTTTTCAGTGATTTTTGTATATGGATGTGTGTGTGCGTGTTTGTGTGTGTGTGTGTGTGTGTGTGTGTGTGCTCTCAGGTCACACTACTGGTCATAGTGTCAGGTTTACACACATGTTTCAATCTGTGGATCAGATTTTTTTATTTTTTTAACTGATTAAATAATTAGTCGTCACTTTACAGTGCTGCTATATAGCCATAGCTCCCAACTTTTGGGGTTATTCTCATTCTCTCTCTCTCTCTCTCTCTCTCTCTCTCTCTCTCTCTTGCAGTATGACTATATGGAGCGCTTAGACGGGAAGGAGAAATGGAGCGTGGTGGAGTCTCCTCGAGAGCGCCGCAGTATCCAGACGGTGGTTCTGAACGAAGCCGTGTTTGTGCAGTATCTGGATCCAGGCACATGGCACCTGGCCTTTTACAATGATGGCAAGGAGAAAGAGTCTGTGTCCTTCAGCACAGCTATATTAGGTCAGTCAACCTCACACACTCACATCCACTCTCACACACACGCACACACACACACACACACACACACACACACACACAGTGTCACTCACTCTTGGTGCCTTTATCTCCCACTGGCCAATAAATTCACTCAGAGTTGTTTTCCACTTCCATTTAGAGAGTGCAGAGAGGTTTGAAGAGTAGTAGAGGGAAAGCAAAAAGGTAGAGGCTTGTTGCTTCTCTGAATTTTCTACCCTTCTCGCAGGGGTTTAAGGTTACAGGGAAAGTCTGAAGAGTCTCCAATACAACGGTCAGTTTAGAACAGCTGTCTGGGTTGAAGCAATTTTGAGCAAGGAATTATTTTACAATAACATCATGCACAGTAATATGACAATGATTACATTTTCATCAATTAAAGAATGGCACACATTTTATTTGTTTAAAGTTACATTTAATTTCGTGGAAAATGCAGGTCAGTTTATTAGAAATGGGTCATTATATTAGGTACAGCTACACTGCAATATCCAAAATTATGTAAAAAGACTGGGTTAGAACTGGCACAGGTTGGTCGATTGACTAAACAGATAAACACAGGCTAGGCGAAAATCTAAAGGATTAACTCAAAATACAAACTGAAACAGTGCTAAACAGAGCACACTAATAAACCACAGGTGAAAAAAGCAACAACTAGAAGAGTGGTGAGTGGGAACGAGGAAGTGCAGGTGGTTTCTGGGAAGGTGAATCCAGTGTGGTCAGGCTTGTATGGTGGGGTGAGCTGTAGGAAACAGAGTCTGTGCCATCCATGGATGTGACAAAAACACTAAGGCACTAAAAAATTGCCAGAGAATTTTTGTAGACATTTGAATAACATTCCCAATATCTAACTATGATTATAAAATAAATAATGGAATTTATTTGTTTGGTTTATTTCCCTGTTTCTAACAGTTCCTGACATTGGAGCAGCTAGTTCTCACCAGCCTCTCATTTTCTCTCTTTTCTTAACAAGACAAAAGTTATAGTTAAAAAAAGACAAAAAATCTGGTTAAATGTTAACACAAAGCCCTCTGTCCTGAACTTGAAACTTTGCCTATGACTGTCACAAGTCAAAAATGCAAAGAAAACTTTTCCTCACAGAAAACAAATCCACTCAAGTTAAGCATTCCCCATTCAAATCACTGTGTAATAAACCATTGTTGTAGATAGGGATAAACATAGCTTAACCATCAGGATTCAACAGAAATCATCAAGAAATGTGATAAGGTAGATGGAGAAACATCTTAAACTAACTGATTATATCACTCATATTGTTTGGAGTGCAGTCTTGGCATAAGGAACATGCCTCTAATGCATTTTTCATCATTAATACCAAGATAATGTCAGGCATTTAAATAAATTAAATACTTCACAGCCTTTTAACTTTGCGAGAGACGCACACCTTGCACACACAGAAATATTATTCACACATGAATAGATAACTGTAATAAGTGATATCACACCAATTAACATTATGAACATCAGTTGTGCTGCTGAACATGGCTAATTAAATGCTTTGAGGTTTGAATTGGTTGTAACAATAATGATGCAGGGCCCTGAGAGATGGGGGGGGGGGGGGGGGGGATTCAATCTAATTTTCAGCCTTGGGCCCTTTGTTTATTTGACCCTTGGGGTACAAGAGCATAGACAAATGCTGACGGTAGCTTAACATGACATTTGATACACACTAGAGAAATCAGTCATCAAATCAACTTCAGAATAATTGTGCATGGCCTAAAGCATCCACTCACACGTGACTGTTCTTTTTGTTCAGTCCACCCCACCAAGATTCATCAAAACCTGATGGAATATTATCAGTCATGAATTTTCAGGAATGCTCACTTAAACAAAGAAGGCTCAGCCAGAGCTGCATATATATGACTTTGGAACATAAAAGTATAAAACTAGTTTCTATCTATTTTAGGATTATGAAGGACGAGGTAGAGATGAGTTGGAAAGGTGAACAAGAACAGGATAAGTATAATAGGTGGTTCCTTTCACCCACCTATCGAGGTTTCAGTCGTCTTTCCTGTCATAACCGCCGTTTCTCAGACAAGTGTCCTCCCTTTCACAGACTCTGTGCAAGAGTGCCCGAGGAATTGCCATGGAAACGGCGAATGTGTGTCAGGAGTGTGTCACTGCTTCCCCGGCTTCCATGGCATGGACTGCTCGAAAGGTAGGAGACCTTCCAATTTACATGCTGACCTCTGTCATAAGTGTACACACGGAGACTGGCAGGGGAAAGCTTACAATCCCCTGGTACATGCTAGAGTCAAAGAAGAAACAAGGATATGTACAGAGGAAATAGTGTGTTCAGTGGTTTTTATAAGGGGCTGGGATAACAAAGACTAGAGCAAGACAGTGAAAAGGAGGAAACATGAGGGGAGAAAGGAGATGAGACATAAAGTAGAACGCAGCATTAATAATCATGAAAGGAAAAAAGAAGTGAGCATTTGTTTTGTTGATTTGGGCTATAAATAAGAGAGAGAGACCATGATGAAACATTTCCTGTATATTAAAACACAGTCAGCATGAGGAAATTAGGGGGAGCTGTGTTTCTTCCATGGATGTTATTATTTGGGGTTCTCAACACTGCTATCATATTAAAGTTCTTGATGTATCTTTTTCTTTCCTAAGGGTTTCATTTAACAAGCTGCAGTTGCATGTCCAGAGCATAGGCGTTCAATTTTTTTTTTTTTTTTCGTTCTGGCATCAAAAATATATCGAAATATTTTCTGATTATATTCCGGCAATGATACATGATACAGTAACACTTTTAAACCAGCAAAATGAGCGCACTTTCCTTCAATAAGCAAATCTATACATAGCTGTTAACAACTGCTTAGAGATTACGAATTACCTTGATCTGGGGTAAATTGTCAGGCTTGTTGTGCAGTGGGTAGCACTGCCGCCTCACAGCTCCAGGGTTCACAGTTTGATCCCAATCTCATGTTTACTGTCTGCGCAGACTTTTGCATGCTCTTCCCCGCCTCTGTGTGGGTTTCCCCCTGCCTCTTAAAACATGTCAGTAGGTGGATTTGAGACTCAAATTTAAATTGTGTGTGTGTGTGTGTGTGTGTGTGTGTGTGTGTGTGTATGTGTGAGTGTGTGTTATGTCCTATGGTGAAGTGGTATCCTGTCCATAGTGTATTCATGCCTCACTCCAATTATAGCTTTAAAGCCAGTAAACAGGGACTAAAACGATTATGGAGCATGAGCAGGGGAAGGACTCGGGTTAGTAGCATAGCCCACATCCATCAAATAGATAAAATGTATCTAGGGGCATTTACATTTACCAAAAGTGTCAGAACGTTGCCCCTGTGTACAACTGCCTAATTTAACCCCTGACCTGAGAGGCTTTTAATTCACTGTATGTCAATGCACAGATGAGCATTAGTCTCACTGCTCCATCCCTTGCAACGTTTGGAACTTTCTGAGCAACACTGGAAGTGTGTGTGTGTGTAAAAAAAAAAGAGTGTATCTCTTATTAGATAGTATCTCTCCTGTGCATTCACAGAATTAGTAATAAGCACATTCTATTTCAACTAGTGTTAAAAATAGTTCCTGTTATCAGACATATCTCTCTGGGTGTGTGTTTCTTTGTTTGTGTGTGTGTGTGTGTGTGCGTGTTGGGGGGGGCATGGTTGCGTGCGCAGGCGTCTCTAAGGCATTGCGATGATGGATGTGAGTTCATGCAAGCCAATATCTCCCATTGTTCACCTGGGAGCCTTGTGATTAATAGTTTAGTTACCTCACTGTTAGATTACATTTTGTTTCATTACAGTTTTCTTCATCTTAACCCTTCTGCCATCTCCTGCTCTGCTTTCTAAGCAGTGACCTCCCTCCTCTCACTGCATAGCTACACATATATTCATCTCTATTTCTCTTCTTTCCCCTCCATCTTTGCAGATTTGCGTGTGTGTGTGGTGAAAAAATTGTATGCCATCAGATTCCTCTTTCACCCCGAATGCTCGAATAAAAAGTTAGAGATTACACCAGTGAGAGATGCACAGATCTAAGGCAGGGTTTAAGGGTAATGTAGTTGGGGGACATAGCTGATGGTGAATCTGCCACAGTCAGCTGTTGTCAAATGCCACTGGGGGACATGTTTGAGCAGCATTCATTAAAGTAAATTGCAAATGCATCACCAGAGGCAACCATCTCAACACCACAGCTTGTAACAGGCTGGTGGACCACTGCACTGTGCATTGTGTGTGTGTGTGTGTGTGTGTGTGTGTGTGTGTGTGTGTGTGTGTGTGTGTGTGTTGTCGTCAGGGGTGTTTGAGATGAAGGAGTTCACTCTTTATGGTTGCAGACTTATAAATGAGACAAAAACCAATGAGCACATCTGTTCTCCCATCCCTACACTCATCCATCACAACTCATTAATGAGCACACACTGACACACATAGCGAGAGACTCGTATTCGCTTCCATACACACTATTCACAAGTCCCAACCAATTATAGTCATCCACGCACAAAAGCAGTGTGCTTCATATTGCATTATTATATTTTGTCTTTTAACAAGAGATTATTCAGATTGCAAAGATTATAGAGTAAACATTATTCATGTTTTTCTTTGTTCTCAAAGCCATGACATGCAGTGAGATGATTCAGGATATAAGCACATGTATTCCACGTGTGGATTATTTAGGCATTTCCATACAACATCGTCATCAAGGTCTGTAGAGCAGGTAAAAGTACAGACTGGCAGAAATAAACTGGGTGTAATCCATGAGCAGGAAACAGGAGCATGAGTCATAGCCAGGAAACATAGATCTCGGAAAGAAAAAGTAACCAGAAAATCTTGGACTTGCGACATAAAATGCGTGATAAAACTCTTCACTGAGACAATAAGACATCAGGATAAAATCCATTAATTAATCAGGAGCAAACTGAGAACAGGGGAGAACAATGAAGGGACAGACCAATCAGAGGGCAGGAGTGGAAATGACTGAATCAAAGCAATGCACATGTACTATCACATGATGTAAAAAATAAACTAAAAACATGTGACTGTATAAACAAAACATGACCGAACATAAATACAAAGCCCGTGCTGTTTGTACATTTGAGGCTGAATTCATTAAAAAAAAATGTATTTATTTGTTTGTGTATTTTAGTTTGTATTTTAAGTGTATAAGTGGTTGATTATAGTTTGTATAATTACTATTTTGTTGTTATTGTTTTGTTGATATCTTTCAATGTATTTTATCTAAATCATTTACAAACATATATACATAATGTCTTGAATTGAAATGCACAAAGTAGTAAAAATCTACTGTTTTTGTTACGTGGGGGAAAAGTTCAGCAATAAAAAAGCTCCAGTGGCGCCAACAAGTAATTATGGTTGTACATTTTTGCCTATTGTGCTTAATAATTTAAGAGGGGAAATTAAAATAAAGGCATTTATTGTCTATATAGAGTTTCTGTACATGTTCTCTGGGTACACCAGCTTCCTTCCACAGGCATGCTGCTAGGTGAATTGGCTATGCTAAACTGTCCCTGGGTGTGAATGAGTGTGTGAGTGAGCATGTCTGTGTGTATTGGTTTGTGACATCAGGACTGTACAGGATGGCGAGTAATGGACTGGTGTCTCTTGCAGGGTGAATTCCCACCTCGCACCCCTGTGACCCTGACTGGGATCATCGGTTACTAAAGATTAATGAATTTAAATAAATGTGTGCTACAATCATAAGCAAGTCCATAAAAATGTGTCTGAATGGTTCCCTGCTGTTCTTTTGCTGTCATGTATGCAGGCTGTTCATGCCCATTATTTCTTTGTTCTTCATATCCTCTGTTTCAACAGACACATGTATGCTGCAATCAAGCCTTTTCTCCATCTGTCATCAATGGAGTCTATGAGCTCTTTGTAAACTGTTTACAGTTGTAAACTCTCTCTCTCTCTCTCTCTCTCTCTCTCTCTCTCTCTCTCTCTCTCTCTCTCTCTCTCTCTCTCTCTCTCTCTCTCTCACACACACAGCTGCATGTCCAGTGCTCTGCAGTGGTAACGGACAGTATGAAAAAGGCTCATGTACGTGCTACAGTGGATGGAAGGGACCCGAGTGTGACATTCCTATAAATCAGTGCATTGATCCTCAGTGTGGCGGCCATGGAACCTGCAAGGAAGGCACCTGTGTCTGTTCACTGGGTTACAAGGGAGAGAACTGTGCTGAAGGTGTGTGTGTGTGTGTGTGTGTGCGTGTGTGTGTGTGTGTGTGTGTGTGTGTTTTCTTAAGTAGTACAAGTTCTCACTAGGGTACAAAATCCCAGAGAATTTTTTATTGGTGTTCATAAATCCAGACTCTAAACATTGATTTAGTCTTCCCAGAAGCGTGTTTTTTATTTTTTTGATTGGCATGTATGTTTATGGCATTAAAAACTCTTTATAAGAACACCTGGACCATTAGCCACAAAATCGCTCCAAGGCGTCAATGATTATTTAAAATATTCTATAAGTGTACCACTTAGTTTGTGAACACAATTAATTTAAAAAATGAAATTCTCACGAGAATGATTTTTGTTGAGCGGATAGGTGAGAGATGAGTGGAAGAACAAGGAGTTGTAGGTTTGACAAGAAAATTGTGCCAGAGAGCCTTACATCCAAAAACAGGTAAAGGTAAGAGGAAATATTGGGTTGAGAGGAGGGCAGGCACATCATCTTAGAGACAGAGAGAGCACATCAACAATGAAAAGAGCTGGAGTTTGTTTCGAGTACAAGGTTGGCACTTATTCCTTTTTTACAGCACATTTTTCTCTCTCTTTCTTCCCTCATGTCAGATTTTCATCAAAATATAGTTGCTCAGACAATTTATCTGGAGTGGCAGAAGCACAAAAATCAATAAACGTGATGCACCATTTCTGCAGCCTAAAAAGAACAGCCTTCCACAAATGACTTTGTGGTATGAAAGTGAAGGGTGAGACGGCGTCATAAAGACAGGAGGTGATACAACCAAACTGGGGCTAAGGGCAGCCAAATTGTCAAATAAATTTCACTCTATTTAAGCAGTCTGATCACCTTGGCAACTTAGCAGTCAGTGTCAGTTTCTCTTAGACAGCACATGGTAGTGGGCAAAGAGCAGGCTAGACCATTCAGAAGGACTAGTGAAGGAGATAGATTGGGAAAGGAAAGAGGGGGAGATGGGAAAAGCATTTGAGAGGAAAGGCTCATTCACAGACCTACAGTGTGAAGGATATTGATTTTTCATGCCAAGATGAAAGGTTGTGTGTGTGTGTTTGTGTGTGTGGGTGTTATTGTCACAAACCCGCCAGACTCAAGTCCACTCGCTATGCCTTTCTCATGTGCTTATTAGCTTATTTTACTTGCTGCATACAGGTCATTTATAGTATTTTCCTAATCAATACTTATTTAATGTTGATACAATCTAATACATCATTCTCTTTTACAACATTAGTACTCTGTGGTGTGTTTGTGTGCAGTGGACTGTCTGGACCCTTCCTGCTCCAATAATGGGATCTGTGTGAGTGGTGAGTGCCACTGTAAACCAGGCTGGGGAGGAACACACTGTGAGCTGCCCAGAGCCCAGTGCCCTGATCAGTGTCACGGTCACGGTGCCTTCATTCCTGACACGGGTCTGTGTAGCTGTGACTCTAACTGGATGGGCCCAGACTGCTCCATTGGTCAGTATCAGCTTCTGCTTTTGCAGTTTTTTGCATTAAAATAAGATGTTAATAATATATGAGCCAGCCATGATATTACTTTTCTTAATATCTCAAATTTCGGTTATCTCAGTGTAAGGATTGCATTTCTGAATAGTGATATTTACTTATATAACCCTTTTTTAATGTAGCCTACAAAGTGGAGCAACTGTAGCACAGTGAAATATAAGAATAATTCATTTGGAGAATTAATAAGAGAAGTGACAGTGGGGAAATTTGCAGGGAGATGATTTCAGAGGTAACTAAAATCTGGATGTCCCCTTTTCTTTTCTGGAATGATCTACAAATTGCTCATGCTCTACCTGTTGATCTTTTGGAAGAATACAGTCTTTATAATATTCAATAGAGGGTTGACAAGAATATGAATAACTTTCAAAATTAATACCAGAATCATCTAGAAATTCTTAAATGAGCATACGGTTAGCCAACAAAGAGACTTAAGAGCTTGTGTAATGTGATCCTTCTTTCTCAAGCATGCGAGGACTCTGGCAGCCGAAATGTGAACATTTGACTTAGGAGCAGAATTAAAGGGAAGGTTAGATACTGATAGGTCAAACTTGTACTGGATAATGTGATCAAACAAGAAGCTGATCGTCCTGTAGGCATTTGATGCTAAAGACAAATAGAGCTGCATACTGATGAAAGCAAATCTGCTTGTTAATTCTGCTAGCTTTGGGCAGCATGTTTAGATTAAGAAATGAGGGTCCCATGATTTAGCCTTGTGGGACTCTGCAGGATGTTGCATGAATGTTAAAGTACCCAGTATGAGGTAGTATTTATATCAACTTAATTAGGAGCTGGACCAGAAATGCTAAGTTCTACAATGAGACATAATATCTCATGATCAGCTTTCACAGATGTCATCAGATTGTTGAGATATTTAGCTGAATACCTCCTTGAAAAAAGTATGAAAAGAGTATTTCATTTGTAAAGCCTGAGAGGCCTGATAATAGCAGTTGAAACTACTCAGACATAGATAGAAGACATGATCGAATAATGAGTTGAAAATTGCTTTTTATTGTGGCTGTTTAAATTATTTTTACTTATAAATATAATATGTTTTCTGTGTCTACAGAGGTGTGCTCAGTGGACTGCGGGACCCACGGCGTGTGCATGGGTGGCTCATGCCGCTGTGAAGAGGGCTGGACAGGGGAAGCATGTGATCAGCGTGTGTGCAGTCCCCTGTGTGTAAAACATGGCACCTGCAAGGACGGCAAGTGCGAGTGTCACCAGGGATGGAATGGAGAGCACTGCACCATCGGTACGTGTATAGTCAGAGCTTCCCTCTGTCCATTTATACGCACACATCCACTTTCATTAGACACTGTGCCTGTCTTGTCTCATTCATTCAAACAACAGAGCATTGGGAGGGACAAGGCCCTTCTTTAGTACAAAAGAAACACAGTTATCAGCTAGACAAAGGTATCTGTAGCCATAAAATCTCCAGTATTTGCGCTCGTCTGAAGCAGCTCATCATCTCAATAGCAAGCCCCTTGTGGTCTGGATAAGGGCTGCCAGAGCATGGAAAACAGAATGGTTCCCCTAGATCTGAGACTGAAATCCACTGGTTTAAAGTGGTACACTGGGTTTCTGACTGATAGAAGAAAGCTGGAGTAAAAGTTATACTTTTGAGTCTCACTTTCTCTTATACATAATGAGAATCGTAGGAGATATGTGTGGGAATAGGACTCAAACAAAATGAAAAGGAATAATACATTAAAACAGCCCAATTACACAGTCCAATTTGAGACTTACACAGAAAACCTACATAAAAAGAATAGAGTGTCTGAGTTTTAAAGTGGAAGATGTATAATATGTTGAGGGGAGTTTGCTTTAAGCCACTTTAATGCCAAAAAAGAGACACAATCCAAAGTCTGCTGGTATATTCCAGAGTATTTCATCAAGTCTATTTGAAAGTTTGGTAAAATTGGATTGGAGGAACTGGGAAGCTTTCAAACTGTGTTTTGTTTGATTGAGAGAAGAATTTGCTTTTACATGCCAAACAATGCAGACAGGTGTGTTGAGTCACATAATAGAACAGCAAGTGAAAGCTCCAGATGTCTTCTCCTGAAAACAATCACACCTTTAGCTTGCCTCTGACTTCTCTCTCATGAAAAGAGACATAAAAAAAAATCTATGCGCATGAGCATGTCTTTCTGTCAGTGTCTGGAAGTCTCGGTGTGAGTGTACGTTTGTATGTGAGTGTGTATGTGTGCATACATGTCTGAGCCAGAGAGAGAGAGAGAGAGAGAGAGAGTCTGTCACTCGAACAATGACACTAGTGTCTCAAACGAAGACTTACCTGTCTGAACATCTCTTGATTTTAGTTCATTCCCCCCTACAGTTTTACAGAGAGCTTGTCTGGCTATTGTCATCATACTTCCTCTGAAATAGTCAGCCATCAAGTTCCATATATGGTCCCTTAAATCCTTTTCAAAGCCAAGCGGCATCGCTACAGAAATCTCTCATATATTCCAAAATAACTGCATGTGTGCATGTCTCCTGCCTCTCACTTCGCCCTCTTGTTCCCCCCTCTGCGTGCTCTCTCTATTGCAGACTATTGGGATGAGACTAAAGAAGGTATTGTACCTCGTCCGCACTATGTCCTAGTGCTAGCTGCACCGTAGCACTGGCCGCAAGCACTTCTCCTGACAGCTTGGCTGTGTAGAGACTGTGTGCTTCTCACAATGTGTCCTGTAGACTAGATTTTGGTGGTGTACAGTAGAGCACCTAGCTGTGTAGAGCAGGTGTGTGTGTTTCTTCACGTCCGTGTTTTCTTGTACCAGTTTATTATATCAACGAAGATTATAAAGTCTCAGTTCATTCTGTATCTTTCTGTGATGTGTGAGATTTTCTAATGCAAATGGATTTAAGCTTTTATTCAATAGAAGCTTCGGATCCCTCTCAAATAACCACTGGTGAGTTTCCAGTGGTCCGGTACATCGACAATGGTAGTGTAAGCCCACTGAATACAGTTTCTACCTACCCATTAGTGTTTCCAGGATTCATATTTGTCTCCCCATGGTACTCATCAAAAGACAAAGTCCAAGAAAAGGACTCAGTGGTCACTGACAGTTCATCTCTGGCAGAGCAATAGAAATCAAAGATGACGTGTCTCTTCAGGGTCCATCTACTCTTAGCAGTCTGTGTGAACCTGCTATAGTGTTCTCTCATAAAAAACATGAGAGGACAAGTCTTTTATTTTCCTATTTGCCCTACAGAGTAGAGCTCAAACAAAAACAGCTGAATTAGAGAAAACAAACCAAGGTGGGGCTGGCACATGTGCCACAGATTTGCAAAGGCTGGAATTGGTGGACTATAGCTGAGGTTAAAGGCACCAGGGAAAGCAAGGATCCTGGGGTAATTGTTGAATTTCATGCGCCACTGGTGCAGAGTTTTCAGGGCAGGGAGATGGTGCAGAATTTTTCTGCAATATTTTTGCTTGCAGGGCATAGGGCCATAGCAAGACATTGTAATGACTTTGTCTCAGCATCTACTAATCGGGGGACTGGAGTGTGTTGCACTCCAGCAGAGTGTAAGAAGCAACTATGGGGTATGGGATGGACCTTTAGTAATCACCCTATTAGGATGCATCAGTGGGGCCTTTTAATATTTAAATTAGACAAAGGAGAAAACGCTGTGCTGAATTCTTCCTAGTATATTATCCCAAAATATCATGCATTACCATATAATTGTAATAGAAATAAAAGCACATCCCTAATGCAAAATTAATTAAAAGAATGGGAAGAGGAAATAGGAAATAGAAAAGGCTGATTGCAGTAACTTGTTCAGTGTGCACATTGACTTTACATGCTGGTGCCCTCCAGGTGAACGTGGCTTACACTTGGATCAAATGCATGATTGGACCACATGTGTAAGCCATGCTCACTGGGGATGAAGAAGCATGCAAGACAAATGTGTATTTCTCAATTTGTCCATCAATGTTTAATCGAAGCTTGGGAATTAGATTTACGTTTGACATGCATAGGGCAATTGAACAAGAAAAATATCATTTACAGTGTGCTGTTATTTATTAGCTGTCCCAGAAGTGTTTCATATCTGTGTTAATGCATACAGACAGCTCTCAGATATACATTTCTCCATACTTTTCTATATGGTGTTATAGCAGTAGACTATACGAGATGATAATACTAGAACTTTCTAGTAGTACCCGTCTATGAGAAGTTTAGGGAGAAATTTGACTTTGTGGTAGTACAACCATGAGGTATTTTATAGGTTCTCTCACTATTTGATTTTTATCAGTCCCATCCTAAGGATAGTTTCAAGGATTTATGAATCTAACCTTTAGTTTTATGACCTTTAAAGGGGATAGAGCTGCACACAAGCAGATTGTGGAATGTGGTGGAGAGCAGGTTTTCCCTCCCGGTCTGTTTCTTTCACCACACACTCTCAGACCTTCCTTCCTTCCTTCCTTCCTTCCTCCCTTCCTCCCTCCCTCCCTCCCTCCCTCCCTCCCTCCCTCCCTCCCTCCCCCTTCCTTCCTTCCTTCCTTCCTTCCTTCCTTCCTTCCTTCCCTTCCTTCCCTTCCCCTTGCTTACTTTGCTTTAGTTACGTTGTGTAGTATACATAGTCTACGTGGCTTCTAACTACATACAGGGATTTTCTCTGCCTTGCCTCCACCTTCATCTCTCCTTCTCTGAGAATGTGTACTGACCCATAACCCAAGGCAATTTCACCTCCTTTTTCAAGGGATTACAATGATGTCCAATCACATTACTTTAGCTTGGTGTCTTAATACTTTGTGAAGCCCCACTTTATTCTAGGTACTGCGGGGAGAATTGACTGGCCTTTGGCATAAAAGAGGGGCAATGCTCAGTCCTGCCCAAGGAAAAAGATCAATGGCCACTATAGATTCTGCTGTCTTGATTCTTCATAAGTATTTGACTGTCTAAAATGGCAACTTAATTTAAAAAGCAATCATTTCTAAGTGACTTTTCTCTCAACTCGATATTGTGTGACAATCAAGGCATAGTGGGCTGTTAATGTGGCATCTCAAGGACCACAGATGTCGAAAATTGTATTAATTAGAGCCGCATCGCATTTGATTCATGATGGGTAAATGGGCTTTAGTGCATTCAAGGTTTTTCATGCTCTTTTGCACATAATGTCCTCCCTTACCACAAATCCATTGAAATGTCACCTGTGCCAAATCAGGCGCATCTAATGACCATATGATAAAAGATACTGGCCTGTTGCAAAAGGCCATATCTACATGGTGACCAACAGTGAAATCACTGACATGCTAAGGTGTTAACAGTTTAAGGTTAATCTTTGGGCTTTTAGCCTAAGCATGGCTGAACTCACACTGACATATGTGATAATCCTCTTACAGTAATAAAAAGCGAGAATCAGTTTCCTACATGCTTGAATTTTTTGGTGTATATTAGAATATAATTGGTAATATATAATTCCTAGCATTAATCTTGTCACTGTTGGGCAAAATATTTCTTGTTTTAATTACCAAAGTGCCAGATTATGAAGAAATCACAGGCCATAACTCCAGGGTGCTTAATTATGTCCTGGTACAGCAGCAGGAATATGGAGTTTGCCCTTTTCAAGGGACGGTGTGCTCAGCTGTCAGATATATATATACAAACTCTCCCCAGAGTATCCACAAATACATGTAGTGACCTCACATCAAACAGCTGTGACAGGTTTGTTTTCACTGTAATTTTGGACCTTTATCAAAGAAAATAAGAAAATATCTTGCCTATTTACTGTTTTTTATTTCTCAAAAACATTCAAATATAATTTGTTTTAGTATTTACCCTCAAAATAAAAATGTATCTCTTCTCACTTTACAGAAACACCAATTGCCCTTTCATATGTTATGAAGTTTATATGAAGTATATATATATACATCTCCTAAATGTTTTAATGTTTTATGAAGTTATTAAGTAGGAACTCTAAACTTAATTCTAAGGCATATCTCAGCCTCTGGCATACATTTGACAAAATCACTCACACAAATTTATTTCCACTCTTACATGTAGCTCATCACATAACCCAAGGCTCTCACCTACTCTGTCACCTTGCTCCCACTCATCTCTCTTGCTAAATCTGCCTACTACCATGCACACACTCTCACCTAGATACACACAAGTCTTCTCTAATCTGATCTGATCTGTCTCTAGCTTCTCCTAATCACATTCGCACATGGAGAGCTGTGTGCGCAAGCCACTGGAATCAAATCATCTCCCCCAAATTAACCCACTGGGAGCTCCTATATGTGTTCTTATCAAATATTCCTAAATCAACAAGAACTCAAGGGAGTGCTGCAAGTGTGTTTATGTCTACATTGCATGTGTGTGAGTGTGCATGTTACTGCATGCCCTTAGGCACTATAGAACATGTCAACCAGTGACCCGACTTAACATTTTTTTAACATTTAGTGGCTTATTTTACTCTTACTCCATCTGTACCCTCTGTCCCTCCCTCTCTCCTTTTCCCTGTGCCCTACCTCTTTTGCAGACGGATGTCCTAACCTGTGCAATGGCAACGGGCAGTGCACCATGGGACAGAACAGCTGGCACTGTGAGTGCAAGACAGGCTGGAGGGGCACTGGGTGCAGTGTCGCCATGGAAACCTCATGTGCAGACAACAAAGACAACGAAGGAGGTCAGACAACACCAACGAGCCAGCATTCAGCATCACAAAATTTATATTAACAAAAGTCATTTTTTACAGTAAATATAAATAAATTGTCTGCTTTTCCATTTTTTAAAAATATAAGCAGCTATACTGGAATTAGACATGCCTGGATGATGGCAGATGTGTGTGGCACCTTTGCCTCTTCACACAGTAGTCGAATTACACTACCATGATTCTCAGCTAGAGTAATAGCTTTAGTGCTCACATTCCTCTGTCTGACAGACGACTTCACCGCAAGAAAGGATGCAGGAGGTTACACAGATTCATGGCAAGCTGTCTCATACGATTGTTTAGTTAACTTATTTTGCAATGTCTTCAGTCATCACCCAAGGGCAAAGAGGCAGTTGAGCACCTATTAACTTGCAAGCAGGGACAGTACACAGTGGCAGAGTTCACCTTGGAGTTCACTATACTGGCTGCAGGTGGTGGGACAACCCAGCTCTCATCATCATTTTTAGCCAAGGTCTTAGAAGTAGTCACTGAAGTAGCCTATAGAGACAGTCACTTGTCTTTGCACTTTCTCATTGACTTTGCAATTAATCTTTATAAACTGCTCCCGGGGAGAAGAAAGCATGCTCCTAATCATGTCCCAGCAACATATTCAACCCTGATCCCATGCAGCTCAGCAATGCCACGACAGCAGATTCTGACACAATAAATGAAGATATCTACCATATTCAATGAAAAAATGTTTTTTATTAAGTCTTGGTCGAAATTTTATATATAGTCCATGCATTCATAAATGTCTTCCTCAGAGATGTATTCAGGAGATTTCTCAGCACTTAGATGCACAATCGCATAATATAATCCAGTACACTAGAAGAACAAATTCAACTTATCAAGAGAGTCTTGCAGAGGTTAATGGAAAATCATTTGTAGTGAAGGCTAAAAAATACATCTCCATGTACCCCAAGCTGCATCCCTGAAGTAAATCATCAAGAGAGCGGACGTCTACATGGACAACTCTGATGTGCTGTTACAGAATGACTAACTTCGTGTAGTCTTCAGTGATTTCTAGGTTGCACCTACTTACTTTTTAGAAACTTTTGTGCCATATTTTCCCCATCAACCTGATTGTGTGGAGTGCATCCAAAAACTGGATTAGACAAAACAGGCTAATCAAGACTTGAAAGCTCTCAAGTGAGCATTCATGCCAGCCTTTATTATAAAACACCTAAGACCTAGCACCTTTCATGGTTTAAGAAGATACTTCTGAAGAAAAAGTCAGAGCTCTCTGCCAGCATTGAGGGTCCCTAGCCAAAATGTACTCTGTCAGGTTCTTTCCCATAAACTTGCACATGTCAAACGGAATTACAAAATTGGCAGCAGAGCAGTATTGGCTGTAAAATGTGCATTATAAAAATGTCTTCAACAAGCTATATGGCCATTTCACTTTTTTCAGTTCCAGGTCTTATATTATCCAGGATCCAAGAATTTCAAAACTGATGTGTTGTCTAGTCCCAAACCAATCACACCAGAGTCATGTACTGTGGCAGCCATCAGTTGGGAAATAAATTGTGAAATAATCTAAGCTCTTCAGTTTAAAAATATTTTAGCTCAGCGTACACAATATAAACATTTAACCATTTTCCTTATTTTATTTCTGTTAGCTTAGATTTTTTTTGTACATTTTCAGGTTTGACGAGGGAGTCATGGCAGTGTGGAGGCAGGAACAAAAGATGTTAGAGGAATACAGTCAGAAACTAAAACTATTTGAACATTAGATTTTTCAGAGCCCTTCATTTTCAGTCACTTTTATTTCACCTTGTAAACCCTTAGGCTGAGATGCCCTGAACATAATCACATTAATATATAATATTTATTTTTTATTAAAGAAACTGAATCGATCCTACGCTCTCAACACCGCGGCCCGGGTTCGATTCCTGGGCAGAGAACCAACCCACTCACTGAGGGGTTAGCTCTAAGTGCCAGTCCCAAGCTCAGATAAAATGCGAGGGTTGTGTCAGGAAGGGTATCTGACGTAAAACCTGTGCCAAAATCAAATATGCGGATCAGATGATCCGCTGTGGCGACCCCAAACAGGGAGCAGCCAAAGGACAACAACATTAGAGAAACTGAACCAAGCACAGAGAGTTCCAGACATTGTTTTGACAATTTTGTATGGTTCCACTTTGAGTAAAATAGGTCAAACAAGAACATTTAAGTGGTACGTGTAGGTTGCGGTCATTTACGTGTAGGTTGTGGTGTGTTATGTAGGGGTGTATTAAGGTGGCCTTGAAAGTCTCCCCACTCAAGGGTCAGAGTGACTTTGAGTGGACAGCTTGTCTCAGTGGGATGCAGCTAAAGAGATAAATGTTTTCTCTGACCCAAGGTGCCTTTTTCTGGGCTCACCTTATGTATTCACCTTTGTCTCTCCCGCTCTCTCTCTTGATTCATGAAGGGTAAACAGCAACAGAAAATCATCTGGCTTTAAAAAATGACTGCTGGAACCGAAAATGTACATTGTTTGCGAGTGCATCACTTTAGCTATCATCTTTATTAAGTTAACTAAAAACATCAGAGAAACACCACAGATAATATGATAGCTAATATAAAGCTGCTGTAACTGAGCAGCAGAAAATCTTTTAAAAAATTCTTTAGTACTATTGTTTTTGGAGTACTCAGAAGAAAAGAAATCATCAGTTCATATTTTTAAAGAGAGGACAAGTAAAAACAAGGAATGATTATAATGCGTGTGACTCTCTGAGGTTTGTTCTCTCTTCCTGTAGACGGTCTGACAGACTGCATGGACCCGGATTGCTGTATTCAGAGCCCATGCCAGAACAGCCCGCTGTGTCGTGGCTCTCGAGACCCATTGCAGGTGATCCAGCAGAGCCAGCTGCCAGTGCAGAAGGTTCGATCCTTCTATGAGCGTGTCAACATGCTGGTGGGCCGGGATAGCACGCATATCATTCAGGGAGAAAACCCGTTCAATGCCAGGTACATCAGCAGGCTTACTCTAAATGCGTTGTATTGTTTCAGGAGGGATTCTGTGTCGTTGATCGATTTTAACCTATTGCAAGGGACAGGTTTTTTTTTTTTTCATATTTTCTCGTTTGAAGACGTTTACCAGTTAAATCACTTAAAGCCCTCTGTCTTTTCTAGTCTGGCATCCCTGATAAGAGGCCAGGTTCTGACAACAGATGGAACCCCCCTGGTGGGGGTCAATGTGTCCTTTGTTAAGCACCCTCAATATGGATATACCCTTACACGCCAGGATGGAACGTGAGTAACTTCAAAGCCATAACACTTAAACTTCTCCATCAGCAACCATAAACTGGCTTTAATACTTTCCTTCCACCCTCTTCATTGTTAGGAGTTTAGCTCACTTATGACATTGTTAAATCTGTCTACGCTGTTGTTTATTACATCTTGAAGTGCTGTTGATGTATACCACTGCATTAAAAACAAATACAGAACAAATGTTTATTGCATTTATTTGGGGTCATGTAAACCCAGAGCTTTTCTGCTGAAATGGCTGTAATTTATCAATGAAATTAATTATTCCCCCCAGAAAACTGGCGTTTTGACTTGTAAAATCATTTAGAGTATAATAGCGCTATCAATAATGTGTACAGCACAAGTAATTATGTTTTTCTTCTCGCTCCACATTTTCCTCTTCTCGGCTCTTTCCCACAGTTTTGACCTCATCGCTAACGGAGGCGCTTCCCTCACGCTGCATTTCGAGCGTGCACCGTTCCTGAGCCAAGAGCGCACGGTGTGGCTACCATGGAACAGCTTCTATGCCATGGACACGCTCATGATGAAAACTGAGGAGAACACAATCCCAGGCTGTGACCTGAGCGGTTTTGTGAGGCCCGATCCAGTTGTGGTGGCTTCACCCCTGTCTTCGTTCTTTAGCTCTCGACCTGGAGAAAGGTCCATTATCCCTGAAACTCAGGTCAGAACATTGCTCCACAAAATGTTCTGGGTCATGTTCTCTATTTTTTTGGCAATGTTATAGAATTAAAGCCGTTTTTTTTTCTTTCAAAATTTTTCTCTGTCAAAGCCCTATACTCATTCAGACATCACATTGCACGTCAGTTAACCAGGCTTCTCTTGAGTAGCCGCTTATGACATTGCAGAGACAACAGCGTACAGATATTACATTTTAACTAGAGTACTTTTTTCCTCAATGAGCTACTTCTGAAAGTTTCTTCCTAGTTTCATTTCCTTTATCCTATCGTGTTTTCTTTTCCATCATGCTTTTGCATTTTTGCTGAGCTTAATCTATTTTTCATTATCCCTGAGGAAGAAATTCCACCAATTTCTATTAACTGCTAAGTCAGACCTTTATGTTCTCCAGGTTCTTCATGAACTGATTGAGATACCAGGCTCCAATCTGAAACTGTGCCACCTGAGCTCACGGTCAGCAGGCTACCGCTCGCTGCTAAAGATCACCATGACCCAGGCGGTGGTGCCGCTCAGTCTGATCAAGGTGCACCTGATGGTGGCTGTGGAAGGTCACCTCTTTCAAAAGTGGTTCCATGCCTCACCCAACTTGGCCTATACCTTCATATGGGATAAGACAGATGCTTATGGCCAGCGAGTCTATGGCCTTTCTGAGGCAGTGGGTGAGTAAATATTTAGGTTTAAATGTATTAGAATATATCTATCTAATATGGGCTCACATAGAGGTTTTTTCAACCCATAAGATACACAAGATCGATGCTCAGCCATGTTAACCGAGGAGTCAGTGTGATATAAGAGAACACTCTGCGTATAGCCCTTGTCAGCACTGACTTTGGAGAGTGGCTTCAGGTATCCATGCTGCTGTCAGTGCTGGGAGAAAATTGCTGAGTATCGCACTCTGTCACTGATTTGGTGTGCGTGATAGCAACTCCACCCCCTTTATCTGCTTGGCTCTATTTATTCTGCCTCTCCCATCATCTCATTGTAGCTATATACCAAATCATGGCAAATTCACATGCAGAAATGTGTCTTACTCTTTAATAGATTTATATTAATGTATCTAAAATTTTACAGTTGTATTCAGCATCTCATTATTACAGTGTGTGCAGGTGGGTTCTTATTGGGGAGGGGTGGATAGGGATGTCGTAGCTTAGTGGTTAAGGTGTTGGAAGACTAATCGCAAGTCGTGAGTTCGAATCCTAAGTCCACTAAGCCGCCACTGCTGGGCCCCTGAGTAAGGCCCTTAACCCTCAATTGCTCAGTTGTATAAAAAGAGATAAATTGTAAGTCGCTCTGGATAAGAGCGTCTGCCATATGCCAGAAATGTGAATCTAATGGATCAATAAGCTGTTCATTTTAATCATTTTTTATCATTTACATAAACAGTTAAGAAAGTTAAATAGTTGTTATTTCCTTATTTCTTCTCTCTGCTCTCCCTCACACACCCATGCCAGGTAACAGACACAGTTATAGACTCACAAACACAGAAAGAGGTGACAGGATTATGTTCTTTCTACTATGGGTGAAAGACAAATAAAGTTGTTTCAAAATACAATGTGTCAGTGTTCAGATCAATATTGTGGACAACTAACCTTTTTTTAAACAAAATCAGTCATGTGAAAGAACATTAGATACAGTAGGCGCATGTTGTCAGATACATGTGATTGATGGTGAATACATATAGTCTATTGTGAGCTAATAGTCCATGAGTGAGGTAGACTGTGTGCTGTGTTCAGTGAGCGAGGCATTATCCAGGCACCATCAGTGATAATACTCGTTTATTCTAATCATTTTAAAACAAAAAAAAGAAGAAGAAGTACTGCACTGGAGCTGGCATGGGTTATGAAAACCTAAATTTTATTTTACACTAATGAAGAAGTTTCTTTCGGCGGCTCCCTGTTCGGGGTCGCCACAGCGGACCAACTGGTCCGCACAACAACTTGGCAAATGTTTTACGCCGGATGGCCTTCCTGACGCAACCCTTCCATTTTTCCGGGCTTGGGACCGGCACTGCATCCAGTGGCTGGGGTTGAGGCATTGGCTCCAATGAAAGGACTTTAAATAGAATATTTTATTCAAAATGTATAAATTCACACTGGAGAAATCAGAAAGCTTCTTCTTTTTATATCATACTTAATGTTTCAATGAGATATAGTTTATAAGGATTATAAATCTTTTGGGATGAGACTGGGTGCATCACCTACGATTATCTTTTACTGATGTGGTGTTGGGTTATTTAATCATGCTTTGCTTGAATTTTTACCTGGTTAAATAGTTATGAGTTTAAATAGTTACCTTCTTTTTTGTAGTTATGTTAGTTCTCATTGTGCGGATTTGAAACTGTAGGATTTATCTTCCCTCCCTCTCTTTCAGCTAGCTTCAATTTTCAAATGATTCATCTTTAATGTGCTCCTTGACACTTAATCAATTAAATGTGGTTTTAATGTCTAAAGAGTGACATGCACTGTCTATGTTCCTCTCCTCTTTGCTCCCTCCATCGCTTTCTTCTCCTCTATCTATATTCTCTTCGCAGTCTCCGTGGGTTATGAGTACGAGACATGTCCTAGTCTGGTGTTATGGGAGAAGAGGACGGCGGTGCTGCAGGGGTATGAACTTGAGCCCTCTAACCTTGGAGGATGGTCTTTTGACAAACATCACATCCTCAACCTGCGCAGTGGTATGCCCTGCTTTCTAGCACACTTTCTAACTGTGTTCAATCCTGCTTACTCCTCACGCATTCTCTTGTGTTTTTAACATCTTGGGTAGTTCTTGGGTCTATGATTTAACCTAGTAAATAATTGAAATAGCTTTGAATTCTGGCAGTACAAAACTAGATTTGTTGCTACCTCCGCATGGCATGAGTTAAATGTATAAGTCTGGCTGCTTTTTTGTGGACTGCAATGTTGAGTCAATCAATAATCTAATGCACATTTTCACAATGTGGCTGCAGCAGTGAAAACACAATGCTTATAAACTGCTTTTATTGAGACTGACTTTCTTTTTACTATAAAATTTTTACACATTCTACTTTCTTTTACATTCTAGGGATCCTTCATAAAGGCTGTGGGGAGAACGTCTTCGTTTGCCAACAGCCCCCAGTCATAACCAGCATTATGGGTAATGGGCGTCGGCGGAGTATCTCGTGTCCGAGCTGTAACGGATTGGCAGATGGGAATAAACTGTTGGCACCAGTCGCACTGGCAGCGGGTATCGACGGCAGCCTGTACGTGGGTGACCTGAATTTTGTGCGCAGGGTGTATCCGTCTCTCAATACTACCCGTGTGCTAGAACTCAGGTATACTAAGAGGATTTCATATATTTCTTGCATATACTTTCTAATTCCATACCGTTGCACATGTCAGAATTTGATTTTCTTATCTTCCATTTTCTGCCCCAAAGAAATAAGGATTTTCGACACAGGTGAGCCTTGGATTCTAACTTAAATGTTGATCCTTGAATAATATGTATAAATTAAATCTGCTGTTAACCTTATCATTATTTCCCATAGCAACAACCCAACACACAAGTACTTCCTGGCTGTAGACCCAGTTACAGGGGCTCTGTTCATCTCGGACACAAACTCTAGAAGGATTTACAAAGTGCGCTCTCTCACTGGGGGGCGGCTTCTGGCTGACAATGCTGAGGTGGTAGCAGGAACAGGAGAGCAGTGTCTACCCTTTGACGAGCGCTGTGGAGATGGGGGAAAAGCCGTGGAGGCTACTCTTATGAGCCCAAAAGGTAAAGAGTAAAGAAAAGAATAAAAACTCTGTAAATTTAATTACACAGCAGGCAGAGGTGATAATACATTTATCTTGGTTCTCTTGCCTCTGACATCTAACATGTATAATAGAGTCCTTGTTTCAATGAAAGTGAACATTCAAGCTTAAGCTATTAATTCAACTTTAGGCTGGCTGTTGGGAATCAGCAGCCTGTGCAGCCTCACAGTCTTTGCTGCCTTTCAAGGATAAGTTGATTTCCCCGCTAACTTGGGCTTCAACCATTTTACTAATAATATTTATTTAAAATTAAAATGCACCAAATCCAATACATCACAGTATAAAGTGGAAATAATTAGTGATTGTAAAATAGGAAATATTAAATCACAGGTAAGAATCACAGTTAATATAAACACATTATGCAGAGTATACCATATTCAGAGTCACTGTGCACATAGTGAGGAGTTAACACTGAAAGTGTGCACATCATCATTTAAACCTCATATCTCACTACAGCTTATCCATTTAAGCACGAACATACTTTTCTTTAAACATCTGCCCACACCATGGGGACAATTTATTATTAAAAATAATAATAATTCTAAATAATAATTCAAGCATGAAATAAATACACACACCATCTCATGTACATGACCTCAGTTTCATGTTGTCATATTAAGTCACGTGTCTAAATTACAACAGTGACACACAGAATAGGAAATTAATAACTCTTTTCATGATTCAATTAATGATTCAGAAACTTGTGCATTTTCACTTCTTGCTTCATGCTGCTGTAATTACAAAATATGAAACTATTCCTAGTTCATCATGAAGAAATTAGGATGTGCCGTATCAAGTGCTATTAAGTGCCTTGGAGCCAATTAATGTGCGTGGAACTCGTATTGTCAAATCTGAAATATTTTGATGATTGCTTGATAAACTACTATCTTTTCCTCGTCCTGATGATGACAAGTAGCCTTAATATATGTACAATATATTAAGCTATTAAGTGTTTATTTGAATCATTTATTTTTCTCATTTGTATATTAACACAATATTAACACAGTACAGTGTGAATTGTATTTGTATTGTCTCTTCATTTTATTATTTCTTGCTTGGCACATTGTTGCAATTGACAGCACAGGAACTAATGCAATCTGCTTTGTCAGTCCACATTGTGTAATGCTTGTCCTGAAAGGCAGTATGCTTGACACAGCCAATAAAATGTCCCAAAAGCTCTCAATCTGGCAACCATGCAGACCTGAGCTATGCACTGGGTAACCGAATGGGGAGAATTTTACCCTGTTTAAATATTGACGTATTTGTTGAACTCGCGTTGACGAATCTGAATACGGCCCTTGTAGTGAAATCCTGTGATGGATTGTAAAAAAGGAAACTTGACACCAAACTGTCAGAAATGTCACACTGTCACATTTTTCGTCTTCGATATGGAATCATGAATAGAGAGGGTAGCAGACTACAGAGGCCTGATTCCTGATTCCCAGAAGACTGTGAGCAGTGAAGCATCTGCAGAGGCATTCTTGCATCTACTGTGCCCTGTATTTGCTCTCTTTGGGTCTGTCTTCCTGTCATTCTGCCTCTCAGTTCAGTCATAACACTACTAAAAAGCAGCTTTGACCTCCTCTGTCAGACACCTATACAGGTTCTTCTATTTGTTTCTCATTGTCTCAGTGTCTCTGAAAGCTATTTTGGTCTATTTCATCTTCCGCCCCCATATGTGAACCGATATGCTCCGATGAAGGTGACATTTGATGGATGGATATTATTGCTGGAGCGGAAATGAGAGAGGAGGGTCTAACATTTAAAATGACTGATGGCACATTTGGAAAAAAAAAAAAAAGATTCATTGGCAGACTGTTTCTCTTTACTCTGGCATAGGTATTGCAGTTGACAAAAATGGGTTGATGTTCTTTGTGGATGCTACCATGATCAGGAAGGTGGACCAGAATGGAATCATCTCCACACTGCTGGGGGCTAATGATCTCACAGCTGTACGGCCACTCAGCTGTGACACCAGCATGGACGTCAGCCAGGTGCGCAAAAGGACTAATCCTTGCATGCTAGGGGATCACACAAATCCTCAAAGAAGAAGTGCCTTTTCTTCTTGCTTATGCTTTTGAATAGTGAACTGGATCTAGGTTCTCAAGGTGTATGAGCTTAAAATGAAACACAGTTTTAGCTGATCAGAAAGCATCTGATTAGAAGCTGGACTAAAAGACATATGAATTCTGCTTAGTAGGCTATTAATCACGAGTCCTGAAAAATGTTTGAGAATGGGTATCTATTTGGCATATGTACCATGACTGCTGTTCTGTTTTAGGTTCGTTTGGAGTGGCCCACTGACCTTGCAGTCAACCCTATGGACAATTCCTTGTACGTTTTAGAGAACAATGTCATCCTACGTATCACCGAAAACCATCAAGTAAGCATTGTGGCTGGGCGGCCCATGCACTGCCAGGTTCCAGGCATCGACTACTCCCTCAGCAGGCTGGCCATTCACTCAGCATTGGAGAGTGCCACTGCCATTGCTGTCTCCCATTCTGGCGTGCTGTATATTGCTGAGAGCGATGAGAAAAAAATCAACCGAGTGCGGCAAGTCAGTGCTAATGGTGAGATCTCACTGCTGGCTGGTGCCACCTCTGAGTGCGACTGCAAGAACGACGTCAACTGCAACTGCTTTGCTGGCGATGAAGGCTACGCCACTGATGCCAGCCTCAATGCTCCCACTTCACTAGCAGTGGCTCCTGACAGCACACTTTACATCGCTGACCTCAACAACATCCGCATTCGAGCTGTGCACGCCAACCGCCCTGGCCCGAACCCAGTTGGCCAATATGAGGTGGCATCACCACGAGAACAGGAGCTCTATGTGTTCAGTGAGGAGGGACTTCACCTGCAGACCATCAGTCTGGTCAGTGGAATGAGTCTCTACAACTTCAGCTACACGCCTGAGGGAGAGCTTGCTGCTGTGGTGGATAACTGTAACAATACTGTACTAGTGCACAGGGAGGGTGGTGGTCTGGGTGGAGCTAGCACAGTTAGACTCCAGCTACTGCCTGACAACAAGGTGTTAACACTGGGGTTGGATATAGAAGGTAATCTGCGCTCCATCTCCACTGCCGACCAGGAGATTGTACAACTCAGCTATAGTGGCAGCACAGGCCTGCTGGCCAGTAAGGCTGATGAGACAGGATGGACCACATTTTATGAGTAAGTGAGAAAGTGAATGTGTTTGTGTGTGTGTTAGCATCTGCAGCAATCGCTTAGTTTAAACCTTCTTTTCAGTATGTTTTTTTCAGTATTTGATGTTTAGAAACACACCTAAGAACTCAAGCATTTTAATAAGGTCCGGATTAAATTTCCTCAGAATAAAAATGGGTTGAGGAAGTTTGCATAACGTGTCTATTCCCCTATGACTGTGTGAAATCAGGATGTGTAAATATTTGTATTCAGGATCATCCCTACATAATGGGAATTATGTGGAACACTGCTTCCATCTGCTGTCTGCCTATGTAATTGCACAAGCCTACAAAAAAAAAAAAAAAAAAAAAAGAACAGGAAAAACTGTGTTGCCGCCACCGCTCTCCACTGAAACAGACATCAGTTAGTCTGGAACAGATCTGTGATATGCTTTAAACACTGCCTCCATGGAATTCTAGACAGACATGGAGAGAAAAGTGAGAGAGCAAGCTAGGAACATGTCAGCCAGTAGAGAGACCCTCGCCATAAGATATGCTTTCAAATCTTTTGATCTCTGATATTACCCTACAAGTTCACATGAGAGCAACAGATGCCTGCTTTCATGTGACAGAACAGTCATACTCACACAGAGTCTGCTGTGCTTCAGTCAGACCCAAATGATGCAATGATGCATTTACATGAGAAACAGCCTGCTGAAGCTTTCAAAGTCATAAAAATCAGAGTTTGATTGTGGTTCCACTGTTTATTTCAGAATTGTTTTTGTTAAGTTTAGTTTGTGAACTTCTTGTTGTGCCTGCAGGTATGACAGCGAGGGGAGGCTTACCAACATGACCTATCCAACCGGAATGGTCACAAGCCTACATAGAGAGATTGAGAAATCCATTAACATCGACATCGAGAGCTCAAACAGAGATGATGACATCACTGTCATAACCAATCTTTCATCAGTAGAGGCATCCTACACTGTAGTACAAGGTGCGTGTTTACTGATAATGTTCTTGTGAAGTAAAATGAGCCAAGTAACATGCTTTAATCTCCTGTTTTTCATGCAGTATATGTGAGCTTTGACTTAATTGACCTGTTATAAGATTTGTGCAAAAAGTTATGCAATGAACAGTATTCACTATACTATCTGACATTATTGTTGCAGTGTCATAAAACTTTTGTACATCTCAGATAAAATATAAGCCCTTTGTCTCCTCCGCCTTGCTAGACCAATATATTATTAAGAGGTTCACACCGAGAGGAGCAATTCGGCCAATTTTGCCTGACCCATACACCAGATGAGACAGAGCCTAAAGTAATACCATTAGAGTGCATTCAAGGAGCTTGGAGAGGGAAAATGTACAAGTTTAATTAAGGAGATGGCCCAAGAGGGTAGAAAAAGACGAGAACTTTCAGCTACCTGAAGTTGAGAATCATTAAAATCTCCAGCTGTTCCCTGCTCGACATCTGTTCACACAGATTTCTCATTAAAACCATACTTCCACCTCTTAATTTACTCAATAACTGAGTAAAACAGATAAGCAAAAGTCAGCATGTTTATATAACATTCAGTCTGTTGGTCTAATGAATGCATTTCATGTACAGAAGAGAATTTCTAACAGGCTATTAGAATTTTCAAGTTAGATGCAAAAAATATATTTAAACAAACATAACCAAATAGGAAAACCATTTACAAATGTTATTTATAGTCAAGTTATTTATTGTCATTTATTTGGAAATGAAATGCCACATTACTTTGACTGAAATCTGTGGTACTCTGTTGGCTCTGCAGATCAAGTACGGAACAGCTACCAGCTGTGTAACAATGGCACGCTGAGAGTGGTCTATGCTAATGGGATGGGTATCAGCTACCACACAGAACCTCACATTCTGGCCGGTTCAGTAAGTCCTACCATCGGCCGCAGAAACATCACCTTGCCCACTGACAATGGACTCAACTCCATAGAGTGGCGACTGCGCAAGGAGCTAACCAAGGGCAAGGTCACTGTGTTTGGCAGAAAACTAAGGGTGAGTAAAGCTGATGGTACTGCTTGGATTGCATCAAACATGCTCAATTGATGTGGACAGCTATGTCCAGAGGCATGTGTCAGCAGCAACAAAGAATTATCCATCGCTTCCATGTCTGTTTTTCAGGCCCACGGACGCAACCTGCTCTCCATCGACTTTGACAGGAACACACGAACAGAGAAGATTTATGATGACCACAGGAAGTTCACTCTAAGGATAACTTACGATGCTCAGGGCAGACCTGCTATTTGGCAGCCCAGCAGTAGTCTGGCTGTGGTAAACGTGTCCTATTCCTCCACGGGACGGCTGGTGGGCCTGCACCGCGGCAGTATGAGTGAGAGGACGGAGTTTGACCAACAAGGACGCATCCTTTCCCGTACATTTGTTGATGGCAAGGTGTGGAGCTACAGCTACCTGGACAAGGTGAGTGTGTCTGTAGTTGCTCAGGCTTGACAGTGCAATTTCAAATCACTTCATTTTCAAATCACTTCAATGCAATTTCATACCAGCTCTATGTTAACAAATGGCAAAGTACATACTGTATACACATTATAGTAGTGTGTACTAGATGTAATGTGGTATTTCAAATGGTTGCTATAAACTGTTTTGAAATTTCATGTTATTTATATAAGCAATGATTTCAGTAAAGAAAATTATCTTGTATTTTTCTTCATACAGTCCATGGTGCTGCTCCTGCAGAGTCAGAGGCAGTACATCTTCGAGTTTGATCCATCTGATCGTATCACTGCGGTCACCATGCCTAGCGTGGCTCGTCACACAATGTTTACCCATGTCTCTATCGGCTATATCCGAAACACTTATAACCCCCCTGAAAGCAATGCCTCTATCATCTATGACTTCAGTGAAGATGGCCGCCCTCAGGCCACATACTTCCTGGGTATGGGACGCCGTGTCCTTTACAAATATGGTAAACTGGCCAAGCTCTCTGAGATTTTGTATGACAGCACTGCTGTCACTTTTGGCTATGATGAAACATCTGGTGTGCTCAAGATGGTCAATCTGCAGAATGGAGGCTTCTCTTGCACTATAAGATATCGTAAGATGGGACCTCTAGTGGACAAACAGATCTACCGCTTCTCTGAGGAAGGCATGGTGAATGCCCGCTTTGACTACACCTATCACGACAACAGTTTCCGCATAGCCAGCATGAAGCCAGTCATCAGTGAGACGCCACTACCTGTGGACTTGTACCGCTATGATGAGATTTCTGGCAAGGTCGAGCATTTCGGCAAGTTCGGTGTCATTTATTACGACATCAATCAGATCATCACCACTGCCGTAATGACACTCAGCAAACATTTTGATGCACATGGCCGTATAAAAGAGCTGCAGTATGAAATCTTCCGTTCACTCATGTACTGGATGACGGTGCAGTATGACAACATGGGTCGCGTGATCAAACGCGAGCTGAAGATTGGGCCATATGCCAACACAACACAATACCGCTATGAGTATGACGGTGATGGGCAACTCAGCGGAGTCAAGGTGAATGATTGGTCCACCTGGCGCTATAGCTATGACCTCAATGGCAATCTACACCTACTGAACCCTGGCAACAGTGCCCGTCTCATGCCACTACGTTACGACCTGCGTGACCGAATCACACGCCTGGGCGACGTGCAGTACAAGGTAGACGAGGACGGCTTTCTCAGCCAGAGGGGCTCAGACATCTTTGACTATAACTCCAAAGGACAGTTGATGAGAGCATATAGCCGTGTAGGAGGAGGATGGAGTGTGCAGTACCGCTATGACGGCCTGGGACGACGAGTCTCCACCAAAAACAGTCTGGGCCAGCATCTGCAGTTTTTCTATGCTGACCTGAACAACCCGGTACGAGTCACACATGTGTTCAACCACTCAAGCTCAGAAATCACCTCACTTTACTATGACCTGCAAGGCCATCTGTTCGCCATGGAGGTGAGCAGCGGTGAGGAGTACTATATCGCCTCGGACAACACAGGAACACCACTGGCTGTCTTTAGCAGCAATGGGCAGATGATCAAGCAGGTGCAGTACACGGCCTACGGTGAGGTGTACCACGACTCCAATCCTGAGTTCCAGCTGGTAATCGGATTCCACGGTGGCCTCTATGATTCGCTGACCAAGCTAGTGCACTTTACACAGAGGGACTATGATGTATTAGCTGCCAGATGGACATCACCTGATTATACCATGTGGCAGAAGATCAGCAAGGACCTGGCTCCGTTTAACTTGTACATGTTCAAGAACAATAATCCTCTCAGCGATATGTTGGATGTGAAAAATTATGTCACAGGTAAGTGTCTGGTCTGAGAGCAGGGTAAGACTTATACTCACTTTTTGACACAAAATGAGACTTGTTTAATATCAGTCTTTTGAATTGAGTTTCTTTCAATTAAAATCACAAGTTTTTCTATTTCTTGCTCAGATGTAAAGAGTTGGCTGGTGATGTTCGGTTTCCAGCTCAGTAACATCATCCCTGGCTTTCCTAAACACATGTTATACTTTGTGGATCCTCCATATGAGCTCCAAGCTAGTCAGGAGTGTGAAAATGGCCAGGTGAGTTTGCAAGTAAATGCCACAGTCAAACATGAGCATCATATCACTGAGAAAAATGCTATAGGAATACTTGAGCGATCTTCAACATAACCCAAACTGCACCTGTAATGTATAGGAGACAACAGATTCGGCACATTTCCCTGTGTTCCCTGTAAATATGTAGAGATCTGCCAAAGCAAAACTCACTCACAATGACAATTCCATCAGTAAATCTAAATTCTACAACTTATTTTGGTGATTAAGGTATTCTCTTATAAATGTAAATGAATATTGAACATTGTTTACTTTAAGCTACACTGACTATCATAATAACAGATAAGCACACATTCTCTCATTTAATCAAGAATCAGTTAAACAAATTTAGAAATGATGTGTGTTGGAAATGAAAAATTTATTATGTACACACTTTGATTAATTAATGAAAGCATACTATGAAATGTTTTTCATAAATATTTATTAGAACAACTGTCCTTAGATGTTTGGAATGCTTGTTTTATGTAATTATCCATATTCCTGCAACTAAACTCCAGCTATCTTCTTTTCCCTGCAGCTGATATCTGGAGTTCAACAGGAGGCTGAGAGGCACAGCCAGGCTTTCATGGCTTTAGAAGGTCAGCTGCTCAATAAAGATCGACAGAGCAAGCGTGATAAACCCGGTCACTGGTTTGGCACAGTGCCGTCCATCATTGGGCAGGGCGTGATGCTGGCTGTGAAAGAGGGTCGCGTAGTGACGGGTGTCTCTAGTACGGCCAGTGACGACAGCAAGAAGGTGGCTTTAGTTCTCAACAGCGCCGTGTACCTGGAGGGAACGCATTACTTGCAGGAAGGCCGTGACTGCCACTTCTTTGTGAAGATTGGCTCAGCTGATGCAGACCTGCTTGCGCTGGGCCTCAACAATGGGCGCAGAGTGCTGGAGGGAGCCGGTATCAATGTCACGGTGAGCGGACGCTCACGGCGTGGCGTCACTGTAGAGCTGCGGTCATCGGCGCTGTCCCTGAGCGTGCGCTACGGCCTGGCGCAGGACACACTGGATGAGGAGCGCGCCCGGCTGCTAGAGCTGGCACGCCAGCGGGCACTTGCAGGCGCCTGGCTGCGAGAGCAGCAGAGGACACGGGATGGTAAAGAAGGGAGTCGCCTGTGGACTGAGGGTGAGAGGCAGCAGCTGCTCTCCACAGGGAGGGTTCAGGGCTATGATGGTTACTATGTGCTACCCGTGGAGCAATACCCTGAACTGGCTGACAGCAGCACCAACATCCAGTTCCTCAGACAGAATGAGATGGGCAAGAGGTAACAGAACTAAGAGCGCATTCTTATCTTCTGCATTCTTCATTCTCTCTTTCTCTGCACCACTCTTTGTCTCACCCCTATTCTCCTTTGACCTATATCTCCTTTACCCACGGAGAATAAATAAACTTAAGGGGTAACTCTCTGAACGCTGCAGGGACTTTTAAAAGGAATATTATTGTTACTGCCATGGGCAAAAAATAATTTGCAAGAACTTTCTTTGTTTTTGTGCACTGCAAATAAAAACAGATCGGCTGTTAATATGAAAAAAAAAAATCCCCTTTTTAAAAAAGAAATACTATTTTTACCCATATTTTTTGGGTTCAGAGAGGACATTGGTGCCATATGGTACTACATGTTCCTGTGTGATCCAGATTGCAGAGAGGACGCTTCTCTCGCGGTGTTACGAGGCCTAGTCACTACGCTGGAACTGAGCAACATCCACAAAGTGGATTATCAGTCATATCAGTCTCAGGCCTCGCATTCTCAATAACAGGACTGCCAACTGCGGCTGCGGCAAGTCCCATCCACAAACTGCTTTACACTCCTTCAAGAAAGCAGATATCCAACAAAGGACAATTGTTTGTTTTGTTTGATTTTTGAGGTTTTTTTTCTTTCTTTGTTTTTTAAACAATGAAAAAACTATGGCTATATTTGCATAAGGTCAATGTCCAGCATTGTTTTGTTTTGTCACTGGAAGATTAGAATAATATCTGTGATGTGTCGGATAACGCTGATGTTCCGAGTGGGCTTTAGACGAGATAGTTTTGTACATCTCAGTTGCAGTAGATTTGTGAGACTCTCACCTGGGCACTTCTGTACAGAAACATCAGAAAAAAAATAATAAAAGAACGAAACATTCATGCTATCAAGATTAACTGCTTAACTGTAACTAGTGTAAGAAATTATTTATTTTTATTTTATGTTCATTCTTTTTATTTATGTATTTATTATTCTTAGTACTCTACGACAATCATGAAGACGTCACCATTTTTAGCCAAGAAAACAGAGTATTTTCTTTTGTAAAATATGTACGAAATGTTCATTAAGTTTTTATATTAATTTTAAGTTGCTTAAGCAAATTAGTCATAGACAAAAATAATTTATGTAAAGTGTTCAAAATTGTTTATACTTTAAATAAAGTTTAAAACTGTGAAACTTGCTTTTTTTCGAAATATCTCTATGTATATAGTGTATAGATTTTCCTTTATGCAGTAGAATATTGTTCATAATATCACATTTTATATTTCTAACAAAAGGTGGCTTGTAATGTGCAAACCTATAGCTGGTATAAAGACGCTAGGATTTGTGGCACTCCAATATTCCAGATAAACAGTATTGATCCCCAGTTTGATGTTTTGTTTGATTAGGTTTGTTTTTATGCAAAGTTGCTGTACTAGAACCCAAAACCGTAGAAATGGATTCTATCCACTGTGAAGAGACTCATTATGGATGTCATTATGTACCAAATCAGTATTGAGGGATTCGTACACTTAAGCAAGTCTTCTCTGAGACCTTATCAATAAAAGGTTTACTTCATGTGAGTTTGATTTGTCTGTTGCATTTCTGTATATTGAAAATGTAAAGATTTTTATTACTCCAGCTCTGAAGAGTTAACAGAGCTGCAACCAAACCAAACAAGCTAACAAACAAACAAATGAATACAAACTTCTTCTTCTTTCAGCTTTTCCCTTCAGGGGTCGCCACAGCGAATCATCTCTCTCCACCTATCCCTATCTTCTACATCTTCAACACTTGCACAAACTAGCTTCATATCCTCATTTCTTACATCCATATACCTCCTCTTTGGCCTTCCTCTTTGCCTCCTGCCTGGCAGCTCCATGTCCAACATTCTCCTACCAATATACTCACTCTCCCTCCTCTGAACATGTCCAAACCATCTTAATCTGGCCTCCCTAACTTTGTCCCCCAAACGTCCAACATGAGCTGTCCCTCTGATGTACTCGTTCCTAATCAAATAAATACAAACAAATAAATACATTTGATTGTCATGCATGACTAGGTAAAGCATTCAAAAAGGTGTGGAATAAATATAATTGTAGATGTGAGTGTTATCGGAGTCTGTTATCTGGTTAAAGTTAAATCGCTTAAAGCTTATTGCACATTTAGATTTCTAGCATAATGACAGTACTCTTTTGTTTTAAACAATTAGCAGCCTATATGGCATAAACATAATGTTACTGTGTATACACTGATCAGGCATAACATTATGAGCACTGACAGGTGACGTGAATAACATTGATTATCTCCTCATCATGGCACCTGTTAGTGGGTGGGATATATTAGGCTGAAATTGCTGAAGAAGTTAATGCTGGTTCTGATAGAAAGGTGTCATAATACACAGTGCATGACGGGTCAGGGCTGTTTTGGCAGCAAAAGGGGGACCAACACAATATTAGGCAGGTGGTCATAATGTTGTGCCTGGTTGGTGTATATAATAATAACAACAATACTATTATTATTATTATTATTATTATTATTATTATTATTATTATTATTATTATTAATGTGTATATGCACATACTCCATATCTTTGGCCATCTAGCAAATTATTAGGTGAAACTTTTATTAAACTAAATACTAAGTGCAACAACCACTAGTCCTGAGACATGAAAAATTTATTGCTTTCTCCCTTTCATTAAAGTAAAGATAAAGTTGTTGAAGGGGGAGAGTAAAAGCATTCAAAAACAAGATGGTAGCCTCATATTTGAATATATATATATATATATATATATATATATATATATATATATATATATATATATATATATATAATGGAATACATTGACTGATTGTGATTATACACCATTTGTTGTTCCACTCTGTAGACACTGTACCTACATTACAATTGCATGCATAGCTTAATAAAAGCACACAATTGCGGATCATTTTGTAAAAAAAAATAAAAATGACTGATTGGAGACATTTACAATATGCAAGCCCTGTCTTGATTTTTGAAGTTGAGATTTTTAAAACTTTTGAGTGGGGTTTGTATTTTTTGTTGTATTGAGCGCTAAACTGTTATCTAGGACTTTTATTTTCTGCGTAGCTGCGTAAGGCGTTGAAGGGCGGTGACTATTTAGCATATTAAAATTAAGCCATTTGCTATTGGACGGCCGCCTTTTGTGACACGCCTACCCGTACATGAATACAACAACGAGGAAGTATAGTACATACATTCAAATGTTGGCTGTTGATCAGGTTGAAGGGTCAATATGGCAAATGCAGGTAAGTGTATTCTACAACTTCGAATAGATTTTATTTTCACCTGCACAAATCTGACTTATGTAAAGTAAATCCGTGAAGAGAATTAAATTAGCGCTGTGTTTTCCCGGCGCTGATACTCGTTTAGTGATTAATGCCTTAGATGAAATCTTCGGAATACTGACTGTATCCTTGAGTCTGTTTAGGTTCATATTTAGTATACATTATTGCCCGTGTTACTTTTTAATCATTGTTTTTATATTCGTTGGTTATTTTAGTCTGCAGTATGTATTGTTTTTCTTCAGTTGTTTCCCCTGGTATTACTGAGTCCCCTGAAGATTAGTGACGTCACTAAATAATGACTTGCACTTTTCCACCAACTTCTGAGTGCGGCTTTATATTTGTAGTGAAATCACTGATTTTTGATTTTTTTTTTTTACTATAATGCACTGCTCACATGAACTGAGGAATAACCATTCACTCATATTTCTGCTGGATATAATAAGAGCATACCTGAGACACGCTGTGTGTAGATTTTTGTATCTTGTATAACAAACCTCTATTAAAGAGTGTCCTGTTTTTCAGACCGGTCATGCCAAACAGTAGCAGGCGTGTGCAGACTTTTTACAGCCAAAGATTTCTTTTAACTGTAAAACAAAACAAAACAAAAACAGCAAAAAAAGCAGGATGTCCTTTAATACAGATTTACATTACAAATGTAATCCAACTGTATTATGCCAATTGTTTAAATGTACCTAATTACACCGATCAGGCATAACATTATGAGCAGTGAGAGGTGAGGTGAATAACACTGATGAGCTCCTCATCATGGCACCTGTTAGTGGGTGGGATATATCAGGCAGCAAGTGAACATTTTGTCCTCATAGTCGATGTGTTAGAAACAGGAAAAATTGGCAAGTGTAAGGATTTGAGCGAGTTTGACAAGGGCCCAGGAAGGAACAATGGTGAACCGGCTACTGTTGCTCAGATTGCTGAAGAAGTTAATGCTGATTCTGATAGAAAGGTGTCAGAATACACAGTGCATGACGGGTCAGGGCTGTTTTGGCAACAAAAGGGGGACCAACACAATATTAGGCAGGTGGTCATAATATTATGCCTGGCCGGTGTATATTTGGACTATTTATTAGCCAATTATATAGAGCTTATTATTCTTGAACTATAAACAGACAAAATAATTATTTATAGAGATATCCAATTATTAATACATTATTTATCGTCCTGCTTGTTAATGAGTTATTGAAGTTTTTATTGGATTAAACCAATTTAGTTAAGTCCAACAACTTTAAGAAAATAATCATAAATATAGTCATTTTAGTATCCACAACTGTAACAAAATGAAAGAAAAAATCACTTTGAGAACCACTGCTCTGCAGCTAAGCAAGACATGGCATGTGATGCTTTCGTTATATGTTACTAGATAAAGAAATCTACCTACTGCGATCTCAAAGGCCTCAAAGAGAAGAATAAAGACCTTCTGATTGTAGATGTGCGCTCCAAAGATGAAGTAGACAGAGGACATATCCCAGGCTCCATCCATATCCCAGGTAAGTTACAGAGCAACAACCTATAACACTGCACAATGCCACCACTGCTTTTAATCATTACAGGAAAGTTAAAAGCAAGTATAATAACGCATATGTAATTTATAATTAACACTGATCTTCAGTGGTGCCCAAGATTTATTTTGTTATGCAATTCTGAGGTGACTGTTTTTAGTTCTTCTTTCATCCTATCCTTCATAGATCTGTGAAATAGCCAGTCATGCGTAGCTGTAGGTTCATGCATGCAAACAGGCCTGGATAGGTTCTTTCCTCCAAGTATGTTACACACCCGTGACACAACATGAGCAGCAGCTTGTGACGTACATATTAGCTTTCACCCTAGCTGAACTGATCCCAAACATTTTAAAGTAAACATATTTTATGTGTTTCAGGGTAGATTTGTCCCTTAATATTCCATGATGTTATTCTGTTATTAATCCATAACTATGCCATGTCCTTATTGTCCTTACTGTGTCTTGCAGTGGAAGATGTGGAAAAGGAATTCTCTCTCGACACACAGAATTTTCAGGAGAAATTTGGTGTCCCGAAGCCTCAGCTGGATAGCCGTGATCTGGTGTTTCACTGCCAAATGGGGCGACGTGGAGAAGTTGCTACAGAGAAAGCCAGAAAACTTGGCTTCATCAAGTAAGGGTCATAGCAGAAAACCTTATTTCAGCTGAAAATTTTATTTCCTTCTTTAATTTGTTGCTGTGTGTCTGTGTTTACTCTACAGTGCACGGAACTATACAGGAGGTTATAAGGAATGGTCAGAGAAGGAAGGGAAATGAGGCTGCTCCAGTACAAAGCACAGCTGTCCAGTACATCTAATCAAGTAGTTTTGGTGACAACTGGACAATGTTCCTCTCACAAGAGAGTAATCCATTTTTAGCTTAGACAAACTGTATAATATAGCTATTTATCTATTATGTTATGTTTATTATGTTTTACCTAAACATGAATAAATAAATAATTAGATCCTTGAATTATAATAACTCAGGAATTTGTAATAAGAAATGAATGTTCTCAGTTGCAGACTTTGTACTGAAACCATACAGACTGTAAAATTTATTTCAATTCTGGTGTTTCAGAAGAAATGTCGACGTTTTTGATATTCTGCGCATGCGCACAAACGTCTCTTCTGAGGAACACTGTTAAAAAGTACTCAGATATATGGTGCTTTCGGAGAAGCAGGCTGTTCATTTCTGTTGTCACAATGGCCGAAATCAGAAAGATGGACCTTTACTTTTCTCTGTGTTCTTCTTTCAGGTAATAACCGACTATGACCATGTCACAAATCACTTTTTATTACGAAACTGAACGCTGTTTTAACGTCAATTCAATGCACACACATGAATGTTGTCTGTCTAAAATGTCATTAAGCAACTGTTGCCTCATAAGCTTGTGTAAAACCTTGGAGATTAATTAAACATGTCTGTCTTTCACGCTTTGTGCTTGGTGTGGTTGTCGGTTGTGTGCTCACTGCAGTGTTCCTCTCTGGGTGGCGCCATTACTGCACGCCGCGTCCAGGCTGAAGGGTGACCCGGCCAGGCGGAGGAAAGCCTACCGCCTCATCCAGAGGAGATTAGTAAGAAAAGGAGTTACACTGCTTTACAACGGTTCTGCAAATACACTGCATCCAGTGGAATAGCTAGCAATTAATGTCTGCGTGGATGAGGATATGCATTAATAAGATACTGATATATGTAGCACGTAATTTTACCATGTGAATTAGGCGTAGGAAAGAAAATACAGTTATGATATTACTGCCATAATTATTAAAATAACATACCATAAACAGGGCGAACGAATATCTATCTTTCTTTTTTATCTTCCTGCAATAAACTTCACAAGCTCTCACCTGAATATGCAGGTAGCAGTAAGACAGGAAATTCATTATTCTTACTGGTTAATCTTGTTTATCGACCGTTAGCAGCTATAGTAGCCAATAAAGTGTCATTAACCAACTAACCGACATGTGATGTTCGGCTGTTAAATTACTGGAACGTTTGAACTTCATTTCTGCGCATTTATTGTGCAGGACAATGTTATTTGACTTGTATATAATTATATGCGCTGTATGTGTGCTATTAAGCACCAACGAATGCGCAATTTACAATGAGCTCAAATTTAAAATCCTGCAGCTAGCTACGCCTTTGGTTATATATCCCAACACTAAAGCGCTACTTTTGTCCTAAATAAACACTTGTGTCCACTCCGCGGTCAGCTGCATCACGGTGTTGGATGCGGGAAGCTGAACAAACCCACGTATGTTTATCCGGCAGAGGTGAAGCAGCTGATCCGCGCCGCCTTTCCGGAGGACATCTGCGACTATCACGACCCTCAACATCAAAATGTAAATGTAACAAATCCATTCATCTGAATGTATATTAGTGTTTAGTGAATGAAAATAGCGTTTTTGTCAACTCTTTTAAGGTGGTCGCGGTCACTATGGATGACCTGAACGGGGTGAATGCGCTTGATCAGAGCTGTTGAACAGACCAAGAGCAAAGCTAACCACTTCTATTGTGTGCGAAATGTTAATGTTACATTAACGTTACATTTGTTGTTGGTCAATGCAATCTTGTTTCCCCATGTGCATGTGTACTGGTTTTCAATAAACTTTCAATAAGGTTACCCAGATACGAAGTGTGATGAGTTATTTTTGGAAAGATCTGGACCAGAGGACTATAGTTTTGTACACCACAATTAATGGTGGTTTTAAACCACTGTGTAAGTACCAGACCCAGAATCTCTACCAGCCCCACCGTAATACTTGCCGAAGTATATTAATAGAAAACTCTTAACTAAAGGACTTTTAACGCCATTGCTAGTTTCCCCCTGCTGTGAGTGCTACAGTATCTGACTGGTGTGACACCTCTGCTCAGGGTGATATGGCTAGCGGTTAGCTTACACTCGGTACCAAGGAGACAAACGTACACAAATACCTTCACAACCACGAAAACACACAATTAACAACTTAAGACATACGGCCAACACGTTATATAACGTAGTAAACAAGATTCGTGGATATTAAAAGTAGGTTTTGACTAACTAATTCATTTGTATTACTTTTGGTAGTCAGGGCAAGTAAATTAGGTATGTATGCCATTCAGTATGTAATCGGATTATTTAAAAAAGCTTTAACTGCTGTGTTTCATTTCTATGTATATAGCAATTTTTTTTTTACAGGAAATTCCTGCAGAAGTTTGGAAACATGCCTGATGCAAAGTCTGACATGGAGCGAGTTGGGCTCTTCAAGGAAATGGGTTACATGTCTATAGGGGACAAATACAGACCCTCTATTTCTGGTAGATCTAAATACTATTACACTAAATCTTACTGTAAGGAAATTGCGTGCTGGAACTGTATATGACTTCACATTGTGATATTTCTTAGGTTTTTTATTAGAGGAACCGTTTGTATGTATGTTTTCTTGAAAGGTCCATTTAATGAAGCTGCATATAAAAATAAACAGATGTTGGTCAGTGGGCCAAAGAAGAAATCAGCACTCCAGGCTGGCTACTTTGACACTCAGTTCAAGCGGATCTTTGAGAATGAGGCACTGACGGACTTTATCAAAATCCAAAGGCAGTACCAGATTCAGCAGGCAAAGAAGAACTTAACGAAGGCGTTTTTATCCAGCATTGGGGAAAAGAAATCGTAAGAAAAAAAAGTTTGTCTAATTTCTTTTCAGTGTTTGGAGGGCATGTAGCTATTAGGCTGAAGTAACCTACAGGATCCCTTTGAGTTCTACTTTTTGTGAGACATTTCATTAAATAAAAATGTTTTAGCAGCCACCTTTGGCATTGGTTGATGGAAAAGGGGCTCTTACACATTTAAATGCATATTAACTCACGGTGGTAGACTCATTAAAAGTTTACCCGAAGCAGCAGTTAGACTCATGACAGTGACATGAATGTGAGGCCTCAGAGGCCAATGTGATGTAATGGTCATTTTCACTGAGAAGATCCAACACTCAGAATTTCCATTCCATCATGGGCCTCATGGCTCTGGAGTCTGGCCCAAATACTGAGCTCCAGCCAAGGTATCGTCATGATCTTAATGAGGATAAACCACATTCTGCCCATGTTCTCATACTGCCACATTACCACATAATACTTAAAACAAAAAGAATTAAACTTGAAGGATCAGGTGCATTTTAGTACAAATGAATACTATTCTATAGTGCAGTTTTTTGTTTTTAAGAAAAAAACATGCTCTAATTGGACAATTTATTGTATCGTAAAAAGTAAGTTATTTATATTCGTTAATGCTGTGCAGCTCAGGTGTTGGCAGCTACTATGGAACACTCGGGGGTCCTGTAAAGGCTATGAGTTCCCTGGAGATTCCCAAGAAGGCATACAAATCTCCAGGCAAGAACATGTACACCAGTCCAGCTAAGAAAGGAAGTGGATATGGGTCAGTAAGGACTTTGTCATTCCTACTGGCATGATTTTACTTTTCTGTGTGTGCACTAATATAAAGAAATTTCCTTGTTCTGTGTGTGCATATACTGTCTTGTCTCCATGTACTGTTAGAATGACATTTTTTTCTCTTGAGGATATCTCAGGCACAGGCCATTTTTTATTTTTTCTCATAACTGCATGGATGTGATTTAGGATGAAAGACTGGGAGTTAAAGCTCAGTGCTGCTGCTTAGGGAGTTTCCTCTCATGGGACATTCGCTTAACTATTTTTAATTCCACTACAGTAAAAGCCTGAGGAAAGTGCTTTCTATTCAGACATAACTGGAACTGAGACTGAGTTATATTCCCATCTGTTCAATAGCTTTCCTGATGTTACACTGTCCAAATTGGAATTGTATTCTTCTGACCCCTATGACCGAGTGAGAGAGCTGCTAAAGGTATACAATTAAGGTTTTTTTTTAATGTAATGTTGCTTTTTGAGAACTGTTCAGCATACTTCTGCATTGTGAATGAAAGAGGGATAATCTGTTTTCCAGCGAGAAATGGCAGCTCACAGGTCTAAGATGAAAGGGGGGCCATTTCGTTTGAACCTTCATCCACAGGAATGTTTCGATAGCAATCCTTACAAGCTTAATAAACCTCAGCCACTTTCAAACATGCCAGGGGGAAAAAAGACACACTTTGCTGTGCCATTCAAACCATCGTCTCCCAGCAAAAGGGTAAGACGTGATATATGCAAGGTTTAAACTCCAATACATTCTTTTTAGTGGTTACTGATAGATTAAATTATTTTCTCTACACGTTATATTAGACTGGAGGAATGAAAGCGGGAACATTCGGTCCTTACCCATCCCATTCCACAGACCCCTACATCATTAAGAAGCTGAAGTCAGATTCTGTGAGCGCAAATAAGGGATTGAAAATCTTCCATCCATCGCCCGGCCCAAAGAGCACTCCAGTGAAGAGCATTATCTCTCTCAATGTGAACAGGTAAGACTTCTGCTAAAACAAGCATGATATGAAGAATAAAAATGAGTTTAGCCTATGCCATTAAATTTGAACAAACTGACGAAAATGTGCTTACTCTTCACACTTGGCTAGTTTTTAGGCATTGTTAGGAAGATTGACTGTTTTTATCACTGCATTCTGTAAAACAAGCTCCTTATGTAGTGTGATCTTTGCTTGTTGTCAGCCAAGGCAGGATGATTTTACTACTCTGTTTGCAGGTTTGTGAACTCCCCCTAACTACAATCAAGTCCCCTCTGTAATGTCATATTAAGTGGCAATGTCTGGTCCAAGCCATTTGATGACATGATGCTACTGGAATCTGTATATTAATTCTGTTTTCTGGCTATGTACTAATGCAAGTATAATTTCATTAATGCCAGACAAGAATGTTATTGTGGCTGTAGGTGTACAAAAGTAAACCATACCTATCATACCTTTCTTACAAACCTCATTTGTCTTCATGATTAGATTTAGATGTTTAATAAAGAGGGCAACAAATCAGGGCAAGGCAACAGAGCACACTGCGGTTAGATTGTATACCATAACTTTGCATGTCTGGAACATGTTCATGTGCAAAACATGTACAAGGAAGCTGAGAGTAATATTGCCCACCTTGTCTATGTTTATCATTTGAGTACATGCTCATCAATGCTTTCAATAATCATATTATAATAACAACCTAATAAGCTACTTTTAAAGTTTTGGTGAATTTAATTAAAACATAACGCTGAAAAACCATCCGGACAGAGTTATGTAGTGCAGCAAGTCTAGCAGCTAAAAAAAACCCATTTGAGGGCTCGCCCACCTCCAGTTATATAAAGAGCAATTAGTCTAGATTAGAAATAAACTCTGCTAGGTGTATTTTAAGGAAGTTATAAAAACAAATCTCAGCATTTTTTATTATAAAATAGTAATAGTCATGAAAATAACAGATGCGGTGCAGGATCCATCTCAACTGAAAGAATTTATTAAATGGTGTTGCACATGAGGCGTGAGAGGACTTTTATATTTAAGTAATTATTAAAAGATTATACGGCTACAATGAGAGTGTATAGAGTCCATTTTCACATATCAAATCTTTTTAACTCTGGCTTCTTAAGGACATTGTGGGGGTTTTGTTTTTCTTACACTGGCAATTGCATTAATGTATCAATGTTAATGGTAATAAATAGTAGTTGCAATGTTTTAAAGAAAATCTGGAACAAATAAATAAGACAGTGTGAATGTTTGATGCCATATTTTGAATTTGTGTAACTCAGATTTTCGAAAAAAAAATAACATCATCTTAACAAAATCAAAACGTTACACCTGAAAGAAGCAGATTTGTCATTCTAACATAATCGCAGAAATGACACTATGTTGGATCTCTTGCTGTTTCTCATTAGGCACCTAACTGAGGCACTGAATCTGTCAAGCAAGTATTCTCTTCTATGTTAAAGAGAACTCATCTAGCAACAAAATGTAAATATTTCCCTTAGAGCAGACATGCCAGACCAGCATTCAACAAGCGACAATCATTCCTACATGCTTCAACGGGTTTCAGCATCAATAGGCAGTGAAGACTGGAGCTGTAGTGTTTTTTAAGCGTTAGGGTACACGGTGACCAGATCATGTCCCTCTGGAGGTCTCATTCGGAGTCGAGCATGAGTCTCACAATACAGCTGGTTCTCCACAAAGAAGTATCCTTTCTGCTTCAGGTTCATGCCACAGTCAGCACACACGAAGCACGCAGGGTGGCGGAACTTGTCCCGGGCTTTGACCACTGTACCCCTGTCAAACAGCCATACGTTTGGGTTTACGTTAGAAATTACATCTCAGCATTTAGAACTGCATCTCAAAAGGGTGTTGTACTATGGTGGGATTGTAGGTTATACAGAGCCTTGTATTTATTACTCTGTGGTTCCATGCAATAGGTTGGAATCATACTGGAATATTTGAGGCTGGACTCACACAATGCCATTGCCACATTTGTCACAAAGTGGTAGTTTCTGTAGCGTGGCCGAAGCTGCTTGGGGCTTTGTCACTGGAGCTTTGACACTTCTTGTTACCAAAGGCTTTGTACCTGTCAAAAATTCCAATAGGTTTTTATGAATGATGAGATCTCACATAAGTCTTTTAAAATATCACAATCTGTGACACACTCAGGTGATACTCAACATTTATTTCATCCATTTATATCATTCATTCATCTTTAGTAACCACTTTATCCTGGTAAGGATCACAGTGGAAATTGAACACTGGGCAAGAGACATCAATTCATCCCAAATGGGACACCTGTCCATCGCAGGGCACCAGGTACACACATTCACATATACAGGCAATTTAGAATAGACAATCCACCAACTAGACTTTTGGACAGTGGGACAAAAACCGACACTGTGACATATGGAGAACATGCAGAACAAGCCCTACACAGGAAGTAACCCAAGCTCAGGAATGAACCAGTAACTCTGGAGCTGTGAGGCAGCAATATACCCAGGAGATGAAAAAGCAACAAGAGATTATAGATTGTATCATTCATACATAGTTCTAGTAACTGACCGTCACTCTCTATGTAGCCCTGCAGGGCCTTGAAGGAGCCGGATTGGCGAGGCTCATGAGGAGTTTCATGATCTTCCTGCAACATTCGGTACACATCAGAGTCCTCAATGGACGTCAGGGCTTTTCCACTGAGAACAAAAACAGGACAAAAAGTACACTAATGTTTCAGGTAGACACATTTGCAGTATAAGGGACATCAATAATATGTAATCAATGTCCTAAACAATACTAAATACAGGCATGTTAGTTTACAAAAACACGTCATTAAAGTATAAAAATGCACAGAATTTATCAATATGGTGTTTATTGTTGATGTGTAAGTTGGTTAAATTGAGGTGGTGGTAAGTGTAACCAAGCATGGGTTACCTGGTTGCTGGTTTATCAGCTACAGCAGATAACTGAGTGTGCTGTAGAGCTTCTGATAGACTGGGATCTGAGTACAGGTTAATGGGGGAGTTATACTGAGTGGAACGAGCCAGGGCTTCAATCTGACTGCGATTAGTAACTGGCGCAGTCCCCTGAACTACATTCGGCGTCACCCTCTGAGATGTGTTAACTCTGAAGTCAGGTTATAGAAAGCCCAGTTGGAAATAGTGTTGGTCAAAGGGACAGCAAGGAGCAGTGGGAGGAGAAGGACCAAAGAACAGGAGATTAGAAAAGAAAAAGAAGGTTAGAAAAGTCCAAATGAAGGCTTTAACTTCTACTGGTAAATATGTTGTTCAGTATAACACAGTGTCTGAATCTGACTATTGTTAAATTATAGTTGAACCGAATATTTGAATTTGATGTTGTTTCTCATTACAGAAACAGGTGAATGGATCTAGTAATAGTCTAATAACCTGCTTTGACCCCCAGGTGTGAAGGGCTTTGGCCTGACATTAAACTTGTGTTCGAAATAGCCAAGGTCCTGCAAGACATAAGAAGGGAGGAAGGAAAGTTTAGAGAGCCAGTTAGAGGTTTACAGAAAGAGAGCAGAAATCCTCCTAGGTCTGACATTTCTTACTGAAAGACATCTGATCTAGTGTTCTACTGGTCTGCTAAGCAAACTCAGTTGAAGCTAACTGGGTAAACCAGAGCTATACCTTGGATATGAAATTCACTTTCTTTTTTGTTTTATTTTCCTCTCTCCAACCCAAACAGCATAAATGTGATACAACTTGAATTGCTTATTTGCTGTAAACCTGGATTGTATGGACCTCAGTTATCTAGCAGGATCTAGGAGAACATCTGGCCCAGCAGAAGATGTATTATAACACAGACACATGTTAGAGTTCAAGCAGGTTAATCCAGGATGAAGACAGACTAGTGAGGTCCTTTCAATAGCTGCTGATAGTCTGACTGTCACTCACCCATTGGGCCTGTCATGCACCAGGCCACGGATTTGTCCATGCAGGGCATCCTCGATGTTGCCCTTAGAGTAGAGGCCTATGGGACTGTTGTAAGAAGAGCTCACCACCTGCCTTTTGTCATCCAGGTTGGCAGCAGCCACAAACGGCTGTGCTTTTCTGTTATGGCCTGTGCCTATTGGCTTAAACTCCTGTACGTTTGGACACATACAAACACTGCATGCTGAAGCATTACACATACATTTTTAAGACAAAATCACATCACATTGCATAGTTTCCTTTTGCAAGTTTTTGCTGATATTCATTATCATGCATTGTTTTTTAATCTACTTGTAGAATAACAACTACATAAGAATTGATATTTCTTCCACTTTAAGATATTAATTCTCACATACCTCTTATTCATTCATTCATTCATTCATTCATGCATTCATTCATTTGTGGTTATGATGGATCTGAAGCCAATTGGCCAGGGTACCATACACACACATTCACACACTTATTAAAATCTATGGACAATTCAGCATAGCCCCTTCACCTACTGCCATGTTAGACACTGGAGCTAAAGTATAAGACAGTGCTTAAGTTTAAGGAGCGAATAAGACCTACCCACTGTACCATCCTGCCTTTTATTGCCTTTTCGATTAAGGATAAACCGTTATTCTGTCCACCACTTATGTATTTCATTTAGTCTTAGTCTGAATAAATCATTTTTAGTCATATTTAACCATTTTAGTTAAAAAAATGTATATGATAAAATTTAATCAAATAAAAATTATAACATTGTTAGTGAAGTTTAGATTATTAATACTTAACAACTCGTTCATCTGATTTTTCACTGATGAGTAGAAAGAGTTGCAAAGCTTATAGACTACAAACAGTCCTGGTGATAAATTTTATAGCAGCAAGAACAGTCATGGCAAAAGGATATATCGCAATAAAAAAGGACATGAGCCATGACCTCAGGAATCTTTGTTGCTCATTAATCTGGAGAGGGTTATATGGCCTTCTCCAAACTATCTGAAATTCACCATTCTACAGTGAGGACTGTTTACAAATGGAAAGCCTTCAAGACAGTTGACAGTCTTCCCAGGAGTTAGCATCCCAGCAAATTCAATCAAATGTCAGAACATTTAATGCTCAGGGATATACAGAAAAACTGGAAAAACTGGAAAAAGTGCTGCATACTGTGCCTTACAGGCTTATGTACTCTATACAGCTTTCTTTTCGCCATGACTGTCATTGCTAACACTAAGTTAGCCATAGCTATAAACTGGACTGGAATTCGAAATATTTTGTATGGTCCATGTTTGTTTTATATGCCGCTAACAATACACAATGGTCTGTGTCTGGATTTCATTAGTCTGAGGTGGGCAACCATGCTGGTGCAGCTTTGACAGCCCAAAAGACAAAGTCTCATTTTTTTCACCCGTTTCTAATTTATGATTTAGTTTTGAAACAATTTCCAAACAAATTGAAGTGGAAATGACAAAAATATGGGAAAAAGTCACATTTTTGCTTAGAGGTAATGTGTGGAAATGAGAGAAAATTAGTGGTTATAAAAAGAAATTGATAGAAAAAGCATGCATCCACAACACAATTCGGGAAATCTGTCTAGAAAGCAGATTGTTAGCTATGGTTGAAGGAAATATCCAGGCAGTTAAGATTTTTTTGTGGGTTCCCTTAGCCAAGAGTAAAACTACACTGCTTGTAAATCAACAAGCGCTCCTTTTCATCAAATAAAGCAGAGCAATGGAAATCAATCTCTTCCATATTTCTCATGAACTTAAATATTCAAGAAGAAATACACAGAGAAGCCTCTGTTACACATGAAAGCAGAAAAGCATAACTGTGCGTGTGGCCTTTCTTGTTAACCTTACTTGTTGCTCTGCTTCCAGGTTGACTTTGAATGGGTGTGCTTTGCCTTCCTCCATGACTTGTGGTGACCAGAGTTTGGTTTCAGGCCTGCAAGACATACAGTGTATATCCAGTCTGATAAAAATGTGAAACCATTTGATCAATTTGGCAGAAGTTAGGAAAGAAGTTTAATAGCATCCAGGTTCTAACCTGCATCAGCAAACATCAAAAAGGGCAACAAGGACGTTATTATATTCAGCAAGCCTGACTGTACCATCATACATCAGCCATCATCAATGTTTCTTACTTTTGGTACCTTTTAGCACATGATCCAATAAAACAGATGTGGAATAATGACAGGAAAGATACAGATTGTAGCCTGACACAAACCTGTAGTTTTGCTCTGAATCTAAGTGATAATGGTATCTTAAAAAAAATGTAAGTCTTTAATGTAATGCTGTTGTCATCCTCACCTCTCTATTTTGAGGCAGAGCTGATTAATGGAGTCTTTTATCTTGTTTTGAGCCTCAGCGTGAGTCATTCCCTCGGTTGGGACTCCCTCAATAGCCAGGATGACATCTCCAGGGCACAAGTTGACCTGCGAGGCCTTACTGCCAGGAGTCACCTAAAAACAGTGTTTAATAGTGTACTTAAAAGTTGCAAAGCCTCACCACGAGGTTATAATCTGGGGAAAAGCCATGATTCTGTTGATGAAGTTCTTATAAGAAAGAACTCATGAACAGAATTCTATTTTATAGTTACCACTTGACTCTTCCATGCAGAAAGTCGTCTATAAATAGTGAAGTGCATGTGTCAATTGAAGTGTGGTATCACCCACAGCTCAGCCCATTGGTGGCTCACTGATCTAACCTCTATGGCATTCACTGCACTCTAGCAGATCTGTCTCTGCTTCATTAATGGATCCTGACATCATTCCTTACTTGTCTCATCCTTCACTCTTCTTATCCCTGACCAGCTCATTTCCCAGGTATTTTTCTCCCCCTGCAGACATTTATCTCATTTGTCTGATGTGTTGGTCTTCTACCTGAGGCTAGGACTAATCTGGATTGATAAGATCCTACTCCCTATCATCTTTCAGCTCTGTGCCTCTCCCCAGAGAGATTTAAATCTTGGCAACTATTAAAGACCAGAGGGTGTGGTTTCTCGTTGTTGGTGTTAATGTCTTAAACATTTTTGAGGTTTTTATTTTGATCTCTTGATTTATTAGCTGAAGACAGCATCGTGTAAAACAGGGCTACCATCATCTGCTCACCAGACCAGAGATTTTGATGACGCAGGCTGTTATAAGCAGAGCCTTTGCTGTATTGAAGGTAGGATGTTGACTGAATGCTCCATTGTTAAACACTTTATTGCAAACACCTGGCTCTATTGTGCTAGCTGAAAGTAAGGATAATTGCAGTAGAAATGTGCACCAACAGCACTTTAGAACAAACAACGAAAATCAGATTGATCCCATGACACCACTTTAGCAAATGACCAACACAGATTTCTCAGATGCAAATGAGGATATAGAGCAGCTGCTAGCAAGGCTGGACTGTAAATACCATAGACAACCACAGGGGCCTATTTTGTTTGTAGAGAGCACCTGTTGTCTGGGTTCTGACTTCAGACTAAAACAATGAGGGAAATACAACACAAAGGTCCAGAACATGCTACATTTTAAACCATGTCATCATGACACAGGAGCTGGCGTCTGATATTACAGCATGAAAAAGGGAGGAGGAAATTATCACGGATTTATGGTTGTCATAATTTTCTCTCTTTTTTTGTCTTTCCTTGCACAATATGTCTTTTATGTAGATTGATATAGGAAGAAAGCAGCAGTAACATCGCTGCCTATGCACAGTTGAAGGTTGCATTATGTCATCACACAGGCATCAGTGTTAAAAACCACTTTTTTGGTGTATTTTGTGGAAAGAAGCAACACAGCTGTGTAAATTAGACTTTCATTTGTATTATAGTATTATATCTGTGATTATGTTAAGTCAGCTTCTTACAGTTCTGACTCACAGCTAACTCGCATCGTAATCCTTCTGAATACTGTTTTCTTTGAATCTGATCTTCCACTTGACTGTCAGTAAATACTGCAAAGAAAAGCATTAGACTGGAAGAATTACATCAGTAATTCTGTCTGCAGAAAGAGTCTGTCTAACCAACCGCAGACGGAAACAGACTATTATTCTATTGCATAATAGAATCTTATGGTTACGTGCTGCTGTTTTTCAGTATTATCATACACAGTTTATAAAATATCACAACTGGGCCACTGTTCAGGGCTTATCATTTATGATTTAATCAGAGATCTATAATTAGTATTCCCTAGCTATAATTCAAGAGCAATGGAACTCAGCTAAACTTGGACAAAGTGCATGGATGAAAACCAGGTCTCATGCTGCCTCAGTCACTTTTCATTATACTATTCATTATGCAGTCTTCATACACCGTTATTCCATCAAAGCCTATGAATGGTGCATTGTGTAGGAGGTATAAAAAATCACCAGCTGACACATGAGATGAGAGTTTTAACAGAATGAGTCTGAACTATGGCAACGAATTATGTTACGAATTATGAAGCTATTCCATTAAACTGCAGCTATCGTCAAACATAAAGCTCTATCATCATGAACACAGGGTTATGCAGCCTCAAACAATCATAAAAAGTGCTGCTAAATCTACACAGAATTTGATCATTTTCTATAGTAGTTCAGTTTAGTGCCACAGTTGAATAATGTTAAAATATGTAATATGTATTTATTTAACATATGTAAATGTTAAATAAAGTAACCCCTGGCCAGTAGGATCAGGACCCTGATATAAAGCTAGTTTAAACAACAACAGCAAAGAAAATGTTATAAACAAGCAAAACATAGATTTGCTGTTCACTACCACTTAGTAAAATAGTTTATTGGGGTTACATAGCAGATTTCACAACATATTGCATGTACATTATGTCAGTACTAACAGCCTGCTGCAACTTTACCCACTTTTATGCTGCAGTATTAAACAAAATTATTCAAATCACACTAAATTGATGTAAATGTAATATCTTACTAATCTATATTGAGTAACAGCAATTGTCTGTCAACTGCAGAATGCTAAGATTGATTACACAGCAACAGTTAGTTATACAGATTTAGAGCTGCAAGGAGTTACTCAGGAATAACTCTAAATTCCTCAAGTGAACGAACAGGATGACGTTATTTTTCACCCGGAGTAACTGTATCTACTACCACTTAGTTAACCTTTGACCTTTCATGGATTTCCTCCTTCAGCAGATGGTTAAGAGGCTGTGGGTTTGAGGGACCAACAAATCACCAAGCAACAGGTGTGGAGTCTGGAGCCAGATTGTGTGTGGGTGTGGGTGTGTGTGAGTTTACTTTTTTAGAATGGACCAAATATGCCCTCAAGAATAGGACAGGAATATCTGACAGTTTTGACCTTGTGAAGCAGTCAAGATTTTTTAAAAACAAAAACCTTTTGATTATTGATGTTAAAGCTAAGGCTAAGTTTAGATGAAGGCACAATTGTTAACTAATTATTTAATTAGCTACAGTAAAACGATGTCAGTGGTTCTCATAAGGCTAGAGAGAGAGAGAGAGAGAGAGAGAGAGAGAGAGAGAGAGAGAGAGAGAGAGAGAGATTGAGATTGATTGATTTAGTCTGGTACAGTGATAGTATAGTTCTCCCCTATATTTAGCAGTACCATGAGTGTGGACAATCCACACATTTCCAGTGTAATGGGTGTTATGAAAACCAACCAGAAAAGCTTATATTTATATAAAAAAATAAATAAATAAGTGGAGCCATCAGTGACTGATTCATCACCTGAAATCTAAGCAACACAGGTTTTATACGATATAGATATCATATGTTAAACATTGCAGGCTTAAAAACATTTTTAAACTTTTAGACATTCTTATTGCACCATACTGTATTTTATCACTGCCCTAATGTGGGATATTATAATGCCATAGACATCACCCGAGTGTAAGCGTGCAAATTCTTGTGCTCCATAAAACAAAAACATCTAACAGTACATATAGAGTATATACACTGCGCTACATAAACATATAGACTCACGCTTTATGTGGATCAGATCTACGTAATCCATATGTATCCCAGCCCTTTGGCTTCACACTCCTCAGTTGTGTCATGTCCAGGACTTAAAGAGAAAAGCTGTATTGTTTTTCAGTTCAACCCACTTATTTCTCCTGCGTGTGCCTCTGCTGCCCAGCACATCTAAGGCATTCCTATCTCTGTAAGCCTCTCAACCCCTGCTGGAGTGTGTGATGAAGCCCAGACTGTAGCAAAGTGTCCGCTTATTATCACTCACCCTGGTGATGGTTAGAGGTTGGTTGAAATCTTTGCCACCACACAGTCGAAATCCCCATGGGGCAGGCCCTTGCAGTAGCACGTTCTGCGGCATGTCTCTACTTTGCTCTGCTTGTTTTCTGGCTCCTCTTTTTGTTCTTGTCTTTCCCTTCTTTACCCGAGCACAAGGTAACAGGAGAAGCAGCTGCACGACTGCAAGAATCAGCTGTTTCTCTGTATCTAGACACACCACCACTGATTGGCAGTCAGTGCCTGTGCCTAAATCCCTTTTATGTGTGTGTCAGTCAGTGTGAGGTGGATACCAGGATGCCCCACCTCTCAGAGTGAGATCATGCAGCAAACTGAAGGTCTGAGGTAGTGCACTACAGCATGTTCTCTCTTCTCGCTCTCACACACTCTCTCTTTCACCCAATTTATCTTGCTACTCATCCACTCACTCCCCTAGTCTTTCTCTCACGCTACTACATGACACTCCAGCGTTTACTCTGGAGTTTTCTCCTCTCTCTTTCAGACAGACATCTGTGTAGAACTGACAGGAACATCACTCATGCATCACTCACCATATCAAAGATATGGCATGAGTCAGAGACTTGGCCTACAGAGAAGATCAAGCAAAGCATCAGCCTGCCACCTCAGCTGTTCAGTGCAAGCTTGAAAGTGTCAGAAATGAGGAAGCCACTGGCTTTCAGTAGACGGATCATGCAACTGCTCTGACAGTGATTCGGGTTCGGAACTGGCAGATGGAACACCTGGAGCGAAGCATGAGCTCCTCTTTCAAAGGCTGCATGCCACAGTAACAGTATGCAGGTATCACATAGCACCTGAGAGCAATGCTGACATTTTTACCTATTCATCATTCCTGCATGATCTTACATGTGGTTTCCCTCCCGGAGCAACCACATAAGACCTCAAACTCATCATTTATCTTAAGCCATCCTTATGTATATAATCTGTTTGAATGATATTATCTATGGAAAACTCCCTGTAGCTCATCAAATGAAACCCAAGTTTCAACAAAATAAATCAAGAGTCGCTCTGTACTTTAAGACAAGAGAGGGCCATCTTTACTGCGTATGAAACATTAATGGGTGGCTGTTCTGTTTATGAATAGAGATCTCCTTGATTGTGTTTCAGACTTGAACAACTCCTTATTTGGTTGAGCCTCCAGACTACAGAACTGAACAAGTGTATTTCTCTCTGAGGAAGGATGATGCTAGGACAAAAAACGTTTATTATGATGAATTTAAAGTCAGTCCCTTTGTGAACCACCTTTGCCTATTTAGCTAAATGCAACATGGATGCTGCAGTTGCATAAAACTAAACTTTGCTGAACAAAACAGAACATTTAGACAGATTTTTCAATGAGGATCTGGCAGAGTGCGCAACTGAAGAATAGGAAGTCACATTTTCAACTTGTAAGTGGAAATTTACCATAAGCCACCAATTCGAGAACACTGGTTCTCTGATAACATAAGTGATGTATCTCAATATGGGACACACCCTTTTGTCCTTCAGAAGTAATAAAGCATGCCATGTATGCTACAAAGTAATCTATTCAGTCTTGGGCTAGTGTTGGACGATGAGGCCTGGTTTGCTGTTGCAGTCTCAGTTAATCCCAAAAGTATTCAAAGTGGTTGAGGTCAGGGCTCTGTGCAGACCACTCGAGTTCTTTCACTCCAGTCTTGGCAAACCGTTTCTTTATAGTCCTTCTTGTGTGTATGGGGACATTGGCATGCTGCAACAGGTTTGAGCTTCTTGGAGGGAAAGACATTCCACAGCACACAGTTACATTCTAGACAATTGTTTGGTTAGGTTTTTAAATAGCTATTAAAAAGTGTAACAATAATTAGGGTTGTAATATGAAATTCTCTATAAAACATTAATTTCGGTACCCTGCTATGAGATATTGAAACCAGTGAATTGCTGTTCAGGCTTCTTTCACAGACTGATGCCAAATGTAGCTGATCAAACCAACATGTTTGTTCGTGAGCCCACACGAAACACAATGCGCCATTGTGTGCTTAGTCACATCATGTTTGTAAAATCTTACTTAGATGTCAAGTACTCATTGCTAAATATTCTCTGTCTATATTCCCCAAAACAAGGCACAAGGCTCAAGGCCACTTGGGTTATTCTCTAAGTGGAATACACATGCACACACATGGGAAGCTGCATCCCTGTGTAACACCAGGCCAAAACAACAACTTCCAGAATTCTTTGTGAATAGTGTTATTTCGTGAGGCACAGCCCACAATACATTGTAATAGCTGATGAGATCAGCAATATGCGGCCAACTTTAGTAGCAATGAAGGATTACATTTTAGTAAAAGCTTAGCATTGTCCTGAGAAAATATCATACATAACATGCTTACCGACACACTCTGCTAAGACCAGTGCCAGCAATAGAACCATTTTCAGCAAAAGCATAAAAAATTTTAAATACAGTTCCTCCAGCACTAAGCTAAATCCCATGGAGCTTTCAAGGTTTTACACACAGATGTCCTCCATCAAGCATGCTTTTCTTTCATATTGTAGTAGCAAGCTGGCTAAGTCTACTGTTTGGACACCAGATGAATGTTCTCTTGGGAAATGACAATGGTACAGGCAGCGTTCACTGACTGAGTGGTTGGCTTCACTCTTCTGAACAATTTATCTAATCAACATGTTGCGCTCGTCATCAGAGAGTGAGAACAGGTTTTAGACTGAACAGATGATGTTGCATTATAAGTCCTGCCTCTGGAATGCACACTTCTTCGCCTGACATATTACTTCTGGTTGACAACATGAGTCAACATGTCTCATAGTGAGATACTAATACGAATGCTTGAAAAAGAATTATTTGAAACATGGCCAACTGGAGCTAGATAAAATACAATATTTCACATATAATGCATTAGAATCTGTTGATTCAATGACAGGGGGCACGGTGGCTTAGTGGTTAGCATGTTTGCCTCACACCTCCAGGGTTGGGGGTTCGATTCCCGCCCCCACCATGTGTGTGGAGTTTGCATGTTCTCCCCGTGCCTTGGGGGTTTCCTCTGGGTACTCCGGTTTCCTCCCCCGGTCCACAGACATGCATAGGTTGATTGGCATCTCTAAATTGCCCGTAGTGTGTGATTGCGTGAGTGAATGAGAGTGTGTGTGTGTGCCCTGCGATGGGTTGGCACTCCGTCCAGGGTGTATCCTGCCTTGATGCCCAATGACGCCTGAGATAGGCACAGGCTCCCCGTGACCCGAGAATAGTTCGGATAAGCGGTAGACAATGAATGAATGATTCAATGACAAGCAACACCAGATTTAAAAAAAAAAAAGAATGTGTATATCAGTGAAAGGGGCATTGGTGGCTCAGTGGTAGGTTTCTCGCCTACCATGCGGAAGGCCTGGGTTCAAAGCCCAGCCACTGGATTCAGTGCTGGTCCCAAGCCCGGAAAAATGGGAGGGTTGCATCAGGAAGGGCATCCGGCGTAAAACCTGTGCCAAGTTGTTGTGCGGACCGGTTGGTCCGCTGTGGCAACCCCAAACAGGGAACAGCCGAAAGCAACATCGTGTATATCAGTGAATAATTACATCAAACATGTTTGCAAGTTAAAAAACTGTGGCTTTAATGAAAAATTCTGATACTGTAGCCTTTACCTTTGCCTCATGTTGCTTCTAAAATGTTTAATGTTGGCTTGTAAATGTAGGAGGGGTGAATTTAAGAAGGCTGTTTGATTACTGAGTAGAATGAATGCTGTGAAAACTGTAAGCAGTTTCATTTTGTATCACAAGAGAGTACAGGAAATGTAGCTCTAAAAAGCTGAGTTAATTTTATTTTTGTTGCTATACAAAATAGCTAAGCCTAAGTGAGCACTTGATCTGTGATTGGTGGCCCCCGTGACTAATTATGTGCCTCCACTCTCTAAAATTGTTCTGGACATTCTGCTGTTTGCATATGCCTTCATTCAGCTGTATTAGCTTGGGTTTAAAGCAGCAGTGAGGCTGAGCTAAAGTTCACTTCTCAGCTATCATTATTGAGTGATGAACAGAATGCTGGCAGGATTTGCTTCATATTAAAAAGCCTACAAGTAAAAAAGCTCCAAGTGTGGATATAAGCTTTGGCATCCCATCAGGACAACAGATGCCTCTGATTCTTTCTCAGCAAGAGGAAACCCAGGCTGCTCCCCACAACTCTCTGTTTATGGGGTTGCCATGGTGGTGAGCGGACAACTATAGGAAGGAGTGAGGCTATTAATAGCCAGAGCTTAAAACACCGCTCAACACTACCAGATACTGGTAATGCATGACTGGAGTTCTAACTAAAAAATACATATGTAGATATTAGAACACTTTTAATTTGTTCGGTCTGGATTGCACCTCAGATGGTTCTGTTTGGAATTAACATTTAGTTATACATTTCAGTCTAGACATTTCCTTATTATCAGAACTGTGTAGTCATCCTGAGCAGATGAAAAAGCCTTGGGCTGTGAATCTTAATGAAGTTGTGATTGTAAGTTCACAAAACTACATAGTTCCTGCAGGTCTTCCTTTAACCAAAACCCCGCTAGCTGAAGCTGCTGTCCATATGAGCTCAAGCTATAAGTGAAGAAATCACATTGAGAAAATTTAAGATTAGCGACTATTTATTAAATGTACAGTTCCACAGAGAGAAACAAGAAAGAAATATAAAAATAAACATTGGCCTTGGGTTTAACAGATTGCTTTTAGAGATGATGTCCTGGTGGACGTCTGCATATACTGTTCCACAGAGGGGAAGACACTGTGATCTTTAACTACAGTATATACACACACACACACATATACTACAGGCCAAAATTGTGGAAACAAGCTGTGATTTTTTTTTTTTTAATGAATTCTTAACCAACATAATATGATGTTACATTTACTAAAGTATTCTCCAGTCCAACTGCTCAGTTAGAAAAACGTCAAAAATGATTTATAAAGGATTTACAAAGGCTTGGAATGTTATACCAGCAACATACATGATGAAACTTCATAAAAGGGTGTCTGAAATCAGTCAAGCAAAAGGAACCTATTTTTTTTTTTTGCTAGATATAAAACCTTTTGAATTTAGCTGTACACAATTGCTGCAGGCATCCAGCCAACTCTTTTCATCCAAGTTAATTCACATATTTCTTCACCAAGAAATAGGAAATGTTTTCAGATTTACATTGCTGGTGTTGCTTTCACACATTTGGCCTGTAGTGTACATATTTGACATCTCAACTCTGATCTAATTACATCACTGATCTTTTTAATTTACTGAGCATCAGATAATCACAGTATGAAAAAATACTGCACCTTTAATCACTTGTTAAGTGTTCAGTTAATCAGTATTATTATGACAAGATTTTAACATGATAGTCTGGATAATTTAATCACACTGATTTGATTCATCTGGTTATTTTTGTATCTTTATGCCATACAGTCCGTTTAAACATAGCATCAAATTAACTGCATGAGATAAATTCTTCTATATATTTCCATCTTTTACACAGTTAACACTTGGAAACTTCATTTCCTGGACAGATATACATAGTTTTGCGTTATATTCTACACTGAATTGCATAAAGGACATGGGTCGAGTTATTCACCGAGTACAATATAACAGCAACTTTACCTCACTTCTGCTACTTAAAGGTGGAAGACTAGGGATCTAGTTTAGATAAGCGTGTAACTCATGTAACTAAGACACCAACACAAAGCACTGCAGTGGTTACTGAGTAACTTTAATACTTGTTGAGGTCAGTGATCCTGAAGCTATGGCTCCATTTAGTGCTAAGTGTCTCTCCACAGTAGAACAGTGTCATTATTATTTTCATGAGGTCACTAGACACATTTTTAGACTTTTACATAGATTTGATTAGAATCTTGCACTGATTGTTTAATGCTTTATGAAGAAGCTGGTAAACTAATGCATGACAACACAGATAATGCAGGTGCTTTTGGATGACTTTTGTGCTTGAGTTAAACCATAAGGTTTGGGGGACTCCCGAGTGGTGCAACAGAAAAGCTTTTGCCTGTCCTTGAGCACTCGAATCCCTATGATACCACAGCTATTCGTGAGTCAAGAAAATCAAATTGGCCACGCTCTCAAAGTGGAAGAGATGGCATTGCTGTCTCTCTCCTGTAATTCAGAGCGACACTAGGCAATCGTGGACATCTATGAGCTCATTTATTGATTACAGGGTAGATAGCGCTTTCCTCCAAAGTGGTTTCACGTGTCTCTGAGGAAGCACATGATTACTCCACCCTCCTCAGTCATGTGATGGGGAGATTTAGCTTGTGGGTGGAGTTTGGAAAAACCAAATTGAAAAATGAATTGTAATTTCTTAAAGCCTGAAAAAAAACACATGTTGAAGATTAAAATTTAACATAATATAGCATCATTTATAATTTTGAAAGAGAATAACACTTCTGTCTAATGAATTAAAATAATAGATTTCTTATTTAAAAAATACACATTTCACTCAGATTCATAGAATGGCCATATTGCATACATTGATAGTTATATCATGTTGAGTTATAAATAAGAGATTACAGAATGCATGATCATATGGCATTAAATATTAGTATTAGACAGTAGGCAATATTGTGGTTCAATTAAATTATACCATTACAATGCATAAACAACAGCTATGCACAGTTATTCTAAAAATAAAAAATAAAAAATCAACATTAATGACTTTTGCATTGTATAAAACATGACATTCTCTGACCTAAAAATATGATAAGCATTTAGAAAATCCTTCATATATTTATAGGAATGCTGGAGGGACAGAAACCATAGAAAATCTGAGGGCGTTTATTCTGAATCATGTTGTATGTGCATGTGCTAGGTGCAGTGAAGACTCAGCGTGACACTGCAATACTGGTCAATCTAGATGTAGATTAGATCAGACTGCAGGTTCAGATTAGCAAGGGCACGTCCTTGTCCACGTCCATAACAACAGAACATTCCTGATCTATTTTCTAAACCTTCCAATGTACCCCAAAACAAGAAAAAATATATATGCCTCTTAATAAATAAAGATAAATAGGGCACTTTGTTAATTCTTTCCTTTGAAATTCGTCATCTTTACTAAAACACCGATTTTTTTTTAATTAAAAATAATGTTAAAAATACAGGCAATCAAAAAAGCCATTTTTTTAAGTCTTTGATGCAATTCCATGTTTATATATGATTGTTTGAGAACTGAGGGATTCCAGTCCTTCAGCTAATGTACAAGGTGTATTAATCCACTCCAAATCCAATGAGACTAGTTTCCACACACGTTTCTCATGCAGTTTTGGGCTGATGGTAATATAATGATGCTGACAAATAAGCGACGACATTCTCCATCTACTCTTTGTGGCTTCATATCAGCAGAAGTGAACAGAAGAACAGAGAGAAGCTCAGCTTAGAGCTTCTTCACATAGTTTCCGGGGAAGGTTCCAAAAAACTTGGTCTTCCTGGACGTTCCTGAAAACATTAGAAAATAATGAAGTGTAAAGTGACCTTATTGAAAGGAAATAACCTACAGAGATTGACGAACAGATTATTAGTCTATTTCTTTTAAGAGCAGCGTCTCAAGCCAGTAGCTATTACTTGAAGAACAGTGCCATCTAGTGGTGAAGTGTGCAGCGTTCATACTGTAGACTTGCCTACAAACCAGCCATCATCACATTTCTCCATCACATCGACAATGTCTCCTTCTTTCAGTTCCAGCTCATCCTCGTTGCGTGGCATGTAATTATATAGGGCCTGAAACCTGGTGGTTTATATATTCAAACAGTTATATATAGTGTGGAAACATTAAAATGTCAACAATTATGATATTAAAGTGATATAAGACAGTCTTAGGGAAATTAAACAGAACAAGAAATGGACAGATTTACATTAGACATCCTTTGATATTAGTATGAAAGAATGAGACACTTACGGTTCTCCACCACCTTCCAGAGGATCCTGCGTTGGATGCTGAGAAACAAACAAACAAAAAAAAAAACAGGCCTGATATAAACTTGATGCATGTTGCACACTTCACTGAATGATATTCCCAGCTGATAATACAGAATCCACTGGAGCACACAGTAACTCATATAGAAATGCCTGCCTGGATTAAATGTGTATATGAATACAAAGAATGAACATTCTATCACTTTTAAATTCATTTGGAGAGACAGAAGAACAGCACTGAAAGTTCATATACACATAAAATCGAGGTCCACCAGGGGCTAAGGGTTGTTTCTAAGCATTGCACCAGACTGTGCTAACATATCCACTGATTTTTCTAGTCAACCCTCTGCACTCGTGTTTGAGATCCCAGAAATGAGGACTGTACTCCCCTTGCCTGGCTGGACTTTGGGGGAATGAGCCACTTGTCTAGCTCTGGGGAGAACACCTTGCTTAAGCTGTGTACACAGGAAAAATCATTGGACATTCCTACAAGCAATCCCAGGTAGGCTAAGCATGTGTACTCATTGTTCATCTCACTACACAGCAGAAGAGGCCCTTATGCACATATCAGCTGCTCAGCTTATGGCTATTTGTAATGCACAGACACATCCAGGTCACACACTGGCAGACTGCAGCAGCTTGCATCTTCTGACCATACAACCATCCTGATGCTCGTGCAACAAAAAGTACATACACGCAAACACAACATGCGCAATAAACACATATTGTTGCAGTCATAATTGCTTATTTGCTCCTGATTCAATATTTTTAACCTCACAATTTATTAAAAGGAAAAAAGTGCATGCCTAATAGAACAGGTACATCTTTATTTAGCACATTTTTGCTAAACTTGCTGAACTGTGCTATTATTGTCAACGCTGCGTAGAAAGCGCACGTTCAAATAACCTCAGCCTATAAATATTATTTATATTACTGCATTTATAGACTCACTAGTATTTTAAATGAAAGAGAAATGGATGGGCAGTTAATTCTAGACATAGCTCTCTTTATCATGCATGAAAGCAAAATTCAGTGTCAGTGCTCCACAACTATGTTAATTTGATGCATAGAAATACCCAAAGTCAATGCATTATTTATAGATAACACACAGATATATTAGAACATGTATACAGCATGTATATGGTCTGACATGACAGGCACTTGCGTAGGTTAAGACACGGCTTTGCACATGTTTTCGTACCCTATTAGACTGTGAATAGTTTTGCCCTCTAACAGGCGATCCACAGGACCTCCTAGACATCACAGGGCTACGGGGGGGCTTACCGACAACCACAACATCATGCCTTAACACAGGCTGTAAGAACCAGAGCCAGAAGAGTCTTCCATCAGGGTTGACACACACACACCACCCACACAGAAATAAACAGAGAGAGAAATATGCGGTACATATTGCAGGGGCAACGGTTTGGTTAACTAGAAAACTTTACGTATTAAATGAACCAAGCACTCGATTTTAAATTAAAGAACAAATCAATTTTTGGTATATGTCCATTATGTACATTATGTAATCATTGTAAGTGTGCATGCAGAGACTGAATAAGTAATCTGTGTACATTTCTTTTCCTTGCTTACACATTATGAGCCATATTCAGTTATGCACGCCTAGTGAGACGTTAGTATTGATATTGCTCACATAATTGCACAGGCCTCAGAGGTAACTACAGACAAAAGACCTATTCAGTAGTTGATCAGGTTCAACTACTCAACTAAGAAACAGCATGAAGTCCTGCACCACTCTCTGGCAGATTGATGTAAGTGCAAAGCACCATGCTGAAATTCATGAAGGTTTTTGGGCTGTAAATGCACTCAACAAACTATAGAATGTCATTGGAGGCCAATATGAAATACATAAATGTGACACTATTAATTAATTAATTAATTAAAAAAAACCATCAATTTCTTTCATGGATAAAATTATGAACAAATTGATTTAAAAAAATGATTTCAGCATTTTATTCATTTGACCTCTCAAAATTGTACAAAAGCACAAAAATTTGCCTAAATCTTGTGCACATATTATTATGATTGATGGTGATTTAATTTATGAATTCATTTGTGAGGACATTTAGCTGTCAGTGGACAATATAAACAAATATAATGCAAAATAACTGCCAATCAAATGCTTTATGCATTTTATTTCATGTTTTATATTTTTGTTACTTCTAAATAGGATGAAAGCCACATTTTTCAGAAGTGAATTTAACATTGTTGTTAAATATTTTTTGGTTGCCTTCCCTCATTATAGAGGAGCTTAGAGGCAAATGCTTGTGTTTAAAGACAGTGTTCTAAAAATAATTTAAAAACCCCGTCTCAAACACTGCTACTCAGAAAAACTACAGCCAGGTCATTTGAATGATCTGAAATGGCCACCCAGAAAATGAACAGAAGCACCTGCAGAACCCAGAACCCATATAATAAATATCGACATTGCTATTGGACGTAAGTCAGCAACTCTGAATAAGGCTCTATGTGCACCTATATGCACATCTGTCCACCACATCATACTCTACAGTCTCTGTGCACTATGGCCAGTTAATTTCCTTGCCAGTGAACACTTGTTTTTTTACGGAGGATGCCTATAAAGCTAATAAAGGTGCACTGGGACAAGTTGAACCAATAACGAAACGGATATGAAATGAAAACCATAAACTTGTGATGACTAGTGTGAAATTGGTTTGGTGGTACAGAGGCACCATACAGTAGCTGCATCCTATAACAATAAATTTAATTCCAATATACTGCCAAGGAGTAGATACAGATACAGCACTTTAATCAGGGCTTGTTAGTGTCTGAGTTATTGACACTGTGGGTAGAGAAGGTTTTTGAGGAAAGTAACTGTCGAGCATCTCCTCTTTACCTTGACCTTGGAGGAGCGGAGCTGTTTAGAGGAAGGAGGAGGGGAATGAGACACCCCGGGGAGTGGAGGGGTGGAGCGGGGGGAGGAGAACTTGGGAAATGCAGGGGAAGTGGAAATCAAAGGCTTTGAAGAGACAGGGGATGATGGACTCATAGGGGGACTTTCGGCCTGCTAACAGGAGGAAACGACGAACTTTAATATAATATTTAAGCGAAAACAAATTCAGCATCTAGCAATCACTGTGAAGTAAATACTTCAAGTAAGTATGGGTTAGTCAAGAATACTTTCTGCTCTTATTAGTACAGACATACTAACCAAATCACACAACCAAATTGAACACTACCTCATGATCTGACATCGGACTACAAACCGGGCGAACTGGAGTGAAGGTATTTGATGACTGGGAGTCTGAATAAGCCCTGCTGTCTTCACCTGGATCCTCCTCTATGAACAGTTTGGGTAAATCCTCTGAAGCAGTCAGCTCTTGCCTATAAAAGTCTGCAGTCTCCACAATGGGGCGCTTTGCCTGGCTGGCCTGGATGATGGAAACAAGCTCTTCACACACATCCTCCTCAGATTCTCTGGAGGATAAGGGGAACTTTGAGGACGATGGTTGTTCATCAGGCTCATACACAACCAGATCAATTGGGCAGCAATATCTTGGTGAGTCCAATTTATCAAAGCCACAGCTATCTGAAAAATGTAGCTCTTTCTCAAGCAGACCAGGCTTGAGACTTGTGTTCACTTCTATCACACTGCCACTCTTGGGGCTGGAGTCAAAAGTGGGGGAGATGGGGGAAGGGGTAAAAGAGGCTGAAGTGAGGTAGGCCTGAGGTGAGGGACTGGGCTCAGGTGACATGTACGATTTTGGAGAGCTTATAGGAACAAATTGACCCTCTTTGAGTGGAGAGGTGAGGGTACGGGACGCGAGGGAAGGGAAGGGGCTCAGAGCAGTGGCAGCAGGGGAGTCCAGCCTTTCATAATCTAGCTGAAAATTAGAGGGTAAGGGGGGAGGTGTAGGGGCAGGAGTGCCTGAGGGAGACAGACCAAGGGTGAGGGCGAGCCATTCGCCAGTCACCGCCTGGAGATGAGCTGCTCTCTGGGAGCTGAGAGAGGGTGAGGTGGGCTGGTGGGTAGTGTACAAGGGAGAGCAGGTCATGAGGCGTGCAGATGATGGCTTAGAAAAAAACAGGAGAGAAAGAGGAAAGTGAAAGCACAGACTGAAGTAGCAGAAAGGAAAAAGTAAAGGATAGATGAAAGATGAATCATAAAATAGCATTTTTTTTTCTTTTCTGAAAACAACATGAATTCAGAGGGGAATAAAGGATGTCAGCACAACAGAGTGACCCTCCTGGCCCTATGATGATTACACTGCATTACAGTATATGCACATTGCATCATTATTAATAATTAATAAATTATAGTGCCCTCCAGCATTAGATTATAAAAGTGCATTAGTTTCTACCTCATGTGAAAAACCTCCATGGCTAATGTGCTGCCTGCTATTTTAAATAAGAAGACATAACCAACAAAAACAACCACACTGCCTTTAAAAACTCTGTTAATAGACAACATCTGTCCGAGTGATAAAGAGTGATTGGAAAATAAAAAATAAAAGAGTCAAATATGACACCAGCCATCCCCTTTGCTTAAACGTTAAAGTCAATAAAACCAATAAAATAAACAGTCTACCTATAAACAAACAAACAAACAAATAAAAATTACAATATGATAATACAACACAGTACAATATTCCACATCTGCAACTCCTCATGTTCCTGACAGCTCCCATAATACCAACACATGTCATTCAAGCACCATAGCACCTGATTACTAATGACACCTGTTTCCTCCCTTTAAATAACCTGAACTCTCAGCATTGCTTTGTTTAGTCTCATTCCAGCATCATGTCTGAGGTAAGGTCAAGCATTTGTTATCTGCCTGTCTTGATTAGTGCCTGCTTTATGCTTACTGATTTAGACTTGTCTAGTTTAAGTCTGTTTGATGATGTATGGCCTGGCCTGAGTATTGCCTGTTTGTAGTCTGTCTGCTACACTGAGTTCATAGAACCAGAAAACCTGCACTTTTGTCTGTCTGTCTGCTACAGCGTAGTCTTACGGTCTTATGGTTTATTATTTCCAGGACATTTCATTGATGGATGGACTGCAGCCCATTTGTTGCTTTGTGCAACTTGTCAGAACCTCTTTATCATGTCAAATGAAAGGACCCACTGGTGCACAACTACTGAGATATTATTTGGGTAGGGAATCATTGTCAGCACAGCATTGACACTGTTATGGTAGTGTGTTTGGCATTAGAACAAATGTATATAATATGTCACCAAAGCTGATATGCGGTTTACTCTGAATTTGTACTCTCAGTTCAGGAAGACTGTGTACCCAGTGTCACTTCCATCACTCTCTTTAGAAACAGCTAAGTCAAGGATACAGAAACCCAATCAGAACATACATGCAGTAGTAACACTTGACCTAATGCAGCCCATAATTAGCCTAAGATAATGATTGCACAGGCTAGATAATTTATCTGGGCTAAGCTCAGCCTGTCTTAACACGGGTCATGGGAGCAGAGAGTCAAGTGTGCACTGCTTTATGCTTTAGATACACTAAATAACAGTTAACACAGAGTTAATCTACAGGACTGCTTTAAAAAAGTATTTGGAACTTGGCCAAACAAGGTCCCATTTTTTCTGGTTATGAGAATGCTGCTGAATCAATTTTGTGACCTGTTATTTGTATCACAATTTTAGGTGTTTGAATTGTGACTATTCCCATCACTGACTCTTTTGAAAGTTAATGAATAATGAAAATATTGTTTACTCAGTTCATAGTTTTGAATGTTCCCATACAGCCCATATGTGGTGTCCACTCTTATGCTTACCCTGCTGTTCATTCGGTCGCTGGAGGAACTGTGTGCAACTCCTGGCGACTGGCTAGGACTTTTTATAGGTGATTTCTTGATGATGTCCACATAAGACACTGGAAAGATGCCCTGTTTGTTTGTCCCAGGGATCTTTCCTGCAAACCAGTTCTGGTCCACTTGGCGCAGCACTATAACACGCTCACCCTGGAAGAGATTAAGGCAATCTTCACTTAAGGCTGAATTCAGAGTTGGAGACAATACAATGTAATAAGAAGATGGCAAGCCTTTAAATTATGCATTATTATTTGTCCTCTTATAATAAATATTATGCACAATTTGTGTTCACTATTTGAGTTCTTGAATGAATCAAATAAAGCCAGCATTGTGGATCATTCAATCTGTTCACCTGTAAAGAAAATGTTTCCACGGTGTAAAGGATAAGCTTACCAAGCAATCCTTTACTTATAACACAGGTAAGTAAGTGTTCATAATTCTTAATATTGTCCTTGAATGGCATTCCATGTTTTTTTTTAGTGTATTTACAGTCTAAAATATAAATTCCAGGGTTCTGTCAGGCATCTGACAGCCATGCTGGATTTAATATTGCTCCTGGCTCAGATATCTCACAAGACAAATTACCTCCAAGTCCAAGGTCAGAATCACAAATAATTGAGAGACATTAATTTTATTATGCAACTCCCACACAAATTCTGAATATGGAAGTGTAGAAAATCAATTCCCCTTAATAGATGCACACAATAATGAATAAAACAAATGTCATACAGTAACTTCATATGTGCATTACATAACGTCAAAAACTGAAATACAACTGTCTGCTGAATTACTGACTCCCTTCATAAAAGTGATTTTTCTGGCATAAATATAATGTGATATTTTTTGTAGTAGTAATGCAAACACTGTACTTCTGCAAATTATGGGTTTTAAAATTAGCTGCAATCCCTCAACTAATACTTGATGAAGCCTTGTCTAGAGAGAATAACAGCACTGAGACTCTACATATAATTTCCAAAATGTTTGGATACTCTCCTATATGGATATTAAAACACTCCACTATACAGGCAGGACATTTGAGATGACTTGATATTCTTTGATTTTCTGCATCTGGACTGTCCTCCTTATGTGAAACCACAGGTTTTCAACAGGCTAAAAATCAGAAACAACCATTTGGAACTTCTCCAGTATTTACTAGCTGAGAAACAGCTAGTTCATATTCTACAACAGTGACTGAGCCTTGCCTTTCTTAAAGAAAGCTCCACATTAGTGTCAGCGCTGAAGTTATAGCGAGCCACAGCTTCCCCGATCTCTGTACTCTGGGCAGGAGGAGGTGGCCTTACAGGCTGGTGTCTGTCTAATACAGCAATTTTCTATAACACACAAAGACAACACAAGAAGCACGGAGAATTAATCTGCATTCACAATTCAAAATAGGTATTGACATGGGCTCAGCTTTTGCATGAATACCACAAACCTCCACATAAGAGATAGGAAAGATGCCCACTTTCCCACGGTGTTCCCCTTCATACCAGTTATTGTCTATCTGCCGTGTGATGTACACAATCTCTCCTTTATTGAATGAAAGCTCTCTGCATAGATTTTATATAAACAAAGTTAGTTTATATGATAGAGATGATTAAGTCATAGTAAAATAGGTTTTACTTTTTTTAAACTTAAATTTGTAAAAACAGAATTTTGAACATTTCTTACTTTGCTGTCAGTGCCTTGAAATCGTATATTGCTCTGGCCGGCAGTTTCTGTAAGATAAGAGAGGCACATGGATTAAAGTGTCTGCTACGACAACAGATATTGATGCGTGATTCCTGTAATCCATGACTTAAGAATTTAACCCCTTAAGACTTTCCTCACACTACATGAATACATGGATAACAAGTACAGTTTTAGACAAATCTAGACAAACCTGCTACAGTTTTTTTTTTGTTTCAGTTGCTTCTTTTTTTTGCAGGTAAACCCCAACAATTTTCATTATGTTATTCTGTCTGAAAAGTAGGCTTTTCCATAATATGTTACTTTCTTTACTGATAAACAAATATTTTTCTGCATTAACTGAACTGCTATGCTGCAATTAACTGCAGCATAGTTCAATGTTTATGGTATGCAAAGTATACAGAGAAGAAACGGGAAGATTTGGACAAAAGTCCCTTAGTAGTTGTGCAAGCAATTTGCTTCTGCAATTTGAGGCTGTAGGAGGTGAAACAGTTTGATTTTACAGATGACTGATATTAGAAACTCCAGAAAACCCTTCTAGACATGCCAGTAAAGACAGAAGATTCGTCTATTTGAAAATCCATTATCAACCAACAGACTCCCATTCGTTTCTGAGACTTAAACACATTTACTTCATACAAAGTAAGGAAATGTTGATTATTTATAATGGTGATTATAAATGTGGATTTTCTAAGGCGGTCCTAGATGACACTATGGCCCATGTCACCACTGCTGAGGAAGATTCCTTGAACTAAACACATTCCACTTCTAAGTCACATAAAATTCCATTGTTCACCTTATCCTGCTAAAACAGTGGCAGAAAATATACCTCAAAATGTCCAAATCCTGCAGTATGAACCTCCGCTTATTTATTACACATGATATTGAAAAACATCGACATGCCTCTCAGGAGTGTAATTTGTAAAAGTATGGCAAATCTGTAAGTATGCAACCTTAAAGGCAGTGTGCAAATTTATTTAAACAATTCTTAAAATCACAGACTCTAAAGGACTGGTTTTTTTCCGTCATCACTCCTCATGTATCACCACAAGAGCTGTTTTTTCTCACTCTTTCCAGGGATGCAATCAGCTGTACTTCTGAGAAACAAATGTAAGGCTGGCTGATTGCTTTTGTTGCAGTGTAATTAATCTAACAGATTAAACTAGATTAAATTATAAGTAAGGGGCACGGTGGCTTAGTGGTTAGCACGTTTGCCTCACACCTCAGACATGCATTGTAGGTTGACTGGCATCACTAAATTGTCTGTAGTGAGTGAATGTGAGTGTGTGTGTGCCCTGCGATGGGTTGGCACTCCGTCCAGGGTGTATCCTGCCTTGATGCCCAATGACGCCTGAGATAGGCACAGGCTCCCCGTGACCCGAGAATAGATCGGATAAGCGGTAGACAATGAATGAATGAAATTATAAGTAAATTATCAGACCAAAAATTATATAGTGTTGACTTTGAGCTTCTGTTTTCAGAAGTTGATGTTCAGCTACTAACCTCTCTGACTTCAGGTGTAGGCCTCCTGCTCTGTGGAGTTTGTCGGCCTACATCAGGATAGGAATAACCTCTGGATGTGTCTTGATCTTGAGAGAAGAGAGAAGCAAAACAATGAGGAAGAAGAAATTCAGTTCTGCCAGGCTGAAAACCTACTACAATTCCATGCAGAATATATGGACCGGTGAAGTTGGTGTATTTACACAGAAACAGAAGTACAGAAACAATATAACAAATGATTTAAAAGAAAGAAGCTAATTCACTAATACACAAATGACAAAAAAAAAAACCATAAATCTGATCTTCCTTTATTGCTTTAATCTGTTTGATCTCCTTTGAACAACTTGTACCTGTCAACTCAGACAGATTTATAGTCTAGCAGTGGGAACAGATCGCATGCATGGAACAAATGTATTTATGCGTGTCTCACATGGTAAGGATTTCTCACTGCCAAATGCTTGCATGGCTCTATACTCAGGGGAGCAGTCATTTAAAAGCTCTTGGCTCCTTTCAAAAGTAAATAGGACTTTATGTCCATTGGGTTTATTTAAAGACTGTGGAAAGATTTACTGTACCCTGTGCCAAGGTAAATATATTATATAGCATGCATACCATAAGAAAAAGAAACCAATCACAGGTCAGCTAGACAGTGGCAGTCCAGCATAAAGAGTTTTTTACTACAATCTTCACCTTTCCATTTTTTTCAGGAAAGGCCCATATAAACAGGAGGTCCATTGAAAAGATATCATAAGTACTGTCACACAAAGTAAATTATGATGTGAAATCATGGTTCAATGAGACATCCAATGAAAAATGACAAAACATTTTACTACAGAACACATTCACAAAAACACATAGAATATTTGTGTGCAGGGCATGGAGGGTGGTTGGAGGAATGACAGCCCAAACACAAAAGAGAATATGGGAACATTGACTGATCAGTTGAATCCACCTTGAGTGCTTCTTGGAGTATTATGGTTCTTCTGGTTGTTGTCTGTGTGGTGGCAGGAAGCACTGCAGGTCAGATAAGAGTAATCTGGCTGGTCCTGGATGTACATGTCATCAGGCAGAGCATGACAAGGGGAAAGCTGGGCTGAACTGGATTGATCCAGAGCCAGAAGAGACGACTTCCTCTCAGGAACTTCAGGTAGCAGCTCTGATAGAAGCCTGTGGAGGATGCTGTTTTCTGGAAGGCTGCCCTTGCGTTTCTCAGTGCAAATATGGTCATAAATGTCCTTCAGGGCTGAGTCAAGCGCTCTGTACATGCAGCGCTTGGATTTTGGAATGTGGGAGTTCTTCTTTCTGCGGAAAGGCACTGGGCTTACCAGAAAGGCCAGTTTGTTGAGGCCAATGTCAGACTCCTCCATATGCAGGCAGTGCTGTTGGTCTTTCTTGGCTCGCTCATGTTTGATCAGGGTGGTAAAGCGTGTGAAGGAGGCTGGGCACATGCCTTTGCAGGAGCTTACTAGTTGCTTGTTGTAGCGCTGATGACGGCCTGATCCACAGAAGCTCTCAGAGGATGTGAAGGAGCAGTGGTCAAATTCAGTCTCACTGCAGTTGGATGAGCCCTCAATTTGTATAAAGTCAGAAACATCAGACACAACAGCATCATGGTCACTGTCTGAGAACTCTTGCTGGATAGAAGTGCATTTCATGTGGTTGTTGGACCTTTGGATGTGAATTGGTAGATTAGCAAGAATCTTGTGGTACTGTGGTTCTCCCTCTGGAGGTTTTCTGGCTGGTGACTCTTCATCCAGCAGGGACTCAATGGAGTAGCTGCGGTTTTGGTTGGTAATCCTCCTTAAAGGACCTGTGTTCTGGCAATCACTTTCTAGGTTTGGCATGGATTTGGATTTTTGGATTAAACTCTCAAATTCAGAGATCCTGTTGTGCACCATATCATGAGGTATCTCACTGCTGGAACCATTGTTGCTCAAGCAATGGTTCTTGTGCTGTTCACGCTCGTAATTCTGAATCCTGGCTTTGACCGAGCAAACATGTGAATTGCTAAGCTCTTGCCGGTTGATGTGGTGCATCTTCTTGTACAGTTTGAGGAAACCTGACGCAGTATGGGCTGAGTAGTGCCGGCTGCGCTCTCTGCATTCCTCAGATTTCGTATTGTCATTGGGAGGAAAAACTTTTTGTTCTCCATTCTGCATCACAGAGACAATGGGCCATTTTCCCATTCCTTTATCCTGACCCTCAGAAAGGAGATCATCATAGCTCCAGGATCTAGTCTTAGGAGAGAGCTCCAGACTCTCTGATTCTGATTGCCAGCCATTCTTTAAGTCTTCTGAGGCAGATAGAATGATTGTGTCATCATTTTGGACATCATTTTGAAATGTGGCTACCGAAACATGTGCGGTATCATTGTCCACTACTTCAAATGAGGTATCATGGCTTGGATTTTGACCATTTAAATGTGCTGAGTGCAGTGTGCTAATATCCCCACCTTTATATATCCACCATGAGCAGCATGACAAGAGGGAGACATGAGAAGAAGGTAACATGACTTTTAGCAGAGTAGAATGGTTGTGTGCTTGGTATAGCAGCACATCTATCAAACCTATTCTCTATGCATTGCTGCAACAAAAGGTTTCCTGCTGTAAGGCTTACATTTCTATATCAAACCTAATTGAAACAGTGCAAATGGTGACCAATAAGAAATAGTAAATCTGAATCATGCAATCAGTATTTTTTTATGCAATGCAGTCACAGGAGGCAAAAATGAAACCTTAAGCTTTTGCCTAGTACTGTCAGTGATGTCTACCTTTTGACCTCGATAAGGAGGAAGTGGAAGGGGTGTTTAAGGGCTTTCTCTGGGTGCTCCTGGTCCTAGTTGGTTCAGGAAGGTGAGCGGTATGAATCTCAGCCGGTTTTCCGATGCTCTGGGTGGAGCTTAGTGAGCTTTGAGGCCGAGACTGGGAGGCCGTGGGCTCTGACTTCCTTCTTGTCCTGTTATCACTGGCAGAACTAAAAATGGTAACGGGAAAGGTAATATATTTAAAATAGGCAGCGTAGTATTTGAGGCTGGAATATATATTTTTCCTTTGACCATGGATCCAAATGGAACCCAAAACAGCCACAAAGTATGACTGTCTGTTTTCACAGGTTTTGTCAACTTTACACATTGCATTTAAAAGCATATGACTGTGATTAATTTCCAACACAAGGTAAATAATTTGCAAAACTTCTTTTACGTTAGACGAACCATTAAGCAGCTTTTTATATTCTATTTCTCATTTTACACACTACACATGAAACAGTGCAATATCGATTATATTGGGTAAAGATCAAAGCATTCTGGTGTGAAAAAGATGCTGGGAGATTCAGTCTTAGATGATTGATTTTTCTCCCCTAAGATTGTGTAGAAAATTCCTCTACCAGAAAGATGAATTATAGCATTAAACAGCTGTAAGACTACATTAGCCAGATAACACCCTGGCTTAGCATCCTCCTAACATCCATTAAACATCCTGCTTCAAAATAACACTAAGACCAAATCAAAACCAAACAGTACTATACAGGAAAAAATGCAGATCTTTCTTTACAAAAACATTAAAAACATTAAAAAGCAATTTGTATAAAATAACCAGAAACCAGAACGTCACTAAAGGTCATTGTTCTAACACATAATATATGGAGGAGACAGTGAGGACAGGTTGTGGCCAGGTCAGAAGGGGTGGTTGGTGGGTCAGGGGACACTGATTGATGTCATGCTGACAGTCCACAAGGACAAGGCTTTTTTAGCTTTTCTACTCTTTCAAAATGATTACAGTGAACAACACAATTCCTGTATATAAACAATCAACATTACGTGTAAAAGCATAGTCATTTTTCTAGTTCATCTTAATCCAAGCAAAGACACGTCTTCATATTTCTTATCTGAGGTGTAGAGTAGGTGGAAAAAACTTACCTTGAGGGCCGTTCAAAGCTTCTGTCAGCAGAAGGCTGATAAAGAAAGGTCTAAAACAGAGAATACAGAGTAAAAGGATTCCTTTAATTGTGTAATCTCATAGATCCAGTGAATTCCCAGTACACTGAATAAAGCTGAACAAGATGCCCCAAATGCCATATTTGCCATCCTTTCCCAAATTACATATTTGCTTTCTTTCCAAAAGGAAACATCAGACACACTTGTGCGTGTGAAGAAAATCCACTTGCAGAGCAGCTGAATGCAGAAAACTTACAAGTGTTTCAATGTCAAATGATGCAGGGAATTCCTTGTGCACATGGCTGGAGTAAATAACCATTTTCCCTTCTACTGAAGGTCTGAGGAGGTGCAACTGGAGTTATTCTTTCTGACTGTGGGAGCTGGTCATCTATTTTTTTAACAAGCTTTAAAAGTAGCCTCTGTGAGGTGGCAGGAATGTCCACTTGCTATGACACATTTGTGGCCAGTCAACATAAATAACAGGAGCGAGTGACAGATAACTTGCAGGCAAGCTCTTAATAGGGCTGTGAAGCCCCACTACAAGTTTAAATAGCTCTCTGTATAGCTTTAGAGCAGTCTTCCAAACATAAATGTAATTGTGAGCACCCAAAATCTTTGCTCAAGACAGCGGTACCATTGTCTCACATGTTTCTCACTATTCAGTGATGTATTGAATAATTGTTAATTCCTTATTATAGAAATATACGATTACTCAGAAAAGTTGCCTTATCTGCACACATGTGAGTTGTAAACACTGACAAAGAGGCTGACTATTTTTAACTGATAAAAGTGGCAAGGGGCTAATTTTATCCATAGCCTATGTGAAATGAGATATCATTTGATCCTTAATGAAGCATGCATCCTTGTACTACTCTAACTAGATCTCTTGTCTCACAACAAAACACCTAGCACAGGAAGCCATGAACTATGTACACTGAGACATTATTATGTATACAACCAAAGCTCATTTGTCATATAACATCTTGTTTCTAATTAGATGGTTTTAACAAAAAAAAAAGGAAAAATGTTTTTGACAGAGAACGATGAATTGGTGATGAAAAATGATGTAAAAACAATTTTTTACCTCATTTTCATGGTCATTTTGCATTCCTGCCTATTATCTCTATTCTCTCTTATCATATGACAGCTACCAGCCATGGTGGATGAAGGACAAAAAGCTACATCACAGGGCAGCTGAGCATGCCAGGAGGAAAGCTCTATGTGCCCTCTTCTGTTTACTTGAGCTCACAGACAGCTACGATTGGTTAGTGTTACACTGATTGACAGGGGGGAAAGTAATTCCATCTCTCCCACCCAGTAAGCAAGGCCAATTTTACCTTCTTAAACCCCCTGCCACAAATAGCTGTGGCATCACTGGGATTCAAACTAGTGAGCTCCTAACAAAAGGTTGAAGGATTTTCTTGCATCACTACTTATTTTCCCATCACTTATTTCTTTCAATCATTTTTTTATCACTCATTCTCTTCCCCACACCCTCATTACCTCATTACGTATTCGGAGAGCACTCTCCGGATCATAATCCAGGCGTTTTTTAGGAGGCTTGACCCACAGGAGGAAGAAAGAGCAGAGAAAGAGTTGAGGTGAGCCAGAAATCAAAGGAAAAAAAGGATGAAGTAATTACCTGACCGTTTAGAAGAATCAGATGGCATGCCACTATACATCAGCACACGGTTAGCATCACTACACACAGTACTAACTACTGGTCACTACAATTAGCCCTTACACCTTCACCAAAGCAATATGTAATCATGCAAGTGGTCTCAATATCAAACATTCCATTTGCATGTGCTAAAGACCGCAGAGCTGGATGTGTGAAAAAGAGAGGCACTTGGTGACACAATGAGACACAAGGCTAAAATGTTGGAAGGTCGGAGCAGAACTGGTCGAGTTACAGTTAAACGAGCCTTCGGTTAATTTTCACTCATTATCAAGAAGCTTCCCGAAATGCTTCTGCTCATTCCAACCAGTCATTCCAGACCTGACCACAGCAGTAAGGCAACTACTGTGGAAGCCAACAAGCTTCCCAATGTATGTGCCATGCTAGCAGCATCAAACCAAACACACACAACTACACCCCTCACTTACCGGCCGTCCAAACTCCAGCTCTGCAAAGAACTTATACCAGGGTTCATTCTCTAAAGCTAGCTCTTCTGGTGTTAAGTTATTCATCTGGTTGTAGAATGGATAAAAGCGGGAAAAGAGGAGAGGGATGAGAGAGGGAACAGGAGTGACAAGGAGTAATGTCCATAGACATGCAAGTGTCAACATAAGGAATGGTTTTGACAAGATAGAAACAGTGAAATATGAATACTTATTCAGGCCAGTGCATTATTTCTACAATATCCTAAATATTATTTTCAAAAATACAACAAAAAAATGGGATGCTGTGTTGTAGTTTAACAGTCAGCTGCAGTACCCTTTCCACTCCAACAGAGAGCAGTAAGAGACCTTTTTCCAATGAATACAATACGTCCTCTTATTGCATTTAATAAGACTAACCACCGGAAAGTTATAGTTAATATAACTATAGGAAAATAGAGGAAAAAAAGATGATAAGAAAATCTATTCATTTACTAATAATACAAACCCATAAATGGTATTAAAAAACTATTAGGAATCATTTAAAATAATTAAGGCAGGCCTGAAAAGCAAGTTTCCAATCAATTCCCAAATACTACTTAAATACTAAAAAACAGAAAGACTAATCATTTTAATGGATATGTTATTGCAGGTCCAATTATATCCAGTAGATGGCAACAATGCATTAATAGTAGATATAGGTGACACGACAAATAAACTGAAATCACCTGCTCACATGAAATACCACCAACAGTGTTATATAGCAACACTATATCACTAATTGTTTTTTCACACAACAACAGCCTGTCGTAGTTTCAGTTGCTGAGCTATAATGACGTGTGGAAAAAAGGGGTGTAGGTATTGACCTTGTGTATCCCGCTTGAGTCCCCTGATATTCTAACTCTGACTCAAGGATACATATCGACAGACTGTCTGACATTCTGTTTTAATCAGTAGTTATCAAATAGTAACAGTGTTTTAGGAAATGATCTGCATATTAGTGAAACACCTGTCCATCTGAACATATAGGACACTAGAGAGAGTGAAGAAACCACTATTTAGTGACTACTTGATGTTTTATTCCAAACATAAAAAAGAGAAACAACTATCAATGTAACTAAGGAATGCTCAAGTATTCTGTTATTCATGGTGGCCTTCCAAATACTCTTTATCAAGGTTAATGGAAAGTGTATTTCATTATTTGCTATTAGATGTTATGGTGTAAAATTAACCTTACTAATGGTCTCTGCCACTGTTGATGCATTTGACACATTTAAGGTTGATTTATTTAACGATACCTGTTAGGATCACAGTGTCTTAACATTATTATAACTTCCAGATATTACAAGCTTTTTGCGGGCTCTGTATTGTCTGTATACACTCTGTCTTTAGAAGCTATAATAACATAAAAATATTGGCAACACCACTGAAATTGTTTGCAGTGCTACACAAAGAGGAAAAAAACAGAGTACACTTACTGCTTTCTCTTGATCTAGAATAGAGGATTTCCCTGGCTCGTAGTCAAAGATACTCCTGGGTTCGGCTCTGTATTTGCGAGTGTCCACTTTTCTGTCTGGAGGGCCCCACTGATTTCTAAGAGCATAAGAGAACAATAAAATGCTTTTGAAGGATCTCATATAACAACCACAGTTTTGTAAAAGCCTGAGACTTTGGCAAGTGTCTATTGTATATATGCTACATCTACTTCAGACTTATGTCTTAGACACAGAATACACACTCTGTAGACTACCCACAGTTATGCCTTAATCTCATCAACATTACACTGGACAAATCAAAACATGCTGTTTAACAGTAAGTATGAGACAAAGAGTATGAGGCTGAATCTCACATGTCTGGGGTGCTGCTGCCACTCTGGTGGATACGGTTGTGAGACATTGACTGAGCTGATGACGAGGTTGGCAGGGATGAGGAGCTGGATGTTCTGAATCCACATGTGCCATTATCAGAGATGCTCTTAGTTATGGGTCTGTATGTACTGCTCTTAGGTGCAGGGTGTGCCTGGACATTATTAGTTGGACTATGCTTCTCTGTAAAAACGTTGTAAAAAAATAAAAATCCATTTGAAAATATATAAAAATAAGCAAATTGAATGAATTTAAAGAAAAAAAATACACATATTAATGCAACACTGGGAATTTTGCTGTGGACAAAAGTAGTAATTCTTCTTTATTGTTAATTACAAAATGTGTTAGCAAGTACCTCTGGCTAATCATGAACAAATACTTATGATTGTGTTATTTTAGAGAAAGTGAACAGGACACACACCGTCTTTTATTGTAGGCTGAGTGACCATATGGGAAGATGAATATTCAAATTCTGTAAAAAAAAAAAAAAAAAAAAAAAAAAAAAAGAAGAAAAAGAGAAACAAAGACGATTAGTCAGACCTTAGTAATATTACTCAAGCAAATGTTCCCATTTTTTTCAGCACTATGAGACTTAACATAAACCTAATTTAAAGCTCATAATGAGTTAGGCAGGGAGATCAGTTGTCATGCCCCTCTGACCTCCGTAATCCCCAGGACAATATTCTGACAGATACTAGAGGAGCTGCACAATCAGGCTCCAGGAATGATTCAGCTCTAATCCACAGTCTGCTGAGTGAAGCTCTTTTATTGTTGCACCATTTAAAATTTTGTCATTTCCTCTCACTGCAGATTGATTTTAAGAAGCTGGAGCCATAAACACATGGCAAGAGCAGCTGCCCTACGCTGACTGGGATTCACTTAAAGCTTATTCATCTATTTCATGCTTTATTATAGAAGTAGTAAAGGCCACACAGTATATTTTCAAATATTGAAAGGATTATATAGATTTTATTTCACATGAAAAACTGTAAAGTAACTGATTATGTTGGATTAAGGGTGGACACTGGACAATCACTGGAGAATCTAGTCTTAACAGTTACAATATGCTTAACATACTATGTAACAATGTCAGGAGATCATTAATGTTTTGCAGATTATGGAAGTGACACTATAAATGTTTCATGATATTGATTTGATTCGAAATATCAATGTAATTGAATACAGTTGCGTAAAAGATTCTATCCCACCTGGTTTATGGACCACATGAATCTGCTTGAACATATTCTTGTACCAGTCTTTTGGTCTGTCCACAGTCTAGGGTAACAACAAACAAATCAGCAGTTTCTCAGATGTTTTTGCTCTGTACTCAATAAAATGATTGCTGATCATTGTCTGAGTCTGATGAAAAATATAGATGGCAATTTTATGTTGGGAAGAGAATAATAACACTGCTGTCTGGCCATTCAATAATGCTGTTGTCTGCTTCCCTGAGGATAAGCACAAGTTGCCCTAACAGCCAGTCTCAAATACATTCATATGAGGCAATGATGTGCTATGTTGTGCTTACAGTCCTGGTTGCAATGGGAAATCCAGACTCATCCACAGGGCCAAAGCCTGAGTAACTGGGAGCTTTGCCCGCTGTACCTCTCCTCTCATCATCCGGTGCATTCATAGAAGTTACTGATCCCAAAGTGGCATAGACTGGAGAAATGGACTCAGAGGCTGCAAGGGAAAGACGAGGTCGGACAAACTGTCAATCTCAGGAATCAATGCAATCAATGCAACAGTTTATTTACTTAATACTAAATAGGAAACTTACATCACAAAGAGATAAAATAAATATAACAAATTCACAACTAACAAATTCACTGCATGGTGTTTTGATAAAGCCTCAATATGTATGGAAATTGGGTTAATCCTCCTTTATCTACTTTCAAAAACTTCCTAACACAGATCTCACTTGCCACTTGGGATTAGAAAGATATTCCAATGCGAACTGAACAAGGAAGTGTCACTTGTGCCGCCAGTAGACTAAACTGTGGCGGCACGCTCACTCTCATTAGGTATGCATTACAGCTTGACACGCTACACAAGTGACCTATCAAAGAGTATGAGAGGTGAAACTTTCACCTTTCCTTTGTGGCAGATGTTGCATTTTGCTGCATACATTTCTAACATAAAACCCTCAGATACTTTCACTTTAACCAGATAAACAAGTTTCATGTGATTAAAAGTTATCTGATTCAGATTTTCAGGATTAAAGGATAAATATGGCTGAACAGTGTAACAGGGATAAACACATTTCTAAACACTTTAGCAAATCCCGGTTTGTCTGTAGCTTGTACTTACGAGTGCTCCGGCCCTGCTGCATGGCTGTGAGAGTAGGGCTGAAAGAGGGAAGAGGAGGGTACGTGGAAGGGGAAAAGGGTCTGTGGAGGTGACTCTTTAGGCCTGCAGTCACACCAACACTTCCATTTACAGTTCCTTGGCCCTTGGTAATAGAGGGAAAAAAAGAAAAAAAAAACAGATCTTATTAATGAAACACAATGAAAAGGCATTCATCGCTACAGAGCATTACTGGACCATATTGTGTGTTCTAAGTATGAAGGTTTGAGACAAACTTCAATACATCAACAGCAAAACCCTGAGGTGACCAATGAGAAAGTCAGATGTAAGAAAGAAGAAACAAAACACTGGGTTATGAGCAGTTTAATAAATGAGTGTAAAAAAATTAGGAGATGAAAAGGTTTAACAAATTAATTTTAACGGTATTGTTTAATATGTTGTCAAGGCTGTAATCAGGAAATAATTACGTCAAAGGGATAAACACAAAGTGTTAAAGACAAAGAATAAGAGTGCAGAGAGGAAGCAGGGTGTGGTATGCTTTTGCTACAGCTATTTCCCCCTACACTGGTATTGTTTAGGCACAATCACAATACCACCATGATCTCATCCTGTACCCAAACCCAAGATCTCTCCACAAAGAAATGCTATCACTTAAGAATCCTAGCACTGGAGTGAACTATGAGATTAGTAAAAGCTGAAAGGCAAATGCAGTTACCAGAGTTCTGAGAAAAAGTAAATGTGGGTCTGGACCTAGACTATCATTAGTATTGTTCCACACACAAACATTCCAGAGGCCAAAGGCGGTAAAACCAGTCAATGTGAATCACAGGGTGGTTGGTGTCTATGGATTAAGCCTTTGAATTCTGAATAAAAGAAGGCAGTAGAGAGTGAATGGGGAGGGAGAAAGAGCAATGGATGGAGGAAGGGCACTAACCAATCAAAAGGAATAAGACATGGAGAGAAAGGTCAAAGAGAAAGTGTGAGAAAAGTACAAAAAATAACTGAAAAACAAATGGAGGGGAAGAAGAAAAGAGGGCAAAGAACGCAAAGGAAGCAAAGAATGTAGTAATGATGAGAATGGTTGAAATAGGAACACGTTGGCCAACACTATGTTCAAGTGAGTGAAGCTTTAGACATTGGTTGTCAGAGTAGGTAAAAGCAGTGAGTTCCAGTGTGGAAAACACAGAACAGGAAGAAAACTGTAAGAGAGTTTGAGAGAGCTGTTCAGAGATCCAGGCCCCGGGGAATAGTTACATTCACAGTGCTAGATGTAGGGATGTCTATCGCCATGTTGTCAGTGGAACTGCTCAGCTGGCAGGGGGTGGGTGAAGGGGTCTCAGAACCTCCCTCCGAGTCTACTCCACACGTTCTCAGCTCCTCCAGCATAGCTATGGAAGACAGGCTCTGAGCACGAGAGGAACAGACACTCAGAGCTGGATATGGATCCATGTTGTAATAGGCAAGCCCATGGGAAAGAGGATGTGAATGGTGCTCAGAGGCCTGAGAGCAGGTGTAGTCAGTGGAGAAGTGTGGTCTGTTAAGGGGCAAGCGGGAGGCCAGCGCTGGTCCTGGGTAGGCCTGACACAGAGGATAGTGGGAGGTGAGCTTTAGTTGCAGAAACAGTGGGAGAAAGTGGTAGTTTGATGGAAATGATTGCCATATATTAGACAATGAAGGTGAAAGTCATGTCATCTGCTTTAGGGGGAAAAAAAATAGTTGACTGCTAGATGGATAAAAGAACATGTATTTTAATCATTGCATTACAGAAAAAATAATCAGACCATAATATTACAACCTTAGGGAAGATATGTTTTGAATTTTGCACTAAATGAACATAAATCAAGGACAATAATTATTATAAGTATGAAAATGCCTTGTACATGCTGTGTGAAAATGTACCAAAATGAAAGACAAAAAAAATAAAATAAAACAAATAAAACAGAATCCAGATGACTTCAGATGTGTGAAACTGGCAAAACTGAATGACATTAGTACTTTGTCATGGTGTAGTATAAGTATGCTGGATGTTGTTATGATGGCGGAACAACAACTATGAATATAAACATGATGAATACCACTTGTTGGGCTGCAGGGGGCAGTGAAGAGTAAAAGACTGTTCTGGAATCCAGAGGGTCCTTCCTTTTGGGTGGAGTGTGGGGGCTGAGAGACAGAGTCTGTGTGTATCTGGCTTCTGTCTGATGCCGTGGTGTAATGCAAATGGACAGAGAGGCTACATGTCTCTTTTTCTGCCTATCCAGGGAGTATGAGTTAAGGTGATCTAAGGGCGATGGATGCATGTTAGGTTTCTCAGGGCCACATACATTGTGGAAATTGCTAAAGCTGGGAGGCTGTCCCGAGGCAGTGGTGTCGGAGTCAGAGAACTGGTTGCCTCTGGAGCTCTGCTCTGAGCTTGCAGATATCGCTCCCCTGGAGAATGAGTTGTGTGTTATGAGCAGTAGACCATCATGACATTGTGTGGGATAATTATGGAGGCTAAATGTTCCTGGATTACAGTCAGGAGGATGCAGCTGAGAGCTCTTTCTGTGAGGAGCGAGGCCCTGTATAGCCATAAAAACATGCAGACAAGCAAGAAATAAGAATAAAAAATTATGAGCTAAATTATGAGCTAAACATACTTATTCACAAGAAATTCAAGTAAAAAAAACTGCCCATTTATGTGGGGAAAATATGTAGAATTTTGTAGGCTTTGAATATATGCATCAATGTGCTGGAATAATTATTTAATTATTAGTAGTAGATTATTCAATTATTATTATTATTATAGTATTTAACCTCTAGTTGAATTATTTTATCCATAACAAATTAAAACACACAGCTTAGATGTGTGTTAAATGGGAATTTGTCAGTTAGTAGTCAAAACGTAATGTATTTAATTTGGATCAATAAAATGTCAAAAAAAAATCCACAAATTAAATAGCACAATGGGTAAATTTATATGATAAGTACTTAGACAATATAAACACAATACAAACATCTCTAAAAGGATCACACGTGGGTGAACAGCCACAAATCCACATAAAATATATTAGCCAAAAAATACATTTGTTATTTACACATTAGTCTTCTATCTAGTTATTTTTTGCCACTTACATGAAATCTGTAAATGTAATCTAATAGTTACAATCATTATCAAGTTTTTAAAAGAAATTTAAAAAGTTGATTGGATTAAATATCACAGTAGCATGTCCAACACTTGTTGATGATGCATCATTCAAGCTGAACACATTTTATAACTATGCCTATAACTCTCCTATCACCAGGTTGCTGCTTGTGCCAATGGTCAGAATTTTATCTATTAAAATATAATATATAGCTAATACCACAATAGTACTCTCTGTGATGATGAACAAGGGGGCTTCATCATTCCAGATTTGCAATTCACCAATAATCAACTCCGTCACAGCTATCTCTCATGTAATGTGCATCGTAACTGAGAGCAAAACAGTAATTAATAACAAGCAGTACAAATTTAACCATGGTGTTAGAAGCAAGTCAAGACATGTATCTGTTTGCTACTTTTGCCCAAGTGAGAACAATAAATTTAGTGACGCTTGTCCGCTCCATTTCCACAAGCATGTCCTGCGGAAGGAAAAAAAAAAACAACTTCCTTTGTACATATTGAGAGTGGAAACCTACCGGTGTGGGCGACTTCTTATCCTGCAGGTTTGGCCTAACACTTCTGTACCCTTTGGCTGCCAAAGACGAACTGGCCATGTTGCCATTTCTTAGAGCATCTCCAGTAGTGTAGTGCCACCACATATCTAGAAGATTCCACATAAACAAAACAATATATTAGCACCAAAAGGTAAATTTTAGCTTGCTATAAATCATCGTGATGCACACATAAACTAATTGTTGTTTTATCTGGGGCTATGAATATAGTTATTAAGAAAATCAAATGGATAAAATGCTTTACCTGAATCTGTCACTGGAGATTCTGTGCCTGCACCATAATAAAAAGTGTCAATTAGGTGTCTGAGATGCATGTAAAATACATACGGAAAGCTTCAACCTGATCATTTATTGAATACGGCAGTAAATTACAGTCAAAGATAAGAAGTTACGCAGCACCTGCACAGATGGCTAAAGCTCTATAATAGTCATCAGTGTCTATTGTGAGTGAATATTGTGTAGCTCATCAGATATAATTACTGGCTGTGTTCCAGACCACTGCCCCAGCTCACAGCAGGAGAACATGAGAGAGGAAGATATTTAGAAGGACTGGATAAAGTGATGACTCTTATTCCAGATCAAGTAAAACTGAGTAAAGTAAACCAAATATTCAGATCAGGATGTAAAGCCAAGCCAAGACTTTAATCTTGGTGAGGTTACACATCCAAATACATTTGAAACTTGCACTTTAAAAATACAAACACACGTGTTGGTTAATTTAATAACTTTGCTCTCCCCTAAAGCTAGGCTACTGAGCATATTCATGACCCTTAACTCTTCTCTCAGCCCTACAGGCAGAATAATTAAACAGTGAAGACTGTGTGTGTGTGAGGTCATAGTCCATAAAGTCACTCTAACAAAGTCACTCTAACAAAGGGTCACCACCAAATGAAACAAGGCTGCAAAAACAGGGAGGAAATAAAGCAACAGGCTGCACAATTGTTGCCATGGAGTGGCACAAATATGGCAACAATCCAGCTCCTGTGAAAGTCTCCTTTTAAGTAATGGGGAGGAACAGTTGCAGCTTCTGAAACCAAAAACAAACCATGCTGAGTGCTGGTTAGATGGAGTGAGAGAAAGCAGGAGACAGGAGTGAATGATGCTTATCGAGTGAAGAGGAATTCCTGCCTGCTGATTAAACATAGACTGACTCTTGGCCAGAGGTTGTCAATTTATATGCAGATACTGATCTCACATATAAGGGACCAAAAGGCATCAATTATATAAGGCAGCATGATCAACAGCTCTTTAGCAATGCCCTTGTTACACTGTGATACTGAAATTTGTCTCTTTTCTAGTGACAGAATTGAGAAACCTCTCCATTATAAATAAGTAATAATCTACCTCTAAAGTAATCTGGGAACAGCTTAAAGATTAAAGAGTGGATTTAGATTATTGTGATATAATGTTTTTGGAAAACTGATCCCGTATATGTCTATTTGTTAGTTTTTAAAAGAGTACCTGCAAGCCCACACAGGTTCGGGGAACTCTGGATTCTCTTCATGGGGGTTAGTGTGAGTGAGAGCGTGGTGCTCTTGTGAGCTCGTCCTCCGCTGTCTGTGAGAAGTGTGGCATCACACACATAAAAACATGCCACATGGAGCCAAAGCACATGCGTCAAAAACAAAAATCACAATGAAAAAACAGGCAAGCATGATATGTTTTCTTCAACTGAATCTGCATGCAAAGCTTGCGACAGATAAGTTATGACTCAAAATATTTTTTTTATTATGTCCACTAGTTTAAAAAACTGATCTGTCCAGCTGCTGATAAAGTCTCCAGGTGTTAAGAACATCCGATTAAATGCTATGATCCCCGAACATACGGCTGCGTGATCGCTAGAATGACTGTGAAACATACTTTTATACCTTTACAGGTATAAATCATTATCATGTAAATAACTTAATTTCTATGCATGAAGATAATTACATTCTTACATCATATGAATGTGGAGATGGTAATTAAATTCACCAAAGACAATAAACACTGCTAATACTAGGCAATTAGCTAAAAGCTCATCAATATCACAGTAGATTACGCTTGACAAATGAACACAATTAAAATATGATTGTATTGCATCCCTACTATGAATGATCAATATGTCAGTGATTTGTGAGTCTGCATAAAGAAACTGAAGCTGGATAACAGCGCATCAGGCTGACTAGTGCGAGAAACGTTGATTTGGAGGGAGACAGGGTGGGGTGCTAACAGTGCCAGACAGTGCCTGGCGGTTTCCCTCCTGAATCCTACACCAGGTTCTGTTTCTCAGGAAGGGCTTGGTGCTGAGTGTCAGTCTAGAATTTAAGTTATCTAGATTCTTTTCTTTTATTTTTATTAAAAAAATAAATAAATAAACCAGCACATTAACAAGGAGCACTACACACTCAACCTTGAGCTGAAAGCACAAAAGCATGTTACAAAAACAAATCTCAAATCCACTGCAAAGTGACGTGGGTAACAGACGAATTAAGCAGTTTGAGGAATTGAGTGATCCATCAAATCGTACCCAAGCATTTATACATCTGACTAATGAATAACACTTCTCTCAGCTTTATTTTCACCTAAAACCTCTCTCTTCAGGCAAAAAAACCTCTTTGAAAATAATTTTTTGTAATTGTTTGTGACATTTTACCGAATGTATAAATTTTTACATAAAGAATCTTTACAGATGCTACAGATGGATCCCAATTATATGACATCCTGTAAGCTTAAGGTCAACATTTAAAAAAAAAAAATAAATCCTTAAAGTGCTGTTAAACAATTATAACCCTTAAGCTATTCATTGTCACGCTAGCATCCTTTCTGAAGTCTTCATCATACCTGTATTCATGCTGAAGAAATCTTCCTCTTGTGTGGTTTTAAAATCACACGGTCCTGAAAAACCACAGAGTCCATTAATGTGCTATAGTAAAAAGTTTAAACAAATGAACATGACACCAGCCGCACAGTAAATATTGATAATTTGTCATTGATCGTAAGGAGCTCTGTGAGCCTCTCAGTTTCATGACTGTGCAGTGTGGGGCAGAAAGTCCTCACTCCATGTGGTTGTTCAGTCCCCCTGTCAGTGAGCTCCCATGTGAAAGGTAATACAAGCCCAGCATTTCTGCTCTGAAACATGCAGCTTGGTTTCCAAATACACACACACACACACACACACACACACACACACACACACACACAGACAAACACGCTGTGAAAGACATTTATAACCTCTTTTGGCATGTTACAGCTTAACACCTGACTGAATACATGAAAAACATGCACTATAGGCACTTTTCGTGCTGAGTGACCGAGAAATATTACTCCAATTCAGTTTGTCCTAGATTGATCACTTTTGGGTGACAGATTGACAGCTCTCATGACCCTGTTCCTAAAATATCCAGTTTATTTTAGTATAAGCCTAATATTTCTAGGAGAGTCTAGGTGGGGAAGTCATTTTATTACGTTATACTATTACCTAACCATCCAACACATGCAGAGGTAAGGAGTGTGAATGTAAATCTTAGTAAATAAACAGCCATATGTAAGTAATTCATACAAGGTACACCTGCGTATCTGTATACACAGGCACCTGCCCAACCTGTCAATCTATCTAGGAAACAGCACTGCACATGTTATCGTGGAGATCAAATGCCATACAGGATGATATTCTAAAATATTCAGAGTCACTGATGCATGATTAACTGACCATCCTCATCAATAACTTCAAGTTAAATCATGCCAGATAACACATTTACGTACTATTTCCAATCTTGGATTAAAGAGCACTATATATTTATTTTGACCCTTAATAACATATGGCACCGTCTCATCTTTCGACCATTAAAAGAGAGCTTGAATGTCAAGCCCAAAACAAATCTTCAACCCGGCGTGGCCTATAAATCGGAGCTGAAAAACACAGGGGACACATTTGCCTGTCACAACGCCGGACATGGGGTAAATCAAAAGTTGTAAGGGCCTGTCAGCAATAAATGAAAACGAGATTATGGAGTTGGGTTTCAAGAGGGCAGACTTGTGGCGACAGAACAGCTGGGATGGGAAGAGGACAGCCACCCAAGAAGCCACATGTATGACCGCGACGAAAGCGCTCGGCTGTGGCTTCTTTTAAACCCTCAAATGCCTTGTGAGAAATCATGACACCAAATACACTGTTAAGATATTAAAGTCAATATTTAAATGTAAACCACTTTTGTCTGACACTTAACTGTCCTACATATAATTGTGATTAACTATATTCTGTTAACTGTTTATCATTTTCATAAAATAATTAAAGCATTAGTATAAGACTGAGATAAACATAAACACTAAAATTCTGTCTATAAAAAAATAATATCTCATTTTGTACACCTGTAGTAAATTATTTCATCTTCAGTCATAGTGGTTGTTTTATAGCTGCAGTAAATCCCCATGTTACATAACAAGACAGTTACAAATAGTTCATAATGCTTACTATATAACATTGCAGCCCTTTGATTCGATCAGAAAATCTGTTGAGAATGAGTGTCATGTTTCCTGACTACATACAATTAATTACACAGTCAGATCAAATAATCCCAGACAGCTCAGATATTAGATTAGACGGTTATGTAATAACTGTGACAGGCATGAGCAGGCATTGAGATTACTGAGCCACAGTAGCAGGAAGCATTGCGAACATAGCTGGTTCCTCATAAGCAGTATTGTCTCTTGTTGAGAGCAGCTTGTGTTTAGACTGATTTATGACTATAGTGTATTGGAGAGACAGTAAACTGAACCCCCCTCAGACCTGATTGCTCTTGGCAGGAGACGAGTGAAAGTCATACCTCACACCTCATTGACAATCAGCTAAGTGTTGATACTGGACTAAGTACCTCATGGTGACATGCCACACTATCTACAACATCACAACATACACCATCAATGCTCACGCATTAAAACTTGTTTTATTTGCTGAGTATAAAAGTATACCTCCTTATTGTTTCCCAAACAACAATATTTGTAGCTCCACACTCCCTCACAGACTACCCTACGGGCTGTGATGGCATTAGGAAAAATGATCAGTCCCTAGGCTTAATTACACAGAAACAATAACAAAAACATACTGATACATATAACAGCTGTGCTTGTGCTGAGAGACTGCTGTGTATTTCAAATATATATATTGAAATCCTGCAAAACAAGTCTAGTAGCAAGGCACAATCATTCTATCTACCAACAGTGCTTATCAAGAACTGTGTTTGCATATGAAAATATATACGAAACACATGGACCTCAGTTATTGCTGATATGATGACCATAATACTTATATGTTATTAGTGTGATTACGTAGATGTTGCCATAAAGGTGATGTGGATTTTAATATGTATTACAAGAGCAAAAGACTATATACAGATAACAAATATCAATTAAAACAAGTTTTCACCAAATAAGACAAATATATTTGCATGCATATTGTGTATCCTGTAACATTTCCAAGCCTTTTTTATATTCTTCATAAACTAATTCTAGCCATATCATATGTTCTGCAACAGAAAATAGTCCTACCTGGTACTGCTATTATAATAAATGCCTTGCCCGGGATGTTCTCATGAAAACATATGCAATGTTTACAATGAGAAAGTGTTGCCTATCACGCAACACGATACCAAACCGTGCTCACTGTCAAAAGCCAAAAAGAGCTCAGGATCCTTGCCATGTTGCTTACTAAAGCCAAAATAGGAAGAATCTTCTTCTCATCTGGGATTTGGAGTTGAGCTATTTATATTAACATTTTTGTGAGGACATGAGATGGCCTGTGTGGTTTTTTAAAAAAAAAGCAGCTTCTCAATCAAAATGATATTAAAAGAAACTCTGAGAAACATTTGTTGTGCAATGGTTTAATAGCTAGAATATTTTTTTTCTGTGCTATTCTGTATACAGGGTGATTTGTGAGGCTGTTACTATGACATTTAGGGATAATTCTTTTAATATTCACATAAAAACAAATTCTACAGACTCTAGAGTCTAGACTCTACTGAGAAAACTGTGTTGTACCATATCCTATCTCTGGAGTGGTAACCATTAACTTTTTTAATCTTAAGCTTTCACCTGGACGAGCGGATGTAATGAACCTTTAAGAACAAATTCTTAGATAATAATAATTGCCTTTTATAGTAAAGATTTGAGCATTGGTGGCTCAGTGGTAGGTTTCTCACCTACCATGCGGAAGGCCCAGGTTCAATTCCCAGCTAATGCCCAAACCCCAGCCACTGGATTCAGTGCCAGTCCCAAGCCCGGAAAAAAAAATGGGAGGGTTGCATCAGGAAGGGCATCCGGTCTAAAACCTGTGCCAAGTTGTTGTGTGGACCAGTCGGTCCACTGTGGTGACCCCAAACAGGGAACAGCTGAAAGCAACTTCTTCTTCTATAGTAAAGATTTAAAGATATACTACATGCACCTTTCTATGTAAGAAAAAAAAAATTTGATGAAACTTACAACATGGGGTAGATTTAACATGATTCAACGATTTGGACCGATGAATCAAATTAAAAGGCGATGATTGAAATTACTTGAGGCAACAAATATGAAGTGATTATTATCCATAATAATTATTAGCCAATTTTTATCAGATATCAAAGAACAGAAGACTAGTGTGCAAAAAACTCTGGTACTTAAAGATTGCTTTTAAACTGATATAGACTGGAAGCCTGCAAATAGGATAATAAGGTGATGTAGTCCATAACTCTGGTACTTAAAATAGAGCTGTGAATCATCATTCACAGTTTAACAGCATGTCATTACAGACAAGTAATGTTGGTCACATTCCTCGATAAAATCCAAATCAAATAGTCGATAAAATCAAACCATGTTGTAGCAGATCTAATGATATTTTCAAACATCTAATGGTTGTCTCAAGAATGGTAATCGTACCTTTTATATGGTACCCTTTTTCTGACTGTGTAAATAAACATAAGAGTTTTCAAATAAAGAAGCTTTATGAGAATAAGTGACATTTTGTTCCATTTGTTTTTATCGTAAGCAACAGCTGTAAATTCTTAAATCTGCTATTTAAGCTCATCAATATGCCATTAGAAGAGAGTCCTAACTGTAAGTATCCGAATAAGGCATGATTGTGTTAACATCCGAATAAGGCATGATTGTGTTTGTGGACTGGCAGTCTGCGGTCTCTCTGTAGGGGTTAAGCGACCCTGCAAACTACACGCCTCTTGATGCAGCTACTTAAGATAGAGACTTGCAAAACCTCCCCTCATGATGCAGCAGATTTTGTGCAAATATCACTATGACTGGTGTCGGTAGGGTTGGGTGAGAAAGTGAGAGCCCGGCTCCAGCTGGGCGCTGTTTGGCTGCTGGGCTAGGAGAAGGTGGGTATACATGCCAAGTCTGAGAGGTCCAGCTGGCAGAGTGGGCAGGTGCTAGTGAAGGGCTGTGCGAGACCAGCCAACGCCGTGGAGAGCCTCGGAATCTCAGAGACAGCCACTTAACATTCAAACAGCTTGAGTGTAAGTCACTGAGCCTCCCTCAGCTCGACAATCTGCCTCAATCACACACAGCCGCACACATGGAGCTCAAGAGCTTCTGAGAAAAGTCAAGCTTGGCTCTGATAGTGTTATTTATTTCTGTATGGAATTCAAAGCATGGCGCGACACTGAGTTATGTCTGGGCCACTGTGAAAGCTGATTGCAGCACTCTCAGATAAGATTTCTTTTAAGGAACTTTATAAATAGGGTTGGGTTTAATTAAAAGGAGCCTACTGAGTCACATGCAAAGTCACTTATTTGGCTACTTACATTTAGCTTTTACAGGTTCTCCTGTTCTCATAAACAGAACGGTCAGATCCAGCTTCATCTCAAACACAAAAGTGCTTCTGAAGTAACTATGGTCTCAGTAATGATTCTGGGAAGTGGAGCAGCATTATTAAGGAAAGAAATGTGCCAGAAGTTTATTACTGGGTATGAAGTGGTCGTGAGTTATCATGTTAGAGAGGGAAAGGTGTCTTGAGAACAGATCCCAGAAGATTGTAATAATTTCTGCTACCTCTAGATTTAATATTATGCTGCTGTGCTACTTTTAAAAACATTTATTTTGAATATTAACACTTAAATATTTAACAGAACAGGGGTTACACGGACTAAGGAGAGGACAACAACATGTAACTTTAAATGAATAAGAAAATGTTATGGTCTGCTGTGCTTTTTAGCAAACTAATCAACAGCACAAAGTGTCTGTGCAGTAAGTGAAGCAAACATTTCTTTACACATAACCAGCTCTTCCCTGAAATGCACAAGATATTCAAAGCAAGTGATATGATGTCTGCTGGATTTTTTTTTGGGGTAGCATTTTTACTACATGCTCAAGTATGTTCACGCTGTAACACATGAGAGTTAATTTGAGCACGTTGTGGTCATTTTCAAGCACAAGTTTCTAACAGGGACTTTCCTTCATTTGGCTGTTTATTTAGCAGCATGATAAAAAACATGACTGGTTTCTCGTGCCACTTCACTGCCTTTCTTTAATCTCATTAGGTTGTGGTATTTAATGCTTACAGAATTCACTGTTTCCCAGAGATCTGAAAAATACTTGGTTTGAGGTCAGTAACTGACGGGAGGAAATGTTTATACTTGTATTTTATGCATATTGCAGGTATGGTGTATATGCGCAACAGATATAATGGATTTTAGAAGTGAGAAAGACTATGACTATTTATTTTACTACTGCTCCGTAGCACTCTCAGTTCCTTCCCTCTCTCACCCCCAGACATCTCATCTAAAGGCGCTGAAACAATATCAGAAGTTTGGATTTGACCATATATATATTACAAGTGTTACAAGTTCATTACTACAAAACTCATACTCAGTCACCAACAACTAGAATAAGGAAATGTTGGAATAAATTATACATGATGCCTGAATGTGGTGGGTGAGTCAGCTCATCAGTTACTGATGCTCTGCCAAATTAGAGACAAGGAACATTAATTTCTTGGAAGGAATTAATAAATAAAATGTGTATACTTGGGCGGTCATTAATATACCTGAGCGCACTGCCAGATTATTACTGTGGCATTTAAATAGTAGAACAAATTCCCAAAGTGCTTCACAGCTAACACATCACATTAAACTAAACTATCATTTTTGGGCTTTGGCATTATTTACCTCTGAGAGAAAAGCTCAGGATGGGGCTGTACATGAGGAATAAATTAAACCACCAGTAGACACAGACAAAAAGAAATGCCTACAGACAGCTTAACATTAATTAAAAGTGTCACTTCCAAATCTACACTTTGTGGCAAATATGTAAAATAAATGTAATTGACATTTGCAGCTTCTCTTGTTTGGCCAGCAACAGATGTCCCATGATCAAGAGCAGTCTATTAATTAGAAATAAAATGAACTATTTGCTAAAAATTTGATCTTTGGAGGAGAGCTGACCTTTGTTTTGGGAGCGAGTCCTAAGACGAGACATATCAGCATTCAAAGAATATCAAGTAGTCCTGTACGTACATCTCCTACCAGTAGTCAACAATCAGAAACACGTTATCTTATTTAGTGGTACAGGAGGCTAGTTATACTTACTCACTAATTTTGCTAACACTATTGTTAAATTTCGCCCTACTAACACCTTTCGTGGTGACTAACACCTGAATATAGCATGCAGATATATTCTAATAACATAGTACTTGATATAACAACCACCAACATGCACGATTCCCTTTCTCATTCTCACTGTGTGCATTTCAGACTACATGAACATGACATGGCACAGGTTCCCAAACTAGGGGTCGTGACCCCGATGTGGGGTTGCTTAAATACAAACGAGTTAGTGAGTGTTGTAATCTCCTCTTTTACCTTGTTAATTTGTTTGGCAAATAAATGTTAATTTATATTACAAATGAATTTTGTGTGCAGCTATTCTAAAATGTTATTGGACTGACTGGCAGTCAAGCAAACTATGTTTAAATTAAAATGCTTCATGTTGTTGTAGCCTTATTTGCTACTCTGGCAGAGAATTATTATAGGAGACAAGCAATAAAATTTTCATAAAAGATAAGAAATACAATTTTCTCTCTCTATCTATTGCCACTAGTTCCTCGAAAATATTCAGTGACTCTGACTCAGTGGAACAACAAAGGCCATAAAGTATGGCAAAACATTTATTGAATATGGATTTGGTCAGAAATGATAAATCAATGGCTTAGAAGTTGTGACAACCCTGTTGTGTAGTTGCTGAATATGCTTTTCTTCAACATTGCATGCATTAAGGATAACACACTACTAGCATCTTAGAGTAGTTAACTAGTTAACAATATACTGAATGACCTGAGTAGTTACCAAAAATGCAAAATATGCTTAATATAATCGGTTCTCCTTGTGTCTATGCCGATTTCCTCTGGCTTCTCTACTTCTCCACTCTCAAAAACATGCATGGCTGATCTAAATTGTCCTGTGAATGTGTGTGTGCATTGTGTCTTGTAATAAACTGCAGTTCAATCCAGGCCATATTCCTGCCTCGCACCCAATACACTCCAGATCCACTAACTCTGCAGCCCAGAATAAATCCATTACTGAATCTGTATAACTGATTCTGTATAACTGGGAAATAAATACACTGTTGGTCAAATATTTAGGGCTTCATGGTTATTCGGTGTGTAAAATACAAGTTGAATTGCAGAAATAAGACATACGTTTCAGATATAAACAAAAATGCACATCGTTTGGAGAAATGAGAACATCATTACAAGATTTTAGAAACAATTTTAAAAAAATCTGTCAAAAAATATCCTTTAAACAAAACCCTGTCATGCTTCCAGATCTTTGACCCCATTTATACTATCTTCTCATGTCCTTCTATATGGTCTGTCTCCTGAAAATATTTGGCTATGTGCAAATCAGCTCATTAAAGTTGACTACCAACTTCCTGTAGTGTTCATTTACAGTTGTTTTATTCAGATGATAGCTAGCATCTGTTTTTGATGCTTTTACAGTTGTAATGTTCATTATTACAGAGTTTAATGTTTTGGGAGAAAATAACATGGCTCGGGAAGCTGGGTGTATAATATCTGATTTCCTGAAGTAGTTTGAACTATTAAACTTAGGTTTGATAAAAATACATCTTGGTATATTTCAACCTGCATGTCTATGTGGATAATCCCAATATGAATGTAAAACATACTACATGAGTGAACATACTATAATGTATACATACATGTAAAGTCGCATGGGTTAGCTTGTTTCATGCTACTAATTTTATTGAAAAAATTAGTACCAGATACAACAGAAGCAATAATAAATATAAAAAGTGTTTTATATTTTTTTAATTATAAGCTGTGTTAGCTTGTGCAGTACAAGAAAAATGTGTCTAAAGTCTAAGGTTCAGACTCACTCTAACTAAAACATGCCTTTGTTTCAGGCAAACCCTGCCCAAATCTCATGCAAACCACTGATCAGGAGAAGAAGATTCGATGGCTTCTCAATATTGATATGTTTAACTGCATCAATCAAACCAATCAAATCACATATTTCTTTGTGGATTGAAAACCTTTGGAAAACATAACAACAGCATTCTGAAAATGACTCATTTTAGGTTGAACTAGGGTTTAAAGCAATTTTTGAACATCTGGCTTTCTACTGTAACTTTTCTGAACACAGGGAGGCCTTAATCAAGAACTTATTCAGGGGCCCCACCAAACATATTACTTTAAATGCAAGAATGAACAAAATTAATACTTCCTTTTCTTGGATTAGTCAACAGGCTTCTGTTGTCAAAGCTAGTAAAAATCTAGCAACATAACCGACGTTAGACTTATATATCCTACTCTAGAAACTAGCTGGCAAGCAACTTTTCCCAACAAGCAAGAAAACAGACAATAAATTTACGATATAAAATTACTTAACTTCTTACCAGTGTTTCGGAGCCATTTTTTCCAGATAAATATAGCCATTTCTTTGCAATCTACTGAAGTTAGTCAGCTAATTTTGCTACGTAAACTGTCATTTCTGTTCTTTTCACACCACATCTCTGATTTAGAAAGCTTTCCGCAAAATGACAACAGTTGTCAAATTGTAAAAATCATGGGGCCCCCTGGTGGTCCAGGGGCCCTAAACAAGAAGCTACACCACTTGCGACAAGAAGCTGCTGTGCTTTCTGCATACATGCTTAAAAGGATAGATTTCAAAGACTGCAGTGACTTAAGAAATAAAAAAACTAATGGTGTGAATTAAAATCTTGATGCGCTGATCTAAAAATATTATTCTGGCTAAAACTTAGAATGAGTACTAAATATTTTTTTTGTTCTAAACAAAAAAACAAGGAAAACATTTTCACATAATAAGATCAAATAATGATTAACACCCTGTTATCAACACTAACACTATTATTGTGATCAAATAAAAATTATGAGTTGTTTAAAATCTGAGAAATATTAGATCTTGTCTAAGAAGAAGTGCTCTTTCTTATTCCATGACAGAATATAAATAAGGAACCAATTTGAAGATAAGACAGATATGAATCCTTTCAGCCTCCTCTAAACACTCATATTCACCTGCATACCAGTATGAAAGGCAGAGATGACAGACTCCTTACCAGGCATTAAGAGCGAGCCAGGATATGCGTTAGAGCTGACAGACATCAGTGCTGCCAGGCAGCAAGCTCCACTTCCCTGTCTTCCTCTTCAGCCTAGGTGGACTCTGAGATGTTCAGCGTTAAACTGGTAGGCTGTGAGAAAGTAAGCCCCCCGCTCCAGAGCTCAAGCCCTGCGGTTTGAGCTATTTTCAGATGGAGACATGCATGTCTGGAGGCTTGAAAGTTACTCCGTGCCTCAGGAAGGGAAAGTGACAACACTTAAAGTGCACAGAAGGAGGACAAACATCTGAGCTCGGCTGGGGCCTCGGCATGCCACATGCTGTGTACGAGCTGAGAACGCTAATGATAACTGACAAGTTAGCCAAAATCAATCATCAACTGCAGTATGAAGGGTTACCGTTTATACTAAGACAAAAATGCTTTTTTTTTTTCCTTTTTTCTGACCACAATATCTCCCAGCTTAACCTCCGAGGGAGCAAACACGGCAAAGTGCGTAACATAATAATAGATATGAAAAAAAGCAAACAAAGTCAAGGGCTCACATTTGAAAAACAACTTAAGGAGAAACTGTGTTCAGCTCTGGTGCCATTTATGACGTGAACTCTATTTTTGCTTCTAAAGTTTGTTTGCGATGACAGTTCTCATTTATCAAGGAAGCGTCAACCTTCGGTCACAGGAGTGTCCATCGTGCACATGTCATGCTGCAACCATTTCAAAAAAATTAAAAATTCCAAATGTCCGCAGAGAAATCCTGAAGAAAATGTTGAAAGCACAACTCATACTCCTTAGATGTGTCTGAGAATCGATCCTCATCACAAGGTGCATGATGTCATATTAAGCAGTTTGTAAAACAAGGATGTAAACTATTTACGGAGGAGATCAGTCACCTGGTAACCTATTAAACAGAAAAGAAAGCATCCCACAGGAGCTCAGAAAATGCACATGACTGAAGGTGTCAGCACAAACCTGAGCCAAAGAAAACCATTCTGCAAAGCTAACATCACTCATATTCTCATACCAGAGATAGCTTCAGAGTTACGCCAGACCATCCCTTAAAACTGATACCGATAGGATCTGATACGCACCTATGCCTCTGTCCAAAAATGGACATGCACCCATGTAACTTGAAGGAAACTAGTTTCACTTGGTTGTTTGAAAAAGATGCACGGTTAATAAACATATGCTAAAACCAATATGATTATGCTGTTTATAAAATTAATATTATCAGATATATTGATAAATCAAATAAAAACAACATTTAAACAATGTTTCCTTAAAAAGGCTCATTTGTGTTGCATCACAAAGTCAACTTTATATGTTCTCCCAAAACATCTGCTATTGTTTATCCGGATTTGCATTTTGTCAGTGAATCCCACATTGTGTCTCCTCTTACACTTTATTTTGTAAAATATTACTCTTCCCACCAAAATACTATAATTACAACTACATGCTTTACAAAGTTTTCTTTAATGTTTTTCAATTTCTTCTTATTATAAGTGACTTAACTAAACTGCCTATTGCGTTCTGCTTTCCTTTCTAACAGTTCTATTGTTCTTTCATGACAATATTAAGATTTTGCATGCTTTTATTTAAATACATAAACAAATGTCTTATGTTGTTTTCGGAAGGATTATCAGCTTATCAGTTTAAACAGTGTTAAAGCACTTTAGCAGCCACATGTTCACATTATTTATTCATTTATCTTCAGCAGCAGCTGGTCACTATCCTGCTTGGGACTGCAATAAATCCAGAGCATATCCATGGACACTCTTTAACACCTAGGGCAATTTAGAGTAGCCAATCCACTGGCTTGTTTTTAGGAGGGAAGGAAATCGGAGAACTGGAGGAAACCCACACGGTCATAGGGAGGATGTGCTTCACGTCATTGACTATCGTGCTTTTCTCTTCAGTGTGAAAAATAGCTGCTGTGGATTTTACAGAAATTTACCGGCAACCTGAGTAACGACTGACAGTAAGACATATTTACAATAAAGAACGGTAACACAGTGCAAAATAACACATAACCCAGTGTATTTGGTTGACGCAGGATACAACTGAGCTGAAGGGTCTTGCTCAAGGATCTTTCCTGAATCAAAAAAAGTCAGTTGGTGCAGGGATTTGAAGACACAACCTTTTCATTTGTGACTTGGATGAGACACCATCTCTAGCTTGCAGTAATTCAATGCAATTTTTCAATGAAGTTAATTCAGTGCAAGTTAGTTAGTGGTTTAGTTGTGGTGGCTTAATAGTTAAGGCTTTTACATCCTACATCAGCCAAAATATCAGGTTATGTGTTATTTTATACGATGTTTCAGCACTTTAAAGTAAATCTGTCCAAGTATCCCCCTCAATTCCCCATGCTGTGTTTCGGGTACATAAACGCAATCTACCGGCTGTCAATGCAGCTCGCTCGTGACGTCACGCAACTGCATGACTGTATCACCCTCGTGCTTGATGTTGGAGCTTTAGAGACTCCTGGAACCTGCAGCAAGCCGGATGAACTACACAGTTTGTTACACATTAATGACAGTTGCTCAGCAACCTTTTTGCTGGTTAATGTTTAAACAACCCCTGCTGGATTTGATCTATACAAATATCCAGTGTAAATAAAGTGAATGCGCTGTCCACGCTAGGCTGTTTCTTTCTGTTTGTGTTTTGTTGACAGGATGTTTGTCTCATTCACACACAGAGTTCTACACATAACCAGGTGTGTTACAGAAAAATCTTCATCATTCATTTTACCTACCTTAAACAAGCTGTATCTCCAAAGAAACGGAATCTGAGGAACCCCACAGGTCCATATCCTCCAGTCAGACACATATACTTCTGTCTCTTATCTTTGTTTTGTTTGTTGATCAGAATTAAACCACGCGTTACTGACACCGTATCGAAATACACAAATGTAGCTGGCATTCAGCACGTTCATGTACAATGCACGGCTGCTGAAGCTAACAGCTAACCGACTACAGCTCTCCGAACCATCTCCCTTCTGATTAGTATTCAGTCTCCCGCGTGTTTTCCTGCTGAGGAGCAGAAACGAGCATCAATGAGGCGGCATGGCGACCCCGCCTGGCTTTAACGCTACTGAGAGACATTTTCATTGGCGTAAAGAGGATCCTGGTTGCCATAGAGATGTCCAACAGCGCGCTTAGCTTGTTGCGCGCTCGGAGATGGCGCAGTACACCGCACACAGGAATGCGTACTCATGAGTAGCCTACTAAGCAGTATGCAAGAATAGTACATATTTGCTGGAAAGCCTATGTTATGTAGTATGCTAGAAATTTTTAAAAATAATTTTAAAATAATATATATATATTTCTTATTATTATATATAATAATATATATATATATATATTATTTTAAAAATATTGAAAATATAAATAAAATATTTTATTTAAAAAAAATCTAGTCAATATAAAACGCCTCTCACTTATAAAACATATTAATAAGTTATAAGTTCTAGCATACTATATAATATATTTTATTTATATTTTTAAAATTATATATATATATATATATATATATATATATATATATATATATATATATATATATATATATATATATATATATATATATATATATGTCTAACCTAGGATTCAGAATATTCTTGTTTAATTCTATTCCTGTGTGAAAAATTGTTAGCGATAACTATTAATTTAAACATAAGCAATTGCATCTGGAAGAATTGAGATTTATATTAAAGGTTAAATGACCCGCTTTTAAGAAGATTTGGAAACCAGTAAGGCTATTCTTATTATTCAGAAAGACTGAAAGGTTTGGAAGTCATTACATGCCCACACTTTTTTTTTTCTTAAACAAGTCCTCGTAATTATCCGCTTCATGTCTCTTTATATCATATTGTCTAATTACACCTTATTTTAATTCCTGTTGATGCCATCCACCATTCTGATTGTGTATTTGATTGTGTAATTTAACTTTGTTACTCGTGTACAATATGCTTTTTTGCGCTTGTAGAAACCTCCAAGTCGATTGCAGCAGAGTTCTTTGAGGAGTAATCAAACCCTTACACAGTTATGCCATTGGTGGTTTGGTACATGTATGTTTTCTTTAAGAAAATGAAAATAATAATAATAATAAAAAAAAGCAACTACTTGACCTTTCCGAAGCAACCAGTGTCTAATGACTTGTTACTTATGAAAAATAATGCTCTTTAGTACAGTGTTGTTTATAACGGAGCATTAATATGAATGTGAAATTTGTAGCTAACTAGCTAAGATCAAATTTGTGATATTTTCTGTTTATCAAAAGCCATATCAAAAATTCTTAGTCTAAATGGAAGCAGCTTGACCCATTTACAGTCAGGAATGATTGTCTAATGACTTGGTATTGATGAAAATCCGTAGCAAGTGGATCTAGATTTATACATTTGGTAAGTATTGTGCATGAAAGGGCTTTTTTAAACTTTAAAATTCTTAATCTTGGCATAAGTATTATCATTATAGTGGGTTTTTATTTCCTGCATTGCAATCGATATTAAACATTATTAGGCTAAACAAATAGAAAACTTTTGTAATTAAATATGTAATTGAATGTTAATTCACTTTGTCACATCTGCAATACACAAGTAGTGATATATGAAATGCATATATGTGCTTTGTTAGAGTACTATGAACACCATCTAAAAACAAACTGCACAGCATCTAACCAAAGAGCACTCTGGGCTTGATCATTTCAGCTGCATATCTAAATTTAACAGAACTGTCAACAACCCATTACTTCTTCACTGGGCTACCAAAGAGGGGCATAATTACACAAAGAGACACAGTTGATAAGAAGACTAGACATGGCTGATAAGAAAAGTGAGTGCTGGATAATGGCCAGTATTAGAAACATACTTGTTGATGCTAAGGGTTTGTGAGACCCGTACAATCAATCAACATAAATCTGAAACCTAAAGTTTAAAAGCTGAGATTTAACACATATATGCATTTCACTTGCATCAATCTGTCTCCATAGTAGTTATGTATAGTAACTAATTTTTAACTATTCAGTAAGTACAGTGAAACTATAGGAAAGGTATGTACATACAAAAGGGTGGTTTGTAAACAGGTCCTGTGAGTTTAAGTGGTTAACCATAAAAATCTTATTTCCCAAAAGCGGAGCATGTTTACTTAGTGCTCAGAATTCAGCTCAAAAGCTTTATTCAGCTCTTTAAGATCATAAGAATGCCACTTATGTTAATCTGGTTCAAAGGAAATATTTGTTCTCTTTTTAGGATTTACTGAGGAGTACAAAAACCTGGTAGAGACAAATAGGCCAACTTAGTAGCCTGATGTAATACCACATACATATAAGAGATAAACATAGAGATATTTTGGTCTGTGTACAGGTGGGTTCAACCTCAGCATTAAACTATTTGTGTGCAGCTCATCACATTATTAAGTGAATAGCACCTTGACTCAATATGGCCAAATATAGAGTACTACCAGCACTATGTATAGTATCCTTTAATCCTTTTTTTTTTGTATGATGCCCTACATTTGCTTTATTCCATTGGGAATTACCACTTAATGATGCCTGAGATACACAAATGTGTCAAACTATTAGAGATACGTGTAACTGTAACTGACCGAGTTTAACATTGCCAGAAAACATAATGATCTATTCTAGAGGTTATTGATTCTGAAGTCCAGCACAGATTCGCTGGTTCAACACACCTGATAAAACAAGCAACTGGTAAATCAAGTGTCATTGAACAGGGAAATTGTACAGGACAGTTTTTTTAGGCACTGGAATCCTTCTTGTCCTGGAATTCTGTAAGGACACTCAGGAAAAATTCCACTGCAACTTTTTTTTTTTTTTTTTTTTTTACAATTTCACCTTTAAAAAGATTTTTTCCCAGCCCTGAGCCCCTAACACAGATACATCCTTGAGATTTCAATCGATAAAGAAACAAGCACTATGGAATGAGACACATTAAAGTTCACTTTCACAGGCAACCAAAACTAGAATATCAACCAACACGTCCAACAGGATTCCATTCATTGTTCTTTGGAATTCACAGTAAGAAAAGGATCTCTGATTAGAGGTGTAGGAAACCATCACTACCCTGACCCAATGAAGGCCTGTCGCTCCTGATCGCTGGGAGACCCCCTTAAAGGATAGGTTTACCTGGGGACAGAGAAGCCTTTGTCCACTAAAGAGTGGCTTCCATGGCATTCTTCTTTTATATTTTCCCACTAACACACCCACTTGGGTGAAACTGGAATCTGCTTAAGTACAATGACACAGGAGACAAGAACAGTTGTTCTGAAGCCACAGGCTGGGAAAAACAGGTCATATTTGTCCATATTCCTATTGCACAATGGTCACAAAGACACACCAAGCCCTAGGGTTCACAGGAAACAGGACCGAGTGAATTTGTAATTGTATCCGGGAAGGGTATTGAGTTACACACACATCATCACTCTGTTTCTGACCTATTACAAAGTTATCAAATGAGTATTAGTATGTTTTTGCAACTGCACAAATTGCTGAGGTCACTCAGAGTGTGACCTCAGAGTGTTTGAAGTAGCACAATGGAAAACTACATAGTACATAGTATCTACTTTATCTACAAAATATATAGTATTTCCATTTAAAATAAATTCTAAAGAACAAAATAAAACAAACATATGTATTGTGTCAGTTAACTAGAAATGCTGGAACAGGAGGTCCAGACTGTGTATACATGTGTGTGTGTGTGTGTGTGTGTGTGTGTGTGTGTGTGTGTGTGTGTGTGTGTGTGTGTGTGTGTGTGCATAAATTGGAACTGTTATCAATTTTCAGAACTGTTTGTGCCCACCACATATATATAATGAATTTGTCTTCAAGACACAATCAAAATAAATATGACATATTTGCAGCCAAAAAGAAATTCTATCAAGAGGACAGAGTACACATAGTTTTGTGTACTGTACAATTTTTAGCAGCACAGCGGGAGCAAACAAACAGGTTAATATCTTGTCCTTCAAACTTTGGGATTTGTCAATGTGACAAAAAGGTCTTTGTTTCACACTGTGTTCTGTGAATGAGAAAAAACAGTGAACATACTAACTTATTCCTTATGAAAAAAGTGTTTCTTAATAGTGAGATTTTATAGATATTATTTGGTGCAGGTAATAATTTAAATAAATGTATAAAGCACTAATGCGAAACATAAAATGTATAGCTCACAATGTGACTGTTTTATATCAGATCATTCCAAGCCTAAACTATTTATCTATTCAGATAACTTAACAAAAGGAAGGTATATGGTTACTGTGGGCTACACCTGCACACAAAAGCTTGGATGGCTGTTATAGAGGACATCAGCAACAGCAAGGTTCTAGCAACTCACAATGTGCCTGGTTGTAGAAAAGAAACGTTGTCTAACCTGGTATTAGCAACCCAATAATGTATAACAACATCTCAAAAAATTCTTACATTCTTTCTACACTTATCTGTATACACCCACTACAGCTTGCCTGTGCACTCATGCTGGCAGAATGTAAAGAAGGATCACATTGATCACAAGTCATGTATCACAAAAACATTATTCAGTATTCACACATTAAGTCAGCTCACATGTCAACAGAAGTTAACAATCAGCAGATAATTATACTGAACTGGTTTATTGATGACTACACAGTATTAAACAGTACTTATTTAAAGACAGTGTAAGCTTAAACTTGGCACAAGGAATGAGAATCCTTCAGTGATATTTACTTTGAAATGTAAATTAACGTGTCCAGAAACATAAATGCTAAACCCACAGAACTGATTTATGCAACAATAATTATCTATGTTGACATGATAATCTTGTGTCAATGCAGCTCTTAGTAATTAAGTATATAATTCAGAAATTATAAAGCCAGTATTTGGCCCTGTGTGTGACATACAGTAGGCAACAACGTGGATTAGTTCAGCAATTATTTTAATGAAAATGGTGTGGATTATGCTTACTTTTTTTTCCAATTTATGTCAATTTATTTTTTATTAAGTTATATACAAGGCAAAAGTTCTTTCTTTAACAAGCTATATAGGTAATTCCTATTAATTTCTATTACATTTACATTTTTTGCAAATAAAGTCTACTATTTTAGAGTATGTAGTCATATTGAGAGTATGTAGTATATGGGGAATCACAATTTAATTATACAAATTATGAGCTTATTTGATATAATTATGATCCGTAATTAATAATAATAATAATAATAATAATAATAATAATAATAATAATAGTAACACCAATAATAATAATAATAATAATAATAATAAATAATTAAATTAGAAAGGGAAAAAAATCAAAGAACCTTTAAAAAGGCTTAAATCTCACGTTTAATTTGCACTTACCTTCATATGATGGCATTCTGGCTGTGTAATGTCATTAAGAGCTGTTAGTTTTGGCACAGGGACACACAAATGGAAACAAACCCAAAGTCACAGATAAATCCAAAGCCCTCTGGTTATCTTCTCTGCATTGGGAATCATATCAGCCTCTCTGCTGCTATCCCAAACACGTGTCTGTCACCTCAAGTGCTCTTTTGCCATCTATCCAATCTGAGATGCCTGCTTGTCTTTTCCTTCTCACCCTGCCACTGCCAATCTCATTCCTTTGTGTTTAACCTTCACTTGAGGACGAAGCTCTCCCAAGCTTCCACACAGACCTAATTGCCTGTCGACTGCTCTATGATGCTGCGGTCTGACACACATTAGAGTGCAAGCTGGAGATGAGTAGATTTTCAGTTATGAGAAGCATCCTCCAGAATGCAGCACCAGACAGAGCCTTCCAGCCAATGGAACAAACGTGCTCTTTGTGTCTCATGTTTTACAAATACGATAAGCTGTCTGGGATTAGCACAGCAGCGGACCAATCAGAGCTCAGAGGTAGAAGGGTAGGCTGGGTAATTCGGCATTAAATCAAAGCAGACTGACTGAATATATCTGTGAAGGTTATAAGTGCTCAGTGTCTGCAAGCAGGAATAATCCATTTTAATAGCACTAACTATTCTTCTAGTGCAAATGAACATGAAATTAAAATGAAAGAAATGAAATTAAAGCTAATTAAAATTAAACAAATAATACAACACTGTGGATTAATTAATATTTTCCTTAAACAGGATTTCCTAAAATTATTACCAAATTGTATACATGCCACATACTGTATTAAATTAACATAATATTAAATAACAAACATAATAATAAACACCACATTTAAGTAGGATATATGGGCTATATATCAATACATCATAATGATCTGAGAGCAGTTAAGCTAAATATAGGTTCATCTGATTCATTTGGATTACATCACACCTCTCATGGTTACTGCCTATGTTTAACAAAGATGTAAAGTGGCATCAACAGAGAGCTGGGTGATGTCTGGATGAGGGGCTTGAATTATGGCCCTATCACTTTCAACGTGACCTTTGAATACCTCTCAACGCAGGCCCTCCTAAGGCGACGCCAGATCTCTCCATCTCCCAGGAATCACAGCTCCTAACCCTAAGCACACTCTATCCTCTTGCTCTATTTATACCTGCTTTCATAAATAAGCTTGGCACCAAAACACCTTAAACACAAGAGCTCCTTGTAATGGCCCTAACAGAATTATCTGTATATCGTAGGTGCATGTTGGTCACTTGTTTTAGTACCAAAACTGTACACATCAAGACAAACCAATGTTTTTGTATAGTTGTGTCTGTATTACACAATATTCAAAACGAGGACCATGCTTTCTTTTTTTTATATTGCGTTATTTTAAATCTACATTATCGAAATCGCAAGCTACCTATATAAACATTTATGAATTGTGGGTGTTTTTTTTCAGTACTTAACTCCAAATGAATAGCACATTTCTTGTTGTGTTGTTTAGGATATAGCTCTTGAGTTAATAATGTTACGAGTTAATAACTTAAGATATAATAGTGCCGGCTTTAATTAACACACAAACAACCATACAGTACATTTAGCTCTGAATCATGTATACACACAGTTGAAAACTTTGCATATTTCAAGGCATCCATTAGATTTACTCTGCATCCATGTAAACAGTTACGACCCTTGCAGGAGACCTCAGCTGAAGTAGCAATAAATGAATGCATGTGTAATGTAAACACATTCAACACTCAGATGAAGGAATCACTCACACCTATGTTGCACATTTGTGTAAGGAGTAACCTCGTGTTCACAGTGTTGAGGGACATCTGTTTGTGTGTTTCACACCCCAGTCATGTCAGCAAGCCAATACACATACTCAGCTGTTACAGTGTGAGGATTTATTCCTAATAATGCAAGCTGAATGAGATTATTTGCCTTTGTATTATTTTAAATTAACTAAAAAATAGCAGAAAACAAGAAAACTAGAAGTCAGAAAACTAGATCTTGTTAGTTACCATTAAAGCTAGTTGTTTGGTTAATCTACAGCAGGAAGGTTTTGGCTTATGTTTCCGATACTGTGGCTCACTCTAGTGGTGAGTAAGACTTCCTACAGATGCATGTGAGGCAAATTGTCTTGGTTGTCCATGTCTCCTGCTGTTTTCAACTAAAGACATCACCAAATGTAAATGCTCCTGCAAGCAAGACTTCCTTCTTGGAAAGTTGAGGTGTCCTTAACCCCCAGTTCAACACATGAAATCATGTCAACATGACCGCTCACACAATCAGCAGTAAGTAAAATATCACTTTAAATGAGTTTTATAGTAGTTAGATCAGTCATCACTGACATATATAACTGCTCTAAACAATTCCAAAAGAACTCAAGCTATTGGTGGTTAATGATATCACTAAACAAATAAATCTGCAAGCTATTACTGGCATGACTTACATGTCAGATTGTTTAATATCAGCTCATAAGGCCAAAGTACAGTTTATTTTGCTTTGCATTCCCAGTGTCCTGTAATCCAGTGTCTTCTCCAAACAGGCTGCTCAGAAAAAGCCACTTGAGCATACATGCAGACAAGAAATTTCTGCTAAGTCATGACCTTAGTTCCTACCAAGGGAGCTTCAGATGTGTGCTTTGTAGTGAAATTAGTGTGTGAGGGGATATAGGGAATGAGCTCTGGTCTAAATTCAGCCACATACACACACACACACACACACACACTGTCTTTCCACGGCTGATGGGAGGAGAACTCTTGGCAGAGCTTACCTACGGAAGTCTGCTGGACCAGACAACATTCCTGGCAGAGTGCTCAGGGAATGTACAGAACAGCTAGCGGATGTCTTCACTGACATCTTCAACATTTCCCTGAGCAGCGCCATTGTTCCTACGTGCCTCAAGACAATGACCATCGCCCCTGTGCCGAAGAAGTCTACAGTTTCCTGCCTTAGTGACTACTGTCCCGTTACACTCACACCCATCGCGATGAAATGCTTCGAGAGGCTCGTCATGAGGCACATCAAGACCCAGCTACCACCCTCCATCTGTCCCTCACACACCTGGACAATAAGGACACATATGTACGAATGCTGTTCATAGACTTCAGTTCAGCATTCAACACAATCATCCCTCAGCACCTGATTGAGAAACTGAGCCTGCTGGGCCTGAACACCTCCCACTGCAACTGGATCCTGGACTTCCTGACTGGGAGACCTCAGTCAGTCCGGATCGGGAACAGCATCTCCAGCACCACCACACTGAGCACTGGAGCCCCTCTGGGCTGTGTGCTCAGCCCACTGCTGTTCACTTTGCTGACTCACGACGGTGCTGCAATGCTCAGTTCGAACCACATCGTCAAGTTCGCCGATGACACAACCGTGGTGGGTCTCATCAGCAAGAATGAGTCAGCGTACAGAGAGGAGGTGCAACGACTAACAGCCTGGTGTAAAGCCAACAGCCTGTCTCTGAATGTTGACAAGACTAAAGAGATGGTTGTTGACCAAATTCCTTGGTGTACATCTAGCGGAGAACTTCACCTGGTCACTCAACACCGCCTCCATCACCAAGAAAGCCCAGCAGCGCCTCTACTTCCTGTGGACCTGAGGAAAGCCCACCTACCTCCCCCAATCCTGACCATGTTCTTCAGAGGGACCATTGAGAGCATCCTGAGCAACTGCATCACTGCCTGGTTTTGGAATTGCACCGTCTCGGATAGCAAGACCCTGCAGCGGATAGTGAGGACAGCTGAGAAGATCATTGGAGTCTCTCTCCCCTCTACCACGGACATGTTCACCACACGCTGCATCTGCAAAGAAAACAGCATTGTGGACGACCCCACACACCCCTCACACACACTCTTCACTCTCCTGCCATCTGGAAAGCGGTACTGAAGCATTCGGGCCCTCACAACCAGACTGTGTAACAGTTTCTTTCCACAAGCCATCAGGCTCCTCAACACCCAGAACTGAACTATACCAGCTCTCTCTCACACACACACACCTGTGTGAACACACACACACACACACACACACACACACACACACCTGTGTGAACAGACTCTCAATATAATGTTACCTTCTATTTGCACTACCTCAACCGCTATTATAAATGATTACTTATTTACACTACTTTAACTGCTGCTAATACATTTTTGCCCACTACAAATGGTCATGCTGCTATGTATATGGTTACAAACATATATGTAATGCACATCACATTCCGTCTTGCCCATTGCACATGTTTTTGTGCTCTGTCTTGTGTTATTTTTGTACTTTGTCTTTGCACTGTCTTGTCTTTGCACCTGTCTGCCCACTTTGCACTTTATGTAGCTAGAACAAACTTCTGTCCTAGCTCTGTGTTGTTGTTTCGGTTTTTGTAATTACATGTTGTGTGTTGTTTTAATGTAGCACCAGGGTCCTGGAGAAACCTTGTTTCATTTCACTCTGTAAGGCATCAGCTATATGTGGTTGGAATGACCATAAAAGCTTTTTGACTTGACACACACAAAAACAGAGTACAGACAGATGTTAATATAAATAACTAACCAGTATTAAATGTTTTAAAAATTTCTTGTATTTCAAATGCAAATTCATATGTCAGAGGACTTGAAATAGAAATGATTACATTAGAAATACAGGCACTGTGATAAGATGCTAGTCCAGAAGAAAGAGAAGAATGACACACAACACAGAGAGGACAATAAACGCATGACACTGACAATGAACATATAGTTAGTCATATCTGATGATGCATGAAACATTCACTCATTCATTCATTGTCTACCGCTTATCTGAACTATTCTCGGGTCATGGGGAGCCTGTGCCTATCCCAGGCGTCATAGGGCATCAAGGCAGGATACACCCTGGACAGAGTGCCAACCCATCCCAGGGCACACAGACTCACACTATGGACAATTTAGAGATGCCAATCAACCTACAATGCATGTCTTTGGTCTGGGGGAGGAAACCGGAGTACCCAGAGGAAACCCCCAAGGCATGGGGAGAACATGCAAACTCCACACACACACGGCAGAAGCAGGAATCGAACCCCCAACACTGGAGGTGTGAGACAAACATGCTAACCACCAATCCACCATGCCCCCCATGCATGAAACACTCCTTGAAAAAAAAAAGTCATCCTGGAGCCAACAAACACCTGTTCTCTCTTTATTTATTGACTGCTGAGTAAAACTATATATACATAATATATACACTGATCAGCCATAACATTATGAGCAGTGACAGGTGAAGTGAATAACACTGATTATCTCCTCATCATGGCACCTGTTAGTGGGTGGGATATATTAGGCAGCAAGTGAACATTTTGTCCTCAAAGTTGATGTGTTAGAAGCAGGAAAAACGGGCACACGTAAGGATTTGATTGAGTTTGACGAGGGCCAAATTGTGATGGCTAGATGACTGGATCAGAGCATCTCTAAAACTGCAGCTCTTGTGGGGTGTTCCCGGTCTGCAGTGGTCAGTATCTATCAAAAGTGGTCCAAGGAAGGAACAGTGGTGAACCGGCAACAGGGTCATTGGCGGCCAAGGCTCATTGATGCATGTGCGGAATAAAGGCTGGCCCGTGTGATCCGATCCAACACTACTGTTGCTCAAATTGCTAAAGCTAATGCTGGTTCTGATAGAAAGGTGTCAGAATACACAGTGCATCACAGTTTGTTGCGTATGAGGCTGCATAGCCGCAGACCACTCAGGGTGCCCATGCTGACCCCTGTGCACTGCTGAAAGCACCAACAATGAGCACGTGAGCATCAGAACTGGACCACGGAGCAATGGAAGAAGGTGGCTTGGTCTGATGAATCATGTTTTCTTTTACATCACACGGATAGCTGGGTGCGTGTGCATCACTTACCTGGGGAACACATGGCACCAGGATGAACCATGGGAAGAAGACAGTGTCATGCTTTGAGCAATGTTCTGCTGGGAAACCTTGGGTCCTGCAATCCATGTGGATGTTACTTTGACATGTACCATTTACCTAAGCATTGTTACAGACCATGTACACCCTTTCCTGGAAACGGTATTCCCTGATGGCTGTGGCTTCTTTCAGCAGGATAATGAGCCGTGCCACAAAGCAAAAATGGTTCAGGAATGGTTTGATGAGGACAACAATGAGTTTGAGGTGTTGACTTGGCCTCCAAATTTCCCAGATCTCAATCCAGTTGAGCATCTGTGGGATGTGCTGGACATACAAGTCCGATCCATGAGCTCAACTCACAGCTTAGAGGATTAACAATCTGGTGCCAGATATCACAGTATATATATATATGTATATATATATATATATATATATATATATATATATATATATATATATATATATATATATATATATATATATATATATATATATATATATATATATATATATATATATATATATATATATATATATATATGGCAGGATGGTTAATTGTTTGGTGCTTCAGCCAATCAGCGGCATGCGGTTGTGTATAAAAAAACGGAAGCATGCGTGACACCAGGAATACGCCACTTGTAGTAGACCGCTGCATCGTTAACACACTGTCGTCACTGTCATAAGACCCGAACGTGGATTCGGTTGAAAGTATTTTGATTTATTGAATAGTTTTCAAGGCTTGAAACCTTTAGTTTTGTATTTTCTTTTGTGGATTGTTTTTATTTATTTTTTGTTGCATTGCATGCTCGGTTGGGGGGCACGGTGGCTTAGTGGTTAGCATGTTTGCCTCACACCTCCAGGGTTGGGGGTTCGATTCCCGCCTCCGCCGTGTGTGTGGAGTTTGCATGTTCTCCCCGTGCCTCAGGGGTTTCCTCCGGGTGCTCTGGTTTCCTCCCCCAGTCCAAAGACATGCATGGTAGGTTGATTGGCATCTCTAAATTGTCCATAGTGCGTGAGTGAATGAGAGTGTTTGTGTGCCCTGCGATGGGTTGGCACTCAGTCCAGGGTGTATCCTGCCTTGATGCCCTATGACGCCTGAGATAGGCACAGGCTCCCCGTGACCCGAGTGTAGTTTGGATAAGCGGCAGACAATGAATGAATGAATGAATGCATGCTCGGTTTCCTTGTGGATGATTTGAGTTGGTTTATTAGTTTGTATTTTTTTTTTCTTTTATGTTGATTATTATTGTCTTTGCTTGTATTTGCTTTAAATTGTTGTTTTGTTAGCTGAGCCTGATAAACCCAGTTAAAGGTTACTTCATTGTTCTATCTTTTGATGTGCATCTTGTTTGTCTTAGCAGGGCGTGTGCACTTGGGGTAGAAGACTGATCCTTCTTGGGTGGCGGTACCTTTCTCACCGTGTGTCGTGCTCTTCATCTTTATGAGTTTGTGTGTGTGCATGTGTGCAAGGAAGGTATATTTGTGGAGAAGTTACCCTGACCCTCTACCTTTGTTGTTGGCTCTTAGACTGTTTTGACCCTTTGTGGTCTACTCAACAGAAACAAATGCAACTGTATTTATTTAAATGCTGTTTTTATTAAAGAATTGTCAATAAATAACCCATTTTTGGATGATGGCCAGTGTCTCTGATCAATACCGTTGATTCGAACCTGTGCATGTTAATTCCTTGGGTGAAATTCCTAGGGTGACTTAGTCAGATAGTGAGAAAGCTGTTTTTCTGATAAATCGTTCACCATAATTTGCTGGAATAGCTTGAACAAACTCTTTTTCCTTACCCTTGCTCCTGCCACATATATAGGTGAAAATTATTACATTCTTCTTGCGAATCTCTTGAGTCTTGGTTTCTCCTAAGTTTGTATACTCTCAATGACAGAAGAACTAAAAACTCAGCATGAAGCTTTAAAATTAAAAAGAACATAGTGTGCATCTTTCTAGGACATTCTGCACTGTAGGTTTGGCTTGGAGAGGGCTCGAAGCTGTTAAACCTCTGCCAGAGGAAGTTTTGTATTTTTAATATGGCCTCATTAAAACCTACTGCATGGCATTACTTTAAATATTACAGCAGAGGGACTCCTTTCGCAATTCCTTTTGTTACTAAATAACTGGGTTAGGTTTTTTTCTTCACAGAATTAATAAAACTCATTAATAAAAGACATTAAGGGCATTCTAAAGCTATACATAAATATTTATTTAAAATTAATTATTTATTTTCAATCTAGAATTTTGGTTTTAATTTCAAAAAAAATCCCATCACAATATCACTGAAAATAAAGAAAAAAGAATAAGGAAAGAACTAATTCTATCTTTTTGTTACATCAGCAAGACAAGCCTAAATAAAATACAGTTCATGCGTTCACAAGTTTACACCCCTCTGGCTTGTAATGTATCATGTTGCCTTCTAGAGCATCAGCAAATGTGTGTACCTTTTGTAATAGTTGTGTAAGAACCCCTAAGTTGTTCTCAGTGTAAAAACATGTATATTAAAAGCATATAGCCTCTGTTGGAAAGGGGTCAAATATGCAGACGATGCTGAAAAAACTGAAATGAAAAAAGAATGTGTAGGATCTGGAGGAGTTTTCTGAAGAGGCAGAGAGGGCAGTTTAACTGCTCAGAACAAACAAGGGACTCATGAAGAACAGTTGTCGATCATCCAGGTAGCAACACACAGTATTAAGAATTGAGGGGGTGTAAACTTTTGAACTGGTTCATTTGTGTAAATTCAGTTATTATTTATATAACAGACAGTCTTGTGGACTATATGTAAACATTTGTTATGTGAAATAGCAGAAAGATCCCTCATATTTCTTTTCAATTATTTTATGATTTTGCTGATTTTGCAAGGGGGATGTAAACTCATGACCTCAACTGTACAATAATGCACACATAAATATTAGTACAGAGCACCTACAATAATACAGTCTTTATAAAAACTATTACTCTTAAACAATCAATATGATAAGCTCTCTGTATCCTGGAAATATTGTGTAAAATGGACTTAATATGTGATTTTGTTGATGCCAGCAGTGTGGAAACAGTACCTAATGGCTACTGCTTGATCAATTATATTGTGATTTTGCAAAGGCTGTGTTTAATTATAGGCTTGGTGTCTACTAAATGAATAAGCATTCTTCTTCTGCTTCCAAGTTTATTTAAGAAATAGAAAAAATGACTAAACGAAAGTCTTTAGGAAGTGCAACATGCTTTTCGTCTCCTGAGCATTTCTTTATAAGAAAAATTATTGGAAATAATGACATTATTTCATGATCAGTCATATCACATTAACCCAGCCAAACTTACAATATAATAAATTACATGTTGTAACTACTGGCATATGTTACGTATTACGTCCCGTATGTTGTGTAGCATATTTTAATGCATGTAATAATGTCGTATTCTTAGCTTTGTAATGAGAATATCTGGCTGGCAAGGAAGAGGTTTTCTGACTGCTTTCTACATTCTACTAATGAGGAGGACTACAGTAAATATATATATCCACATTTTTAGAGTGGATTGATCAGTCCACTTCTGGAAAAGAAAATTGTCATTATAGTTTAACAGTCTGGATGTGATGAGTGCACCTAAGCATGCGCTGTCTGCAGTTAGAGAAGCTGCTGTTGTCACTTCATCTTACAGGAGCTGAAAAGCACAATCCGTAAGTAGTTACCGTAGGCTCAAAGTGAGAAGCTTTCTTTGCTTTTTGTCAGCATTGGTCTCATTTGTGAAGACAGTGTGGGTTATATTTGGTTTAAATGTGATGATTAAAAAGAGAAAAAAAAGCCTTGTGAGGTGTTTGCATTATTTCATGCCTTTATAAAACTTTAGCATGTTTTTCTCTTGATTGATCAGCTTCAGAACATGTAACCTGTTTTGAGTTACTGCAATTTTGTACAAGGATCACGATGCCAAGTGTTAATTTCATATTTATTTCAATGTAACTTTTATGCTACTCAGTCATTTTACATCAATTAATTTAAAAACAAAGATCCAAAACAAATCCATAAATGAAAACAAATATAGTGAGACATTCAGTTGCGATAAGAGAAATGATGCAGTGGCTGAGCTGCATTGCTGGACTTTTAGAAGGTGCTCTATCACAATTTTGAGCAGTTCCTCATAAGGGATCGCCTGCTTCGTCACTTCATTTACACCATTATATAGTTGATTGATATGTTCAACATAGAAGACCATGCTGAGAGCTCAGTTCAAACAGCTTGCTTAAAGATGTTTCTGTTGGTGAAATTTGTGCTGTGACCAGCTGGGCAACAGTACACACATTTATCAACTCATTTTATTGATTTAATGCCACTGCAACTTTGTTGTTATATCCAACACATGCTTCAACACATCCTCAGTATACTGGAAAAATAAAAATTTTAAATAATTTAGCTGTGTCTAGCTAGTGGGTGGGAACTGGCAATGACCTAAACACTGGAAGAAAAACTGAGGTACAATGCTGCAATGGGTGAGCTGCATTACTGTACTTTAAGAAGGAGTTCCTCACAATTGACATTTTCAGCTTTCTGTGACCTTTTCCTTTCATGGAATTTGGGAGGCATCATGTAATTCTGTATATCTGTACAAACATGCTTTGCTATGAGCATGCTAAGTTTACGAGTTATTGGTATTTATCAATGGACTGTACACACACGAGTATGAAGAAATTCAGTGTTATGGTGCATGCACTGATCTCACCTAATTTGGGGGCTCTGCAACAGCACGTCATGCCAAAATGGTTGCTATGAACAGTAAAAATGACCAGGGGTGGTGTTATGTTCTCATGCACATGCTCATCATGCCAAGGGCTGCAACAATGTCTCAAAATAATATAGAAGTAAATCAATTCATAGCAGTATTTAATGTAAATACCTTACCTCCCATCACTTTTGCTTATCTCTATTTGCTGATCCCATTGCTGGACTGCATGGAGAGACTGGAAATACCCTTGCAGCTTGAGGCGAGTGTTTGGCTGATGTGGGTTTTTCAGTGGCTGTTGTCAATGGCATATTTACTAAATAGGGAGGCCTATGGTAAATACCCCAATCTGCCCTTGAACATCCCATTTTAAAACCATCTGCATTAATATGTACTTGGTCACCCCCGCCCCTCTTTTCTGTTATAACAACCTCCACTCTTGCACAATAACTCTAGGCCTTAAAGTGAACACAAAAGTGCTGAAAACAACCTAAAATTAAATAATTTAACCCATATGCAAATCGTGTACAAAAAGCCACACCACCACCTTACTATGACCGTAGTTATTTCAACATTACTAAATGTTCACTAGAGAAACAGAAAATATATAAAATTAAGTAGATCATATTTAATACCACAGAGAGAGTGAGAGAGAGAGAGAGAGAGAGAGAGAGAGAACTATAACTACAAACAGACATCATGTGTGCTGTTATAAATCTTAAAGACTTAACCTAACACAACAGATAAAAAATAATTTTTTTATAATCTGATTTAACACTGAAAGAAGTATCTTTTAATATAAGTACTTGATATTTTGAAAACTTACATTTTTAAATCTGAGCACTGGGAAAAAAAGAATTTCTAGGAGGTTTCATGAGGAGGTTTCACATCATTATCATCATCATCATCATCATCATCATCATCATCATCATCATCATTCATTCATTGTCTACCGCTTATCCGATCTACTCTCGGGTCACGGGGAGCCTGTGCCTATCTCAGGCGTCATTGGGCATCAAGGCAAGATACACCCTGGACGGAGTGCCAACCCATCGCAGGGTACACACACACTTTCATCATCATCATCATCATCATCATCATCATTATTATTATTATTATTATTATTATTATTATTATTATTATTATTATTATTATTATTATTGTCAATGAGGAAGGGACAGGAGTCAGAGCTAGAGGTAGCAGAGCTGAAGATGTTGAAGTTCTCTTTGGGAGTGACAAGACTGGACAGGTTTAGGAATGAGTACATCAGAGGGACAGCTCATGTTGGAGGTTTGGGGGACAAAGTTAGGGAGGCCAGATTAAGATGGTTTGGACATGTTCAGAGGAGGGAGAGTGAGTATATTAGTAGGAGAATGTTGGACATGGAGCTGCCAGGCAGGAGGCAAAGAGGAAGGCCAAAGAGGAGGTATATGGATGTAATAAATGAGGATATGAAGCTAGTGGGTGCAAGTGTTGAGGATGCAGAAGATAGGGATAGGTGGAAAGAGATGATTCGCTGTGGCGACCCCTGAAGTGAAAAGCTGAAAGAAGAAGAAGATTATTATTATTATTATTATTATTATTATTATTATTATTATTATTATTAATAATAATAATAATAATAATAATAATAATAATAATAATAATAATAATAATAATAATTAATAATCTTAATAATCGAAAAATAAAGACAATTGAATTATTGTTATTATTATTATTATTATTATTATTATTAATAATAATAATAATAATAATAATAATAATAATAATAATAATAATAACAATAATTCAATTGTCTTTATTTTTCGATTATTAAGAATTAAATGGCTTTGAAATGTTTTATTATTATTACTACTACTATTATTATACAAATCTTGGATTTGCTTCCATAAACCTGCAGATAAACACATTACCCGTAAAATAACTGTTTGCTAGGTCAATTGTGTGTATGAAAATGTATTGCTTTGGAAAATCGAGTCATCTGCATGGTTCAAAGGAACCGATTCCCTCGCGTGCGTTTATTGGACGTGTCGAGTTGTACAAGTGTGGGAGGGATATTTCTTGACAGACAAGCGACGGAAACCAGCAGAACCAATCAGATACAACCATTTACTGCTCCACAGAAACATCTTCGGTCGTTGCGGAACTCAGCGAGTGACGCATCGAGGGCAGGTTTTGACTTTAAGCGTCCTTAGCTACCTTTTTTTCCTGAAGCAGTCGGTTGTTATGGCTCTTGACTACAGATCTTTAAATGTGGAAACTTTTTAAATGCAAGTGACAGTGGAGCACATCCCAGCGCCACAGAGCGCCTCTTTTGCCTCCAAGTGCTTTAGCTCCTTGGTCAGAAGTTCCGGCTACAACTTGGAAAAGCATCAGTTTCACCTTAACCGGACATTTCCGGGGAAGACGATGAGGAAGGAGCCAGACACCATGATCTCAAGCCAAGACAGCAGCCTGAGGTTAGATTTACAGAATAAACACTTTTTGAAAGAAGGTGTTGAAGAAGAGTCATGTGCATTAAGTGCTTTATTAGTTGAACCACATGTTTTGTTTGTTTGTTTTAAACCCTACTTTTTTTTTTTGCAGTTAGTGAGTGACTTGTGACGTAACGAATAGGGGAAAAAAATCTAACAGTGCTACAGTGCATCCGAAATGTATTGTATATTTTACATATTGTAATTACTTTAGATTTTAGCCAAGACTTTTCCTAGGCAGTTCTGCACATCACATGCAAGCCTAATGAGTGAATGTGCGTATTGTCTTTCCTACCATATCTCATTGCTACATCTACACCAGCATTTAGTTTCACATTTGGTCCAAATTAAGGCCTTCTTTGGAAACCTGAGCAGGCTTCGGTTATCATTTTCTATATAACTCATATGTTGAAGATAAAGAATAAGTCTGCTTTCCACAAGTCTGCTTCTTTGAGCAAAGGATTAAATCAAGGATAAGTAAATAATAAATATTTGTTTGAATCTTTCATAAAATCTAAAACTTCCTAGCACATTTATTAGGAGTTCAAGATTATATCTGCAAACTCAAAGTTGCTCATCTTTAACACAAAACGTTGATCGATTTCCATCACACTGGATCAGTAAATGTTTTAAAGTTATTAAAAACACTACATAACATATCAAACATCTAAAACTACATATAGGAGTGTGATAAAGTCAGTGCCCAAAATAACTACAATAATACAATAAACCAATTTGAATAAAATGAGTTATCTAGAATCAGTTTCAGTTTTGTTGCCTGGTTTGTTGTACATACAAATATTGCTTTCACATATAATGTGTGGTACAAGAAACAGATAGTTTACTTTAGGTAAGTTTATTCCTCTAAGATATACTGTATACTTTAATGGTAAAATGAAAAGAAATGAGCAATGGAATAGAAATACAAAAATAATGTAGATACACAATATGGTCAAAATTATGGAGACCTGACTATTACACCCATATGTGCTTGTTAATCATCCCATTCCAGATCTTTTGCTGTATTTAACAGCCTACACTCTTTTGGGAAGGCTTTCCAGAAGGTCTTGGAACATAGTTGTGAGGATATTTGGGCTTATTCTGCCACTAGATCATTAGTGAGATCAGGCTTCAGTGTCAGGAGAGGAGGCCTGGCATACAGTCGCCATTTCATTACTTTGCAATGGTGTTTAGCGAGGTTAAGGTCAGGACTTAAGTTCAACATGGCACTCAAGTTCTTCCACATCAACCCAAATAAACCAAGCCTTTATGGACCTGGCTTTGTGCACAGGGGCATTTTTATACTGGAACAGCTTTGGGCCTCTTAGTTCCAGTAAAGGGAACTAAAGTTGAAATTGTAAAGCAAAGACATTCTAAATTTTAACAGTTTGAAGAAGGTCTGCATAAGTGTGATGTTGTGTCCACATACTTTTGGCCATGTAGTGTGAATACATTTATGGAAATTTAGCAAATGCCGGTATCCCGATACATTTATCTCATTTTATACAGCAGATCAGTTGATGGTTAAGGGCCTCAGCAGCCCAGCAGTAGTGGATTAGTGATGCTGGGATTTGACCTCATGACCTTCTGATCCATACTCCATTTGTACAGTGACAATTGGTGCATAAGAGTATAGATGATTAATTTTATTTGATGTGTTGATGAATTATTCAGAATGGTGATGATAATTGGTATATAATGGTACAAAATTTTTGTTTTTTTGTTTTAATTGGTGATGAATTATTGAGAGTGGTAATTTTAGGCTAAAAACCCCCAGGCTAAAAAAAGCTAAAAGGCTAAAAGGGGTCTTCTGTGGTTAATGAGGGCCACAACTCTGGGGACAAATGTGGCTGGTTGTGCTTTGATTTAATCAGAATAAGTAATTGGTGGATGCTCAGATTTAGAGTATTTTGATAAAATGTATACATTTATTCATTCATTCATTGTCTACCACTTATCCGATCTATTCTCGGGTCACGTGGAGCCTGTGCCTATCTCAGGCGTCATTGGGCATCAAGGCAGGATACACCCTGGACGGAGTGCCAACCCATCACAGGGCACACACACACTCTCATTCACTCATGCAATCACACACTACAGACAATTTAGAGATGCCAATCAACCTACAATGCATGTCTTTGGACCGGGGGAGGAAACCGGAGTACCCGGAGGAAACCCCCGAGGCACGGGGAGAACATGCAAACTCCACACACACACACGGCGGAGGCGTGAATCGAAGCCCCAACCCTGGAGGTGTGAGGCAAACGTGCTAACCACTAAGCCACCGTGCCCCTCCAAAATGTATACATATGATCGTCTAATTCTACTCATTTAGTCTTTAATAGTGTGTATGGTGAATGTGCTAGTTCTCATCTTTGACCCAAATATTTAAGCCACAATGTCCCAGAATGAGACAAATCAAAGTTACTGTCTAAAATGGCCCACAATGCACCAACAGAAAGAACCTACATTAACCTGTTTGCTTTCTTTCAGTCATATCAAACCTGAGTATCTGAATATAAGCTGAGAGTTTACAACATATCTGTTCTGTTCAATCACAGCACCTTTGTTTTTGGTGGTAAAAGGCTGATGATAAACTGAATTCACATCAGTCAGCTGCCTCTTGTGGCTTTCCTGAAGGTCATGCATGTTTCATAAAGGCCTGGCAAGCAAACTGCTGAAATTATTTGCTGTTTGCTCTCTAGGGGAAACATGATCTCTCACCAGTACCAAAGGTTACTTTTCAGCCTCCATCACCCGTTAAAGCCTGAACTCTACTGCTAATTAGTTTTCTTTTCACTCTTTCTTGGCTACCATTTTGCTTCTGTGTCACGTTTTAGTGTGAAAGTTCAGCAGATTGATTAATAATTTTGTAGGCTGTGAGCAATCAGCCAACATTTAGTTCCCGTGGCTTTTTGTCACTGTTAGACAATAAGAAAAAGGTTTTTCATGCACATATAATTGTTGTATATGATCTAAAATGGATAAACATTTTCAAGCACTTTTTGTCTAGGGATATAGGGTGAAATAATGCTATCTTGAATGTCAGTAGCAAGGAGAGACAGCTCTCAATGACCTGATGGCAGAGTGATCAGAAAGCTTAGACATTCTCTTGGGAGAAAGTTTGGACATGAAATATTAAACTCCGGTATTGTCAGGTTTTGGAATTCCTTATCCCTTTAAACTCAACAAAATTGCATTCAATAGAGATACATTCATCTGTCTTAGCACTAGGTTCACATTGTAATTTTTACATGCCCACTATTTGGCTTACTTTGTGTCCTTAGTGTATGTTCAATGCTATAAATTAGCTTTGCTTTATCAGTAAAAAAAAATGTTTTACCTAATTTAGTAGGTATTTTATGTGACAACAGAGGCCACATATCTGTATTTCATTGCAGTGTATTAGGGTCATGCGGGGATGCAAATATAAAAAGGAGGGAGGGAGTGAGGGAAGGAAGGAGGGAGGGAGGGAGGGAGGGAGGGAGGGAGGGAGGGAGAAAGAGTGGACAGATGAAAACTCCCAAAGAACCACAAAGTCATCTCAAGTTATCTAAGCCTGGATCAGCTGTAGTATAAAAGAGCAGCACTGAGAGTAGCAAGAAAGAGCATTGTTTGTTAATGGACCACAGATGACATGTATGAAGTCTAGGACACAAGAGGAAGGAATTTGTCATAGAGAGACAGTACAGCAGGGCAAAGACACGTTTCTGAGCTGGATGAGGCTGTCTTTAACCCTAGGGTTTGCTTTGACCTTTTCAAGCCGAGAGAGCAGACAGGTAAACGGATCCTCCTTCAGACTCTGAGTGTTGATGTGGATGGACTGGTGAGGATGCTGCCTGTAAATGCATTCTGTCCCCTGGCATTATAGTGAGTGGCATCCATGAATGCAGCATTGGGTAGTTTTGGGTATTCTACTTCAGTACCCAGTTTGCGCTCTCTGCCCACTCACGTTTACACAGACTGCTGCAGGACAAAGCGGTTTGGCAGGGACGTAGGACTCATTGTTATCGGGTAAGTTGGTGCATTTATGGAATTTCAAAGCACCTTCAATTGTGGAAACGTGGAGGAATTATTTTTTCATTATGCCAAATGCTTAAGAAATTCCTGTGAGATTAGTGTGGCATTACATTTTAGATTTTTACATTTTTTTTGTTAAAATTTTTTCGCAGATTATTTCCAAATACTAAAAGCTAAGGTTTATGTTCTTTAAACATCAGAAGACAACACTAATGCCATGTGTTTCACTGGCAGCCACATGTCATTGTGAAACATGCAACACTCCATGTCTCGCATGTCAGCATTTTGTATTTTGTTCTTATATCTGAATTATTCATGTTACAGTAATCAGATGAGTGAGAAGTAGCTTCGTCAGAGTGAAAACTTGGAGCAGAACACTGTAACCCATACCAAATTATCGGCATAACATTTTATATTTTTACGTGAAAACTATACTCTGTACTGCAGCATTGTCTAAATTTATGACTTTGATATAAACCTCATCCATTGAATGTATTATTATTTGTGTTCCTTTCTGTGTTTTATGCTCTAGAAAAAAGCTTCTCCGAGAACCAAACAAATACAGTTGTTCAGGCCCCGTCCAACTCACCAGAGGTGCTAACAGAGGCCTATCGAATGACCAAAGGTAATTTGTCCATGTCTAAATAGACTTGCATTCTCTCAGCTTTCACCAGAGAAGAAGACATATTGTGTTTCTTTCATGACTAGCGTAGTACAGTTTTAGCTTCATGCTCAAATAAATGTCATCAAGCAAGCAGTGCTGTAATTAGGCCGTTTATGGCCCTGTTGTGTTTCAGTGTCTCGGTGTGTTCTCAGAGCTCCACTGGCGACTGTAGCCCAATGAGCCTTCCAACAAGGTCTTCATGCAGCGCTGGCTACGCCACAGGCTTCTCCACTGAACACAGCTCCATCTACTCCTGGAGATACGATGTAAGAATGTTGATGGCATCTGTTGCTCAGTGTATCCCAGCGCTGTCCAGTATGTGAATTTGTAAGCAACCAAAAAGGATAAACAACTCTCCATCAAGCAGCTCTGATCTGCAGTCAATTCCAGCATCATCATTTAGATCTAAAGACTAATAAGCTTGCTATTTGTTTTGAAGTTGATGCATATTACATACACAATCATACACAATCAAAGGCTATTCTAAAATATAAGCTAGTTTTGATCCTATTATGTATCAGCTACAAAGTTGATCGTTTTGATTAACTGGATTTACAGTCAGTATTCATAAGTATTTGGACAGTGATGCAACTGTTTGTAATTGTGCTGCTGTACACCACCACAGTGCATTTGAATTGAAGCAGTCAAGATGTGGTTGAAGTGTAGCCTTTCAGCTTTAATTCAAGGGATTATTCAAGAAAATGATCCTGATATTTTTAAGACTGAAATTTTGTCCAATTACTTTTAATTGATCCAATTAATTTTGTTCAAAACCAAAAATCCATTAAGTTAATCTTTTTTTAAAAATTTTACAAGTGTGCAGAAAACTACTTGAACTGGTCAAATTGAAAGCACAGGATTCTTCCTTTGAACTACTGGCAGTGAAGACGCATGTACTTACTTTCTGCTATAGCGTGTAATGACGTCACACATGTCTTGGCACAAATCTGTGGAAAATCTGAGGTAATTCTAAAAAATTACAAGCTCCTCCGAATATCACTGCAAAATCCTGGAGATATCTTGATTGCTTCATTTCACTGTCCACATACTTATGGGCCCGACTACACATGTCGGGAGCAAAGTACATGATTTGTCTAATAGCTAAGAGCATTCTTGTATGCAGTGTTCCTAGATAATTGACAAATTTATTATTAGCACAGTCACTAAAATCACAGGCACAAAAAGGTCAGTTTTAGTCATGCATGCATCACTGAAAGGCAGACAGAGTTGTTTCTCAAACATGAAATGCTTGCCAGTACAACATTACGCTATTGTCTTTGCCAAGAAAAATACACGCAGTTCTGAAGTAGGAGACAGCTGTCCATATGCTGGCATCCAAATTGGACACTCTTTATCTTGGGTGAGCACCAACATTGCCTAGAATTTCTCCCTACCTCTAAAACCTGCAACCAAATAGAAGACAAAAGCAGTAACAATATTCTCAGCTGAAGAAATCATTTTGTGTGGGGAATATGACTATATACCGTTGATGAACTGATTATGGCCATATTGCTAGTACGAAGGTGTGTGTTATATTCTGCACTGTTCATGCAGGAGTTTGACCGTGAGAATACTCAGCATGTACGACAGCTCTTTAGTGCCCTGGATGAACTGCTGTATGAAGGTAAACTGTGCAGTAAATCAGAGTCTCTACGCAAGGAGTGTGAGGAGTGGAACACACACTCTCCCCACCTCAGGTACACGCACACACACACCTCTACATGTCCTCAGCACCTGTATCTGCTTCTGTTTTTCTGTCTTTATAACATGACTAATGTTATGTATTCTTAAAAGCCTCACTCTTATTGAGAGAAATACTGTCAACTTTAAAATTATTGGCACCCCTAAATAGATCATAATTAGTGAACTCAAAATCAATGATGTCCATGAAGCATATTTAAAATAAATGTAAACCAATTGTTATTTTAGGGGGGAAAAAATATATTGTGATCAAAATCAAATTGGCATGTGTGCTGAAAGTCTTCTTCTTCTTCTTCTTTCGGCTTTTCCCTTCAGGGGTCGCCACAGCTAATCATCTCTCTCCACCTATCCCTATCTTCTGCATCCTCAACACTTGCACCCACTAGCTTCATATCCTCATTAATTCCATCCATATACCTCCTCTTTGGCCTTCCTCTTTGCCTCCTGCCTGACAGCTCCATGTCCAACATTCTCCTACTAATATACTCACTCTCCCTCCTCTGAACATGTCCCAAACCATCTTAATCTGGCCTCCCTAACTTAGTCCCCCAAACCTCCAACATGAGCTGTCCCTCTGATGTACTCGTTCCTAATCCCGTCCAATCTTGTCACTCCCAAAGAGAACCTCAACATCTTCAGCTCTGCTACCTCTAGCTCTGACTCCTGTCTCTTCCTCAGTGACACTGTCTCTAAACCATACAGCATGGCCGGTCTCACCACTGTCCTGTACACCTTTCCCTTGATTCTCGCTGATATTTTCCTATCACACAGAACTCCCGACACCTTTCATTCACACACATGTACTCAGTCTTACTACGACTGACTTTCATTCCTCTTCTCTCCAGCGTAAACCTCCACCTCTCCAGGCTTTCCTCCACCTGCTCTCACTACAGATCACAATGTCATCTGCAAACATCATTGTCCAAGGAGATTCCTGTCTGACCTCCTCTGACAACTGGTCCATCACTATAGCAAACAGGAAGGGGCTCAAAGCCGATCCCTGATGCAGTCCCACCTCCACTTTGAACTCCTCTGTCTGACCTACAGCACACTTCACCACTGTCCTGCTCTTCTCATACATGTCCTGCACCACTCTGACATACTTCTCTGCTACTCCTGACTTCCTCATACAGTACCACAGCTCTTCTCTTGGCACCCTGTCATACGCTTTCTCCAAGTCTACAAACACACAGTGCAACTCCCTCTGACCATCCCTATACTTCTCCATCAAAATTCTCAGAGCCGTTGTGCTCTTTCTGGGCATGAAGCCATACTGCTGCTCACAAATTTCCACTACCTTCCTTAACCTAGCTTCCACTACTCTTTCCCATAGCTTCATTGTATGGCTCATCAACTTTATCCCCCTATAGTTGCTGCAACTCTGCACGTCACCCTTATTCTTAAAGATCGGCACTAACACACTTCTCCATTCCTCAGGCATCTTTTCACTCTCTAAAACCCTGTTGAACAAACTAGTTAAAAATTCCACTGCTGCCTCTCCTAGACACTTCCAGACCTCCACCGGGATGTCGTCAGGACCAACTGCCTTCCCACTTTTCATCCTCTTCAAAGCCTTCCTGACTTCATCTTTTCTAATCTTATCTACTTTCTGTTCCACAGAGTTCACCCCTTCTACTCTTTTTTTCCCTCTCATTTTCGTCATTCATCAGCTCTTCAAAGTACTCCTTCCATCTGCTCTGTACTCTCTCCTCACTTGTGAGCACCCTTCCATCTCTATCCTTAATAACTTTAACTTGCTGCACATCCTTCCCATCTCGATCCCTCTGCCTAGCTAACCTGTACAAGTCCTTCTCTCCTTCTCTAGTGTCTAACCTAGTGTACAACTCGTCATATGCCTTCTGCTTGGCCTTAGACACCTCCCTCTTCACTCTGCGCTGTAACTCCTTGTATTCCTGTCTATTCTCTTCTGTCCTGTCCATGTCCCACTTCTTCTTGGCTAACCTCTTCCTCTGGATACTATCCTGAACTTCCTCATTCCACCACCAAGTCTCCTTATCTTCTTTCCTCCTTCCAGATGACACACCCAGCACCTTTCTCCCTGTCTCTCTGATTACTTTTGCTGTAGTTTCCCAGTCATCTGGCAGCACTACCTGACCACCCAGAGCCTGCCTCAACTTCTGTCTAAATTCCTCACAACATTCCTCCTTTTTCAGCTTCCACCACTTGGTTTTCTTCTCTATCTCTATCTTTGACCTCTTCTTCTTACAGACCATCAAAGTCATCCTACACACCACCATCCTATGCTGTCTGGCTACACTCTCTCCCACTACCACTTTACAGTCACTAATCTCTTTCAGATTGCCTCTTCTACATAGGATGTAGTCTACCTGTGTTCTCCTACCTCCACTCATGTATGCCACTCTATGCTTCTCCCTCTTCTGAAAATAAGTGTTAACCACAGCCATGTCCATCCTCTTAGCAAAGTCCACTACCATCTGTCCTTCTAGGTTCCTTTCCTTAACTCCAAACTTGCACATCACCTGTGTTCCCCTCACCAACATGTCCATTAAAGTCCGCTCCTATCACCACTCTCTCACCCGTGGGAATACTCTCCATCACCTCATCTAATTCACTCCAGAATTTCTCTTTCTCCTCTAACTCACAACCTACCTGTGGGGCATAACTACTAACAACATTCAACATCACCCCTTCAATCTCTAACTTCAGACTCATCACCCTGTCTGACACTCTCTTCACCTCCAGGACATTCCTCACAAACTCCTCCTTCAGGACCACACCTACACCATTTCTCTTACTATCCACACCATAATAAAACAGCTTGAATCCTGCTCCTATACTACGAGCCTTGCTACCCTTCCACCTGGTCTCCTGTACACACAGTATATCCACCTTCCTTCTCTCCATCATATCAGGCAGCTCTCTACCTTTCCCTGTCATAGTACCAACATTCATAGTTCCTATTCTCAGTCCTACACTCTTACCTTTCCTCTTCTCTCTCTGTCTGTGCACTCTCCTCCCTCCTCTACTTCTTCGACCAACAGTAGCCCAATTACCACCAGCGCCCTGTAGGTCAACGGCGCCGATGGCGGTCGTTGTTAACCCGGGCCTCGACCGATCCGGTATGAAATTCGTACTGACGATTCGCATGGTTAAATTTGGCAATGTTTTACGCCGGATGCCCTTCCTGACGCAACCCTCTCTATTTATCCGGGCTTGGGACCGGCACAGAAGTCACTGGACTGTGACCCCCATGGCTAGATTGCATGTGTGCTGAAAGTAAACTGCAAATAAGAAATAAGGGAAAAAACTGAAATTTACTAGGATGGATCATTGGTAATCATTATTCTGATGACTAGTCGAATATTTCAACCCAAAACCTGGATGCCATTGCCAGACGTTTCAGTCCTGTCCATAGTCTATAGTATGATGTCCTCAAACATACCTTCAAATCAGCACAAAAATGGTTATGGGACACAACCTAAATATAGGGTTTGATTCTAAAGTCTTGTCTGTCTGAGGTTTTTTGAATGTCTGTGTAGGTTTCTTCCAGGTTTTCCTCCTGTCCCACTGTCCAAAGGATAACACTGTAAAGCTGTTACTATAGATGAACAAATGAATGAAGCTGTGCATGTAGACAAACCTAAGAATAAAAAAACAAAAAACAAACAATGGCTAGATAAACAAACTTTTGTACCTTTTTTTCGCAGGATTTTAGGCAATCAGTTGGAGCCTCCAAAGCAAGAGGGAATTCAGTATGTGCACTGGAGACCCACTAGCACTAGGACAGCATTGTCACCTCCATGCCTGGATACAAGAGACAACCACAGCGAGTAAGATCTCACTTATCTACTAGTCCATACACACTAGACTATTATAATGAGAAAGACAACATGTTTGCTGGCAGCATGTAAAATTAGACTGATTAAGACTTACAGACACGTGTCCTCTTTCCCTAGTCTATTGTAACTTTGTGATTTTTCTGATTATTGTTATTTTTCGATCCCGAATTTCCTCAAATCTACTAAAAACCAGATGGCAGATAAAATGGCTTCTCTACATTGCTCCTAGGTATGAATGAATGAATAAATGAGAGAGTGAGAGTGAGTGTGTGAGAGAGCGCAACCTTTGATATTTTGGCATGTGTGTTTCATACTGAGTGATGCTGGAATGTGCTGTGGATCCATCATAACCCTCAGAACCTAAATAATATTTATTCTAACGTGTATTCAAGAAAAATATCCTTTACATATTACTTTCTCATTTATTGGAATACATATGCTATATATGAAAATAGATGCATGAAATCCCTTAACATGCTTGAGAATCTTTTTGTGTGCGTGCGTGCGTGCGTGCGTGCGTGCGTGCGTGCGTGCGTGCGTGCGTGCGTGCGTGCGTGCGTGCGTGCGTGCGTGCGTGCGTGCGTGCGTGCGTGCAGTCACCACAGTCACCACAGCGCATCATCCAATCTGCGCGCGCGGTCACCACAGCGCATCATCCAATCCGCATATTTGATTTTGACACAGGTTTCCACTCAGCAGCTGGGTTATTTCCCTGCATTTGAAAAGATATATGGGGGATGTGGTATCTTAGTGGATAAAGTGTTTGACTACTGATAGAAAGGTTATGAGTTCAAATCCCAGGTCTACCAAGCTGTGGACACCTGAGTAAGGCCCTTAACTGTCAGTTGCTCATGTGTATAAAAAAATAAGTAAATAAATTGTAAGTTGCTCTGGATAAGGGTGTCTGCCAAATGATAGAAATGTAAACATAAATATTTGTGTAAACTTTTGTCTGGATAAAGCTAATTAATTCATGTTTATTATAAAAAAAAAAAATAAGCCAAGCATATAATGTTATATGTTATGAATGTTTATTTATTATAAATAACTTGTGGTTATGCAGTGAACTTTAAATGGCACCGTGCTAATTGACTGGTATTAGATTTCGGTATAGAAGGCCCATCAGAGTCACAGTTGAAGAGTGACATACTGTGTTTAAGTGAATGAGAGTGATGACTGGCTCTGTGGGAGATTCCGATAGCAGAGAGTAATGATGGCTGGCTCCAGTAGGCACAAGGCCAGTAGCAGACAGATAAGACAGATGGATCAGGCTGGCACGAGTGGAGAATGACCAGATTAAGAACACAGCCTGGACGTTTCCATGCTTGGAGAGTTTGCCACAGACTTCTTGTGATGTGAAGTTCTACATTCAGGCTTTTTGTTATTTATTTCTATAAATTTGTCCATTTGCCCATAATTTATGCTCTATATATATATATATATATATATATATAATATATTTATTCATATATTCATTCATTGTCTACCGCGTATCCGATCTATACTCGGGTCACGGGGAGCCCGTCATTGGGCATCAAGGCAGGATACACCCTGGACAGAGTGCCAACCCATCGCAGGGCACACACACACACTCTCATTCACTCACGCAATCATACACTACGGACAATTTAGAGATGCCAATCAACCTATCACGCATGTGTTTGGACCGGGGGAGGAAACCCCTGAGGCACAGGGAGAACATGCAAACTCCACACACACACATGGCGAAGGCAGGAATCGAACCCCCAACCCTGGAGGTGTGAGGCAAACGTGCCCCCCCCCTCCCTCCCCTCCCTCCCCTCCCTCCCTCATCCCTCCCTCATCCCTCCCTCATCCCTCCCCTCCCTCCCCTCCCTCCCCTCTCCCCTCCCTCCCCTCCCTCCCCTCTCTCCCCTCTCTCTCTCTCTCTCTCTCTCTCTCTCTCTATATATATATATATATATATATATATATATATATGTATGTGAGAGAGAGAGAGAGAGAGAGAGAGAGAGATATATATAGATATATATAGATAGATAGATAGATAGATAGATAGATAGATAGGTAGATATAGATTGATGATCACCATTTACATGAAAGCTACAATATATGCTATATATGCTACAATATATGCTCGTGTGCCCCAGCTGTGACACTAACCTAAATACCATCCACAGGGTGTTAGTATTTAATACTCCATTCTCTTTACCATTGCATGCCTTCAACTTTTGCCATGTTGTTTATTTTCTAAAGCTAGTAAACTTTTAAAAAGATTCTTTACATTTCTTTGTTTGACTTTTCATTTCACTGATTTCAGTGCTCTAATGTGTTCGCCTTTGATGCATAGATTCAGTCTATTGATTGGTTTCAGGGCTGTTTTCTCCATCCCTAGAATCAACTGACTCCAAATGTGTACAGCGTAAATCATGTTTTTATTCACGTGCACTGGCACATACCAGCCCTCTAGCAGAACGTTCCACACCTGATTTAAAATATTCAGTGTTTTGTGGAATAATGGGATGAGATGGCAAAAAAATGCCCATAAGTGTTGCATTTATCAGTCTGGCCTAGTTATTATGAGTGCTCTCTCTCTCTCTCTCTCTCTCTCTCTCTCTCTCTCTCTCTCTCTCTCTCTCTCTCTCTTTCTCTTTCTCACACTCTCATACAGCTCCCTCTTTTTCTCCCTTTCTGCAGGCTATGTGTGGAGGGTCACAGACTCGCCCCGGGACCCTGGTCTGATCAGTCTGTCTACTCCGGGTTGCCTATTTCTGAGCTATCATGCTCTTTTATCCCACAAGAAGAGGAGATCTACGAGGTAGAGGGCAGGATAGAAGAGTTTCTAGCTTATGATGGGAGAGAAACGTAAGCCAAACAAAAGTCTTGTTTTCTTGTTGTTTTTTCACATTATCTTTATGGATGCATTTTTTATGTATTCACTGTGCACTGTGTATAAATTAAATAAGTAAATAAGCAAAAGTAAGTAAAGTGAAATAAAGTTCTTTTTAAAAAATAAATAAATAAATGGTTTCTTCACATAGACAAACTGAATAATTCCTTATGAACATAGATCTCTTATTTCTGCATCAAATTCAAGCACATACATTTTTAAAAGGCTTTCTGAAGGGTTCATTGGATGGTTAAGAATTAGAGCTACCTAAAGTGGTCTTACTATTATGTTTATAACCCCCGCGGGTCCTACTCGCAACTGCTCCGAGTGGGTCTCGGGCGTGGAGTGGAAGGAGGCTAAAGACTGCAGCCATTAGCGTCAGTCACCAGTGCGCCTCTTGAGATCAGAGGAGTGAGGTTTACCTGCACAGCACCTACTGCTGGCCTCTGTTACATGTTCAACAACGCAGGCACCTGGCACCTAATAATAGAATTAGCAGATAATTTCTAAAATGAGTGTTGTGTTCAATATAGTACTGAACAGCAACCTACTACATTAAATATGTAAATAATATTATGAAATAATTTTAATAATGATTTCTAATATACAATAAAATGTAATATGGAGAAAAGTACCAAAAAATAGTGTGGTATGGAGATTTTTTTTTGCCAGCATTTCTTTAAATGATCCTAATCATTTAAAGAAAAATTACTGTAATTAAGGCAAACTATAATTTTTATTAATGCATTCAGTGCGTTGTTGTTATTGACTAAAGAACAGGAACCTTTTTTCCTCAGAGTGTACACAGAATTAGATTTCACATTGACCCATGCCACTGGTTTTTAACACACAAAACCTTTACACTTTGCGATCCTGCTGATGACCGGTATCTGTGCAGTTAAAGATAACAGAATTGTAACAATGACTATATAAAATAAATGATATAACCAGATATAACTTTAAAATTGCTTGATTTAAAAATTAATTATTATATGGCCTAAAAACATATTTTGTATGTTAGACATTGAGGATGAAGGGTGTTGCATGGCTCTTATATGTCAGGGACAACGCGGGAATGGATCATAAGAAGACCTCAGCCATTACCTCCTGGGATGGTGTACCGCGTCTTTCCCCCAACACTTGCATCCGTGATGCTGTGGCTGACGAGCTGTTTGATGATGTATGGCGGGAGGTAGTGAGTTTACTGGAAGAGCTGTTGCGCAAACACTGGGAGAAGCAACATTCTGGTGGGTCTACGAATTCTAATTCAAACTGACAGAGATGTTCACATTTGTATGCCAGTACTTCATTCATTCCATTTCCATTAATTTCAGGAAGCACAGTGAGGGCAATCCTTAATTCATCCTTAATTTGGTACCATGTTACAATAATAGAAGACACAATCCAAGCAGAAAGAAAGAAAGGAAAAGCATTAAGTAATTTATTTGGAATTAAGGACAACTATGCTCATGATTAAATATTTACAAAGGCTCAGTGTAACAAGAGTATTATATAGCGGATCAAGTGATCTTGAGTGATGTAATGTGTGCACACAAAGTGAATATTACATATAGCAGTCTGTTTGAACTTCTTTGGATCTGTGCTGTATCTTATTTATTTATTTATTTGTGAATTCAAAATTACCATATGTTAGTACTTAAGATTGCTGTAAAAGGTTTTCCCTTCTTCATTATATCCTTTTGGCGTCAGACGGCGCAATACAAAGATGGACGCTGGAGAGCTCAAGCCAAATCTTCTGTGAACCTTCATCACATCTTCCTTCAAGGGGAAGTCACATTTCTCCTAGCAGAGGCCCTAATGGCAGGAGCATGTTACTATGGCCAAACACGTATAATGGGCAGGTAAAAAAAAACCCTCCAACAATAACACAAGCCAGAAATACAGAATGCTGTCATGTGAGCAATACAGTTCTGCGCTTATAAATGCACTCTCTCATTTTAGGACTCAAATGTCTTTAAGTCCAATTTAAATGGTGTTATGACAATCCAAGCAAAACCTTTGCAGCAGAGACAGCAAGGATATGGCGAAAGGTCACTGTAAGTCTGTCACACAAAATCATTGCAGCACTTTCAAAACCAATCTACTGCATAATAATAGTTGAACACTGCTCTTATGTATACCTCTAACTGTAATGCTTTTAGAACTGTGCTGATTTCATAAGCAGATACAATTATATAATGCATATTGCCTCCCAATATGTATAGTGTTGTATTATTTCTAGGACATACAAATTCTATATTCATGAAACATCAGGAGATGCAGTTGTACATAACTGGTAGTGAAAAATTGTATTATATGTGATTAAGTAAAAGGGGTTGAGATTTAGGTATTCTATATTTATCAAGTCTATTTCATTTATCCATTTCATATTTACCAAAAGTTACATTTTGCCAACACATATTCTTAGTTATTTTTTCTGCTTTGTGTTGATTCTGTTACTCAGGTGTGACTCAGACGACAGAAGCACAACACTCACAACCCTGAAGGCCCCGAATGGAATAAGCACACACTCCCACAAACCCTCTGGCCAGCGGATTCTTCCCAGACTCAGCGGCAGAGCTCTTTTACGTCACAACTTCCCAGCACAAAGCTCCTTGCGAGGAACCAGGCTGTTAGTCATAATCCCAGATTTACCAACTGATGCAGTCTTACGAAACTAGATATATTAAACAATACTTAAGTTTGCTAGCTAGTGGGAGCTAAAGTTACCAAACAAAAACATTTTGCTGTAGCAGATATTTGTGCCTATTTCTGCTCTCTATTTTCTTTCTATTTTTTTTGTCTGTGTGGTTAAAACCATTTTAAAGGAAGGAGTTTTTCATGTCAGAAGCAGACTTAATACATAATGTAATGTGCAATGTGCACAGTGAGGGTCGTGAGAGATACACTGCAGAGGCTCTTCTGAGGGTATGTGTATTCACAGACAAAGGTTGATAAATTGGCCCCTTAAACAACAATTGCCCTTTATTAAATGTCACACTTTTTACTTTTTCATCACCCAGAATGATCATAGGGCAAGCTCGGAGCATCCTCAGACATATCGGGAGTAAGCACACTTCTGTTAATTGGCGATTTTGTGTTTGTGCTGCAGATCCACCGTCGCTGAGGACCTGCTCACTCCACCTGTGAGTGCAGTTCATAACCACAGACTTCCTTTCATCCATTCTTCTGACTCTGTAGAGCAGGATTCTAACATTCCTGCTATGAGACATACACAGGTAACATACATCGGCAGGGATGGCCAATTGCTTGCTGTTTTTTGGGTTGTTTTTTTTAATGCTGTGACATGCACAACTCTCATTTACCGTATGCATTAACACTGCACACAACAAATTTGCATATATTGTATTTAGTGATGATGAGGCATTGGTGGCTCAGTGGTAGGTTTCTCGCCTATCATGCGGAAGGCCCGGGTTCGATTCCCAGCCAATGCCTCAACCCCAGCCACTGGATGCAGTGCCGGTCCCAAGCCCGGAAAAATGGGAGGGTTGCGTCAGGAAGGGCATCCGGCGTAAAAACCTGTGCCAAGTTGTTGTGCGGACCAGTCGGTCCGCTGTGGCGACCCCGAACAGGGAGCAGCCGAAAGCAACTTCTTCTGTATTTAGTGATGATGCTTCATAACTATGTACAAATAAAATATTACATGCCTAGTAATGTTTATGAAATGGCATGAATGATAATGTGACCTGACACACATTTTTTGTAGCTAAGGGGTCGGATCATTAAAGGTGGTGCAGTGCATCCAGTGTCCAGCCTTCCACCCCTGAAAGAGCCTACTCTACTGCTGGAGTCCCTATCCCGCCCCAACACCAATCACACGTTCAGAGTAAGAGTCCTTCAAGGAGCTGTTTGTAGAGCTCACCTTTAATAAGGTGTTGGGCCATCATGAGCCACCAGAACAACTTTAATGCCTTTAGCATAAGACTCTCTTAAACTGAAGGAAGGAACACCATTTGTCCAAAATATATTTTTTCAGGTGGTGTTTTGATGATGGTAGCAGAGAGTGCTGTTTTAACATTTTATTCTAAAATCTCTCATAAGTATTTATCTGGGTTGTGCTCAGGGTTATGGTGACTGTAGATACCATGTTATTCCATGCATGTGGTGGCCCAAGACCTTACTTTCCCCAAACTATTGCCACAATGTTGGAAGAACACAGTTATGTAGAATGTCTTTGTATGCTGGAGCACTTGAGCATACAAAGACATTACTACATACTAAGGGGACATTACTACATACTAAGACATTACTACATACTCAACCTTTTCCAGCATGACTATGTCCCTACTCAAAAAGTGAGCGCCATGCAAAAGAGCAAAAAACCTGCAAAAGAGCTGCTTGCACTTAGCCTTGACCTCAACCCCAATGAACAACGTGAGGATGAACTGGAACATTGACCTAGGCTAAAATCCCCACAGGCATGCTCCATAATCTAGTGGAAATTTGGCCATATAGTGTATTGTTAAGAAGAATGGTAGCTCCTCTTTTTCACATTTTCACATATTCACAATGCTCAATCTGAACAGCCTTGCAAAAGCTGCAATTGCTCAACTGTCTGTAAAGAGAGAGATAAAGATAAGAATGTTATAGGAGGTGTTATGGAGATGGGCTCACAATGAGTTGTTGTAGTGCGTTTATAATTGCAGCAGTGTAAGTGTTCACTGAAATGTAAACACCAGATCCTCTGGAATTACATTAGTGTGTTAAAGTATAGTGCTGTTGTATAAACAATCTATTTGAAGGCTAAGATAAGATAACAATGAATTGTTATTGTTAAGATAACAGTTCATGTCTTCTTACATTCTGCAGTCAGACACACCCATGAAAAGTTCTTACACAGCCATGGATTTTGCGTTTAGTATGAGGACAGGGAGAAACCTTTTCACAGGGAACTTCTCCAAAACAGGTAACATATTACCTTTACTTCTTTCTGATCATTAATATTACATACAGTTCTCTCCAAAAGTATTAGGATGGCAAGTCCAATTCTTTAGTTTTTGCTATACTCTGAAGACATGTAAGTTTTAGATCAAAAGATGAATGAGATTATAGAGTACATTTTAAGACTCTTCCAATACTTTTGCTCACCTAAAATTGGTGGTCTGAGTTGGCGTTTCTTAGTTGATTAACACATTTAGATGCAAATGAAAGAAATGAAAGTTGAAATAGTGATTATATTCATCATTTGATCTCAAACCAAAATGTCTGCAGTGTATAACTAATTAAAAAAAAACAGGGACTGTACAGTATATTGCTGTATTATAAAGTCTTATGTAATATTACGGTTATCATTTAAGAACAAGTTTATTATTTTATGAATTCATCACAACCCAAATCCATGCACACACAACATTAGAACTCAACTATTGTTATTTTTAAATCTTTCAGAATGGATGTGTCTCTATGGTCATTGTTATTTGAGTTTTGTCTGTGTCTGAAGTATTACTAAATTGTATGTTTAATTTGTATCTCAGGTGAAGGAACACCTATGGGTGTAACAGGCTTCAGCATGGGAATCACCTCTTCTACTGCAAATGGTTTTTCTGAATGTGCCGCACCACCAAAGAGACGCTCACATCTTCTGTCTTCCTCTGATGGGGAGGGGGGGAACGTTACTGTACTTGGATCAATAGGTAAATATACAGCAATAATAATTTGTTGGCAATTAATGAATTATTATTTATGGTTAAGCAACACATATTTGAATGTTGGCAGTTAGGTTTCTGGTTTTCTAATGCAACATATGATATGAAACAATGACTATAATGCAAACAGACTATAATTACAGATGGTCAGCATCAATTCTGGGATGTTCATTCATTGGTTTTCCTTATACTTTTCCTGCTGGGAGTTGCAGTACAAACAGACTGAGAAGGTCAGCCCAGACTCATAGCCACAGATTCCAGCTTCTCCTCCTGGGGGTTCCCCAGATTTTCCCAATGCCATGAGATATAATCTCATCAGTGGGTACTAGGGTCATGTGATGCTGTATCCATCCAATGTGACATGCCTAATACAGCTGTAGCTGTAGCTGGATCAGAATCATCCTTTTTAAGGTACCTGAACCATGTTTTCTGGCTCCTTTTTTATTCTGTGAAGCAGCTGCTTTACTCCAAGGCTTTGCCAGATTGCCTCTTCATGCTATCATAAATAGTATGCCCAGCAACCCTGTGGAAGAACCTCATTTATTCATTTAGTCACTACAACTAGCCAATGACCATAAGCGCAGAAGGAGATGAACAGAAAACCTCACGTGAGCATCGTCTTCATCACCAAAGCCCGGTAAAGAGACGCTAGCATTCCTGCTGAGAATGCAATCTATTTGTCAATCTATTACATCATAAGATCCTAAGGTTATCCACTAAGAGCAAGGTCTTTCCCCTCACCTAAAGGAAATACACCATCCTTTTTATTTTATTTTATTTTTTATTTTTTATTTTTTTTTTTTTAATAGACCAGAGCTTGGGATCGGACCAGGAAGTGTTGATTTTAGAGGCTAGATCTACATGCAACAATGAAGAGATGTAACATAACAATACTAGACTTTTCTGAACATCTCTGGCTCTATTTGATTTTTGAAGGCAAAAAAAGATTTAAAATTCCTTAGTAATCTTAGTCCAGGAGATGATGGACCTGAAAACACCACAGATATTTATCGGGTTAAAGAGGTCCTCAAAGTGCCCCATCATTGATCAGCAGTATCTGCAGTATCACTTTTTCAGTTGAGCTCATGCAAGGTCTCATCTCCCTGTCCAGAAATGGCTTACCAGTTTGTGGGGTCACCTGACATTCAGGAAGATTTCAGTTTGTGACAGGAAATCAACCAAATTCATTAAGTATATTGATTTCTAATTTTGATCAAGTTAAACAGGCTTACCCACAGCTAAGGTCAATGCCCTCAAATTATAGTTAATATTCTGCAACCTCATAGTCAGAGTCTCATGTCCAATTCAGTATGCTGGGCAACAGAGCCACGTATCACACTGTTTTGCTAGTTAAATTAGTAAATCCTGTTAAATCTAATATGACATGTTTCTTGTGATCCTGATTGTAAATGTTTTAGCTCAAACTAGTTCAGGCAGGAGGTGAGCAGGACTGAATTTTAATCTCCAAAGAAATAATTTATACAGTGCATGCTTTCTAACCAAATCGTAAGTAATCCTAAATGCAAGAGGGCCTTTTAAGTATGACAAACCTTTTTAGAATAATGAATGACATGAAATATTGCTTTGTTTGAGTTCCTGGGATTAAGTAATGTTTGTAATGAGGAGAGCTCAAGGACAAATGCACAAAAACAGAGAGCACTGCATGGTTCTTTGATTCATCAGTAAACAAATACAAATTTGTCTTCCCATTCCTCAGGTGCTCGGAAGGCATTGAGTCGGTTTCCGCTACATGGGAGGAAGAAGTTCCATGTGGTAATGCCACAACACAGTTAAAGATGTTTACAGTTCAGCAGATGTTTACACTGTTGAAGGACACTGCAAAGAGTGCATCTCATCACTGACTGTAACAGTCTTCTTCTTCTTCTTCTTTCGGCTTTTCCCTTCAGGGGTCGCCACAGCGAATCATCTCTCTCCACCTATCCCTATCTTCTGCATCCTCAACCCTTGCACCCACTAGCTTCATATCCTCATTAATTCCATCCATATACCTCCTCTTTGGCCTTCCTCTTTGCCTCCTGCCTGGCAGCCCCATGTCCAACATTCTCCTACCAATATACTCACTGTCCCTCCTCTGAACATGTCCAAACCATCTTAATCTGGCCTCCCTAACTTTGTCCCCCAAACGTCCAACATGAGCTGTGCCTCTGATGTACTCATTCCTAATCCTGTCCAATCTTGTCACTCCCAAAGAGAACCTCAACATCTTCAGCTCTGCTACCTCGAGCTCTGACTCCTGTCTCTTCCTCAGTGACACTGTCTCTAAACCATACAGCATGGCCGGTCTCACCACTGTCCTGTACACCTTCCCCTTGATTCTCGCTGATATTTTCTGATCACACAGAACTCCCGACACCTTTCTCCACCCATTCCAACCTGCCTGCACTCGCTTCTTTACCTCTTTCCCACACTCTCCATTACTCTGGACTGTTGACCCCAAGTACTTAAACTCCTGTACCTTCTTCACCTCTTCACCCTGTAACCTTACTGTTCCACTTCCCTCCCTTTCATTCACACACATGTACTCAGTCTTACTACGACTGACCTTCATTCCTCTTCTCTCCAGCGCAAACCTCCACCTCTCCAGGTTTTCCTCCACCTGCTCCCTGCTCTCACTACAGATCACAATGTCATCTGCAAACATCATTGTCCAAGGAGACTCCTGTCTGACCTCCTCTGACAACTGGTCCATCACTATAGCAAACAGGAAGGGGCTCAGAGCCGATCCCTGATGCAGTCCCACCTCCACATTGAACTCCTCTGTCTGACCTACAGCACACCTCACCACTGTCCTGCTCCTCTCATACATGTCCTGCACCACTCTGACATACTTCTCCGCTACTCCTGACTTCCTCATACAGTACCACAGCTCTTCTCTTGGCACCCTGTCATACGCTTTCTCCAAGTCTACAAACACACAGTGCAACTCCTTCTGACCATCCCTATACTTCTCCATCAAAATCCTCAGAGCAAAAATTGCATCCGTTGTGCTCTTTCTGGGCATGAAGCCATACTGCTGCTCACAAATGTCCACTACCTTCCTTAACCTAGCTTCCACTACTCTTTCCCATACCTTCATTGTATGGCTCATCAACTTTATCCCCCTATAGTTACTGCAACTCTGCACGTCACCCTTATTCTTAAAGATCGGCACTAACACACTTCTTCTCCATTCCTCAGGCATCCTCTCACTCTCTAAAACCCTGTTGAACAAATTAGCTAAAAATTCCACTGCTGCTTCTCCCAGACACTTCCAGACCTCCACCGGAATGTCATCAGGACCAACTGCCTTCCCACTTTTCATCCTCTTCAAAGCCTTCCTGACTTCATCCTTTCTAATCTTATCTACTTCCTGTTCCACAGAGTTCACCCCTTCTACTCTTTTTTCCCTCTCATTTTCCTCATTCATCAGCTCCTCAAAGTACTCCTTCCATCTCCTCTGTACACTCTCCTCACTTGTGAGCACCCTTCCATCTCTATCCTTAATAACTCTAACTTGCTGCACATCCTTCCCATCTCGATCCCTCTGCCTAGCTAACCTGTACAAGTACTTCTCTCCTTCTCTAGTGTCTAACCTAGTGTACAACTCTTCATATGCCTTCTGCTTGGCCTTAGACACCTCCCTCTTCACTCTGCGCTGTAACTCCTTGTATTCCTGTCTATTCTCTTCTGTCCTGTCCATGTCCCACTTCTTCTTGGCTAACCTCTTCCTCTGGATACTATCCTGAACTTCCTCATTCCACCACCAAGTCTCCTTATCTTCTTTCCTCCTTCCAGATGACACACCCAGCACCTTTCTCCCTGTCTCCCTGATCACTTCTGCTGTAGTTTCCCAGTCATCTGGCAGCACTACCTGACCACCCAGAGCCTGCCTCAACTTCTGTCTAAATTCCTCACAACATTCCTCCTTTTTCAGCTTCCACCACTTGGTTTTCTTCTCTATCTTTGACCTCTTCGTCTTACAGACCATCAAAGTCATCCTACACACCACCATCCTATGCTGTCTGGCTACACTCTCTCCCACTACCACTTTACAGTCACTAATCTCTTTCAGATTGCCTCTTCTACATAGAATGTAGTCTACCTGTGTGCTCCTACCTCCACTCTTGTAAGTCACTCTATGCTCCTCCCTCTTCTGAAAATAAGTGTTAACCACACCCATGTCCATCCTCTTAGCAAAGTCCACTACCATCTGTCCTTCCAGGTTCCTTTCCTTAACTCCAAACTTGCCCATCACCTCCTCATCACCTGTGTTCCCCTCGCCAACATGTCCATTAAAATCCGCTCCTATCACCACTCTCTCACCCGTGGGAATACTCTCCATCACCTCATCTAATTCACTCCAGAATCTCTCTTTCTCCTCTAACTCACAACCTACCTGTGGGGCATAACCACTAACAACATTCAACATCACCCCTTCAATCTCTAACTTCAGACTCATCACCCTGTCTGACACTCTCTTCACCTCCAGAACATTCCTCACAAACTCCTCCTTCAGGACCACACCTACCCCATTTCTCTTACTATCCACACCATAATAAAACAGCTTGAATCCTGCTCCTATACTACGAGCCTTGCTACCCTTCCACCTGGTCTCCTGTACACACAGTATATCCACCTTCCTTCTCTCCATCACATCAGCCAGCTCTCTACCTTTCCCTGTCATAGTACCAACATTCAGAGTTCCTATTCTCAGTCCTACACTCTTACCTTTCCTCTTCTCTCTCTGTCTGCGCACTCTCCTCCCTCCTCTACTTCTTCGACCAACAGTAGCCCAATTTCCACCGGCGCCCTGTAGGTCAACGGCGCCGATGGCGGTCGTTGTTAACCCGGGCCTCGACCGATCCGGTATGAAATTCGTACTGACAATTCGCATGGTTAAATTTGGCAATGTTTTACGCCGGATGCCCTTCCTGACGCAACCCTCTCTATTTATCCGGGCTTGGGACCGGCACAGAAGTCACTGGACTGTGACCCCCATGGCTAGATTCACTGACTGTAACAGTGTGGAAGAATAAAATACTTTGGTGCTTTACAGTGTATATGTAACTTGCACAAACAGAATGTGTTGTTACATGGTCACTTTCACAGTAATTTTATATAAAATAGGAAATACATAGATTATTGCTAAATTATGCTGACAACATTAACAATTAACATATGGCTTAGCATTTATGTTTTCAATTATTTTGTAACAGAAATTAAAAATATTGTGTTAAATGCCAAGTGAATGTATAAATGAAAATGAATGTATGATATGTAGAGCAATAAATCTATTTTTACTGTAGCTGTGGAACAGTTTACTGTATGCTGTTTTATTCAGAGATACTTGGTTAATTGCAACCCCTAGAACAAAGTGAAGAAATAAAGAACCACGTCAAAAACGCATTTGTACTAATGCAACCAAATAATGGAGGATCTCTTTTCATGTGAATTGAACTTCAACTTCTGATTAGTTATAGTTATATATTATTATAGAATGTCAATGGCTGTAACTTCAATATTTACCATTCATAAGCAAACATAGAAACAGTGTACTCAATATCCCTGTATTTTTATTCTTATCAGTTTCTGGCCTGCCATAGCAGGTCTTCTCCTGTCAATGATTTAGTCGGATCTATAAAAAAACTAGCATGACCCGATAATCTTTTGCTTTGTTTGTGAATCAGAGAAGGTCTGAAGTTCATGTAAGACGGATCTATCCACCTTTTCAGAACATTCACTGATGCCATTTTCATTACTGCAACATGGAAATGTTGTTTGAATTATACACTCTGGGGAGCATAACCTTCATCATCCTGCTTATTCTTCTGATATATACCTTACATTCTCCGATTAAAAGCTACGTACATAAATGGAGGGAGATGAAGCCAATTCCTGGAATGGAAGGTGCCTTCCCATTCATTGGTAATGCTTTGCAGTTCAAAGCCAATGCAGGAGGTAAGGTATCATAACCATGTGGTTATTTTGTTATGTTTCCTTATAGAATAGAGTTTCATTGTTGTATGCAATACAAAGAAGTGGTGCATTGCATTTTTTTTTTTAATGTATGTATGCTATTTAAAGATTTTTTCAACCAGATTATTGAGGGGACTAATGAAAACAGACACAGGCCTCTCGTGAAGGTCTGGGTGGGACCCATCCCCTTCCTGGTTTTATTTCATGCAGAGACAATTGAGGTGTGTATAATTACAGCAATAGTTACAATACCTGCTCTTCTGGCAACAAAATGTGATGACTCATGTTTATTGGACCACTCTGTGTGATGCTGGGAAAGTGCCAGTGTTGGAGCATTTGGCAAAGACGTTATTGTCTTGTTTACATGTGGTTGCTTTTTTGTGTTTATTTTTTTGTCTAGGCTGTCCTCAGCAATTCCAAGCATCTAGATAAATCTTATCCCTATAGATTTCTGCACCCTTGGCTTGGCATGGGTTTACTCACCAGGTACAGATACAAAATCACCTGTCCACTTTTAACTGCATGCATTTATTTACAGCTTATTTCACCATTTGAATTATGGGTTTAGTTCAATTTAGTTACATTTCAGTGGTCAATTAGGAGATGCTCAGATCCAGAGATACTAATGTTGACTCTAAAGCTGGTTTGTACCCATGCTATGGTCATCTATGACATTACAAAAGGCTAGAGTCTAATGCTTGTGGATTTTAAACCTAAATACATAATGTTGAAAAAACGTGAAGTGTCATGAAATGCAACTATTACAAAGTAAATGCAGAGAAAAGACATTATAGGTGAAAATAGGGATGGAACTTGGAAGTTCCACCAGAGAGAAGCCAGGACACTGACGAAGTGAGTTTGTTGTTATGAGCAGGTTTGGATCTCGGTAACAGATTTGCCACTTGCACTGAGTTTAAAGACTGAAGTTGATTTGCAGGTATGTAGATTTGAACCTCTGTACATATACAAAGGTGTATAGCCCTTTAACGTCTGAAATGTGAGGACAACAGCTTTAAATTGAATTCTTTCTGAAAAAAAGGATGCCAATGGAGTGATCTCTGTGGGGGATGAGTGGGGGAGGTGTTCTTATGACAGAATTTCTGGAGGTTACACATCAGGCAATCAGTAGTATTCTGAATGCACTGAGAGGAGATGTGATATGTGAGGTGAGTCCAAAATGTACCAAGTTGCAGCCTGGAAATAATTAAAGCTTTTATGAGAATCTGAATCGAGAAAAGGTCTGATATTACAAAGACAAATCAAAAGGATCTGTTGATTGATGTAATTGGAGAATTTGAGTCCATACACACTTAGATTCTTAATAAGGCATGTCAGTGATAAGTGATTTATAATTTCTTATCTGGGAGGTAAATCATTTCAGGTTTGTGAATGTTGAGTTTCAGAGGAGTCTTCCACATACGTCAATTGTCTGAAAGGAAGTCTGATTCTGAAAGACCAAAGTTGTGTCATTCGAATAGCAATGTTAAGAGAAGAAATGAGATCTGACCACTGATCCCAGAGATTTTGCATTCAAGTAGAAGACCGGACCACATACTGAACTCCAGTAGTAAGGTTGTGAAGTGAAACTGAACCTGTGTATATCCTGTATATGTAGTGATCTTTACTTTGAGACCAAAATCCCTTGAAAAAGGGTCTGACATGCTATAAGTACACTGTATTCCCTAACAGTATAACAAACTCATTAAAAATAAGTTAATTGTACTTAAAATTGTTTAACAGTTCATTCAACTTAAAACTTTTAAGTGTTTTGACTTCCAATAACTCAAATTAAATAGTTGAAGTCATTCAACTCAAACATTTTAAATATGTTTGTTTGTTTTTTCAAAAGATAATGGCAAGATGTTAATGCATGGAGATTGAATGTTCCTTTTGATTGAAATAATGAATTCCTATTAAATAGTAAAACATTTGCTTCTGCATATGGAGTTGAGAATTCTCTTCATTTATAATATTTAAGGAATTAGATTTTGTTACTGAATGTAAATTTTGAGGCAATATTTCTTAAGGTTTTATTTTCTTTTAATTAATGAAAATGTTATTTTTAGGGAATTAAAAATTTTAAGCATTGTATACTGGGGGTACGGTGGCTTGGTGGTTAGCATGTTTGCCTCACAGCGCCAGGGTTGGGGGTTCGATTCCCACCTCTGCAGTGTGTGTGGTGTTTGCATGTTCTGCCCGTGCCTCAGGGGTTGCCTTCTCCAGTCCAAATACATGCATTGTAGGTTGATTGGCATCTCTAATATACTGGAATATGCAATATACTGGCATCCTGTCCAGGGTGTACCCTGCCTTGTGCCTGTTATCTCCTTAGGTTCCCTATGACGCTGTAGTAGGATAAGCAGGTATAGAGAATGGATGGATGGGAAGTATTGAATGCTTAAAAATATATAACAAACATGTAATATCTTAAATTTTTGATAAATTAAATTAATCAAGCTTATTTATTATTAACAAAAAAGGTTTATTCAAATAAATAATTTTGAATTAATTTGAGTTAATCTGTTCTTATGTATTAAGTGTACTTAATTTAAAACAATTATGTTTATCTACTTAAAAAAATTGAGGAAATTGATTACCTCAAAACTTTTGATTCATCTTAACTTGCTGGGGTTTACAGTGTAGTGTGAAGTGGCATTAAATGTTTTATTTTCCTTGTACAACTTGCTATCCTTGTATAGTCACAACTGAAACACAACAGCAGTTATCATTAATTGTCTACCGCTTATCCGATCTATTCTTGGGTCACGGGGAGCCTGTGCCTATCTCAGGCATCATAGGGCATCAAGGCAGGATACACCCTGGAGGGAGTGCCGACCCATCACAGGGCGCGCGCGCGCACACACGCACACACACAACGGACAATTTAGAGATGCTAATCAACCTACAATGTATGTCTTTGGACCAGGGGAGGAAACCGGAGCAAACCCCCAAGGCACGGGGAGAACATGCAAACTCCACACACACATGGCAGAGGGGGGAATCAAACCCCCAACCCTGGAGGTGTGAGGCAAACATGCTAACCACCAAGCCACCGTGCCCCCCTAGTAGTTATCAACAACCATTAAAAATGATCCAAATATTGATGAGGATGATATTTATGATTTGCTTACCACACATTATAGCACAGGAGACAAGTGGCGCAGTCGACGCAAAATGCTGACCCCAACATTTCACTTCTCTATCCTCACTGACTTCCTTGAGGTGATGAATGAACAGAGTGAAATTTTGATCCAGAAGATGCTGAAACATGTAGGCGGAGAACCATTTAACTGCTTCAGCTACATTACGCTTTGTGCCTTGGATATTATATGCGGTTGGTGTATATATACTTTTTTTTTTACTGCCTGTCATTCTAATACCTTTGAATCACCAGTAAGTTTGTTAACATTAAACTCTTAACTGCTAATTACAGATAAGAGTAAATTTAAAATTGTATGTTTATAATTTTCACATAAAACAGAAACAGCAATGGGCAAAAGGATCTATGCACAGAGTAATGCTGACTCAGAATATGTCCAGACTGTGTATAAGTAAGTATTGACATTAATATATTAATTAATTTGTACCATCTACTATATAGGTGTATTTTGTAGGAATAAAATTATTGACTGATTATTGACTAATTATAATATTGACGTTGTAGTGTGTAGAAATGGTATGAATGTATTAGGCACTGTAGTGATTATATCAGTTCAGTGGTCCCTATCTTTTGAATGTATGGAGTAAAGGCGAGGCTGCAGTTTTTACCTGTAGTGGTAGCACTGTTTTTTGGGGAGGAATGTCACCTGTAGGTGTAACTCTACAATATGTAGAATTTTAGGATCTCCAGTGCATTTAATTTAGAGAAAATTATTTTGCTTTTGGTTCAGGCTAAACCCTGTCACAAACAAGTGTCAATGATCATTTTTAGAAAACAAATCAGTTACAGACACAATACAAATGTTGATGTGACTGAATAAGCAAAAGTAGATTCTGTCTTTGCGGAAACATCCTCATTATAAAAATTTAAAAAGCTAAAGAATGATGCAGTTATGTAAGCGAAAGATGTTTAATGAAAATGACAAAGCAGACAAGGGCAAATACACAATCATAATAAAAACTAGACAAATAGTCATCATCAGGAAGACAAGATTAAGCAGTATTTAAAATCTAGTATTTTGCATGAATGACAGTAAAGAGTTTATATTTGGAATTACACAAGCAAGACTATTTGTGAGTGAGTGAGGTGAGGTGAGGTGAGTGAGTGAGGTGAGGTGAGTGAGTGAGTGAGGTGGGTGAGGTGAGTGAGGTGAGTGAGTGAGGTGAGTGAGGTGAGGTGAGGTGAGTGAGTGAGTGAGTGAGGTGGGTGAGGTGGGTGAGGTGAGTGAGGTGAGTGAGGTGAGTGAGTGAGTGAGTGAGGTGGGTGAGGTGAGGTGAGGTGAGGTGAGGTGAGTGAGTGAGTGAGTGAGTGAGTGAGTGAGTGAGTGATGAGTGAGTGAGTGAGTGAGTGAGTGAGTGAGTGAGTGAGTGAGTGAGTGAGTGAGTGAGTGAGTGAGTGAGTGAGTGAGTGAGTGAGTGAGTGAGTGAGTGAGTGAGGTGAGGTGAGGTGAGGTGAGGTGAGTGCTCCCTTCCTTCCTCCCTTCCTTCCTCCATTCCTTCCTCCATTCCTTCGAAATCTACACTCTGTAAAATGTAATCAAAACTACACTTAAATTTCCTGCAGAATGAGTGACATCATCACCCGGAGACAGAGAGCACCATGGTGGTGGCCTGACTGGATTTATAATGTGTTTGGAGAGGGTAAAGAGCATGCAAAAAGACTCAGGCTTTTACACTCCTTCACTGTGGGTGTAAGTGACTTTCTCGTGTTATGATTTACTGTGATAAAAATAAAAACATAGCGTAACATTGAGCTATGCATCTGTGTATCACGATATATGGTAATCGATGATCACCTAGCCATAGTGTTTTCTTGTAATGGTTAGACGAAGCTCTGGACTTGCATCAAATTGTCTAGTCGTCCCCTACAGTACAAATCCACCCCACACGGTTTTTAGTCATTGTTCATTTTGCTCATAATACTGTCTGTTTTCCTATTGCTTTTCAATAGGTAGAAACATCAGAAACTTGTATCAATCTCAGCTCCTGATCTTTTCTGCAGACTGATACAAGTTTCTAACATTTCCATCTATTGAAAAACAATTGAAAAACAAACGTATAAAATGAGTGAGGACTAAAAACATGTGGGATGGACTTTTACTGTATGGTTCGACTAGCAGAGAAGTTGATGCAAGTGCAGGGCTTTGTCTTTTAACCAGTAACAAGAAAACAGTATGGCCAAGCAGTAATTAATAGCCATAAACATGTTCAAACAGGTATAAACCTGGCAAAACCAATAACGCAGTAGTATAGAATAAAGCATGTTCAAGATCTAAACAGACAAGCACATGGAGAAAAGCCTATGCATTGTTTTTTTTAGGCTTTGCTCTGCTGCCACATGATTGGCTGAATTAGTGTAGGGGGAAATTGTGCTGCCCAACGCTACACCAGTTCCAACACACTTAAATTACAAATAATGCAATTATATATTATTATAATATAATTATTACCTTAAAGGGGGGCACGGTGGCTTGGTGGTTAGCATGCTTGCCTCACACCTCTAGGGTTGGGGGTTCGATTTCCGCTTCCGCCGTGTGTGTGTGTGTGTGTGTGTGTGTGTGTGTGTGTGTGTGTGGAGTTTGCATGTTCTCCCCGTGCCTCGGGGGTTTCCTCCGGGTACTCTGGTTTCCTCCCCCAGTCCAAAGACAGGCATGGTAGGTTGATTGGCATCTCTAAATTGTCCGTAGTGTGTGAATGAGAGTGTGTGTGTGTGCCCTGCGATGGATTGGCACTCTGTCCAGGGTGTATCCTGCCTCAATGCCCAATGACGCCTGAGATGGGCACAGGCTCCCCGTGCCCCGAGAATAGTTCGGATAAGTGGTAGACAATGAATGAATGAATTATTACCTTAATACCTTTTGATGGAAAATATAAGCTGAGAGACATCGACCCAAAATCTCAGTCTGTTTTCGAGTCTTTCATTTTGTTTGTGTTTTGAAGGTGATCAAAGAGAGAGCAGAGCATGTGAGTGAAGGATCTGACAGTGAGTCTGACCATGGCTCGAGAAAGAGAAGGGCCTTCTTGGACATGCTGCTAAAAACAAGAGATGATGCTGGTGCTGCAATGAGCCATGAGGACATTCAGGAGGAAGTGGACACCTTCATGTTTGAGGTGTGAGCAAAACACTCTACACTAAACCTTAGAAGTGGACAAGCTTGCGTCTGATACAAACCCTTTATGGTTTAATAGGGGCATGACACCACTGCAGCTTCCATGAACTGGGCCTTACATCTTATAGGCTCTCATCCAGAAGTCCAGAAGAAAGTACAGGCTGAGCTACAGGAGGTGTTTGGTAACACTGCTTAAACATTTATCTTCTGTTCCATTAGTAGCTATAAAAACAATATTTATAGTCTTTAACACAGAAGACCCATCACATGTTGATGGAAAGTGTGTTACCTATCATAAATGTTTATTATTAGTAGTAATAGTAGTAGTAATCGTTGAACAGGACATTATTAGAAATAAAACAACATTTATGGCAGCAACATGCAAACTCACTTCACATGCTGTTGGAAAGAATTCAAATAAGAGATGAAATGTGACAGGGACCACCTTTTATTTAAAATTTAAGATGGAATATTAAGAATGTTAACACATTTTGCCTTGTTATACTTGTTAATCCAAATAAGGTGAATATAAGCACTGTGACTTTTTTCAGCTTTTGCAGCTTATACCCTAACCCTAAGATTTTACTTTACAAGATACTGATTGGTAAACATGCCATGTCTCTCTCTCTCTCTCTCTCTCTCTCTCTCTCTCTCTCTCTCTCTCTCTCTCTCTCTCTCTCTCTCTCTCTCTCTCTCTCTCTCTCTCTCTGTGCACTGTTGGACAGGTTCATCACAGCGTCACGTGGGAGTGGAGGACCTAAAAAGGCTGCGGTACCTGGAGTGTGTCATCAAGGAGAGTCTGCGAATCTTCCCTGCAGTGCCGCTGTTTGCACGCAGCATCTGCGAGGACTGTCCCATTAGTAAGCTATATTGAATTATCATCATATCATTTGGCACCCTGAAAATGTGGATCATTCAAATCACTGCTACAACAGCAGATGGTTTGTCTTCCTGAGTCAGATTCTAAGCCACTCCAACCTTTTTAGCTTCAGTTAAGCTAAATAGAAGTACAGTTAATGAACACGGTTGTTAAAAAGTTGTATAAACATTTAGGGTTTTTTGACATTGAGGAATTATTCACATAAAAGTCACATAGTGTTAACTTGTTTTAATCACAGATTGATGTATCGTTCTACTATTTTTCTGTAGATGGTTTCAAAGTTCCAGAAGGTGTAAATGCTGTGATCATCCCATACGCTCTCCATCGCGATCCTCGTTTCTTTCCGGAGCCTGAGGAGTTCAGACCTGAGCGCTTCCTTCCAGAGAACAGCACAGGAAGACACCCCTATGCATATATCCCATTCTCTGCCGGTGCTCGAAACTGCATTGGTAAGACACTAGACAGGTGCTGAAGTATAATCCAATCACCTCAAAAAAGCCTGTGACCCTCAAATTTGTCAACCACTTCCACAACTCTTATTGAAGAATTGAAAAACTTCAGGGTGCTAAATTTCTGGGTCAGGGTTATTTTGTATTATCGGACAGGTCACATCCTATTAGCAAGACCACTTGTTATGATATTGTGTCCCAGCACCATTACACTGCAATTCATGGACGTGCGTTCTACAACTCACCCAGAATCAATCACACATTTAGCATGGCTAGCTCAAACTGAGAAGCTGCTAACTTTCCTCCTGCATTAATCTCCAGAGACCACTGACCTGTCTTCTACTGTTGACTGAGACAAAGTGTCTCTCATCAAGTGGTGCTGGCAGTTTCAGCCCACTGGCCACTCAAAAGCATCACTGCATTTGCAAGAGAGACAGAGAGAGCGGGAGATAAGAGAGAAAGAGAGAGATGTGATATCCCGTCAGAGATGAATCATTGGTCCTATGTCTGTTGCCTTCGGGCACTGAACTGGATCACAATGCAAAGATTACAGTGGTATGTTATGTGAAGTAGAAATGATGCATTTCTCCTGTGTGTGTGTGTGTGTGTGTGTGTGTGTGTGTGTGTGTGTGTGTGTGTGTGTGTGTGTGTTTCCAGGCCAGCGCTTTGCTATGATGGAAGAGAAGGTGGTTCTTGCCACTGTGTTGCGTCACTTTGATGTGAAGGCATGTCAGAGTCGGGAAGAGTTGAGACCCCTGGGGGAGCTCATACTCCGTCCGGAGAAGGGCATCTGGATCCAACTAGACAAGAGGGCCAGCTAAAACCAAGCTGCGTCTTGTATGAAATGTAGGTGGTTCTTCGGGTATGAGATACAGAGGTTTTGCCTGTTGTTTGTGTAAACAAAATGTATGACGTAGGAAATCGTTTGTACTTCTGTAGACTTGGAGTCACTTTTTTGTGTACTTCAGTGCATCCAGTAGAAATTTACAGTTTCCATGCTTTCAGTATCCTACAGTGAGAAGTGTGTAATTTTTTTCTATGGCACACTATATATACGAGTTAACACAAACAATTCTAAAAAAAATTAAAAATAAAAAGGTATTGAATGGATCAGATATAACAATTCTTCTTCTTCTTCTTTCGGCTTCTCCCTTCAGGGGTCGCCACAGCGAATCATCTCTCTCCACCTATCCCTATCTTCTGCATCCTCAACCCTTGCACCCACTAGCTTCATATCCTCATTAATTCCATAGGATCAGATATAACAATTAATGATGCTAAATGTAACTATTAAACATCATAAACATTTGTACAATATCTTTGTTACTATCTAAAGAATGAAGAATTTGGGGGACATCTTTTATACTGTAGCAAAACTTTCACTGACAGTGTGTGAAGGAGTGGGTCATTTTCATGGCGTATACTTCGTTTTGAACATTGTCGGGGTTGACGTGTGAATTAAATAAAAAATAAATAAATGAATAAATTTGAAAAAAAATCTGCAGTGTCATTGCATCGTATCTCTCTTAGTACCTGTCCAACTATCTATCTATTTGTCTTATCTATATGTCCATCCATCCATCCATCCATCCATCCATCCATCCATCCATCCATCCATCCATCCATCCATCCATCTATCTATCTATCTATCTATATCTATCTATCTATTTCGATATCTGACCACATTCATTCATTCATTCATTCATTGTCTACCGCTTATCCGATCTACACTCGGGTCACAGGGAGCCTGTGCCTATCTCAGGCATCATTGGGCATCAAGGCAGGATACACCCTGGACGGAGTGCCAACCCATCGCAGGGCACACACACACTCACATTCACTCACGCAATCACACACTACGGACAATTTAGAGATGCCAATCAACCTACAATGCATGTCTTTGGACCGGGGGAGGAAACCGGAGTACCCGGAGGAAACCCCCGAGGCACAGGGAGAACATGCAAACTCCACACACACGGAGGAGGCGGGAATCAAACCCCCACCCCTGGGGGTGTGAGGCAAACCTGCTAACCACTAAGCCACCGTGCCCCCCTATCTGACCACATCACATAGTAATATAAAAAAAGCACTGGGTCATCTGTGAACAGAAGACATCATAATGTCCATTGTGAACTTTGTTGTTGTTAATAACAATGGGAACTACTAAAATAAAAGTTGCTAAAATGACACTAGGCACTGTAACACATTTTTAACACTATATAAGTTTTTCACTAACTTGTTATATGGATAATAATGGCTAAATTGCAATGAACTAGCAAGCTAGCTACAATATATATGAAGTATAGTTAGCTAGATTACACCCGTTGAACAGCCATAATCATGATATCCATAATCTGTGTTGCGAGACAATAGTTGGGTGATACCAATTTAGCATTGGGCATTTAGTATTTTATCTGATTTATTTATTACCTTACAATTGATTCCAAACACCAATAATGTTGTTAATCTAAAATATGTCATTTCCGCTTATGTTTCTGTTGATCATGGTATAAATATAAGGTTGTAATTGTTAGTTGTGATTATTGGGGACAGTCACCACAAGCCCCACCCCCACAGGAAACTACGCCCCTGGTCATTTTTTAATTTACTATTAACTGAAAAAAATAAGTCATAGTTTAATTTAATGTTATGAAACAGCCACAAGGCAAGTTAGTTTGTCATCTTTTTTATTTCTTTTGAAGTTAATATGACAAGACAAAACAAAAAAATATATAAGTGCAGCGCATCCTTAAGACTCTCCTGCTGTAGGCATAGCTTACTGAGCATTCCAAAAGCACTGACACCTGAAACTGCTTCCATAAACGTTCAGTAAACACCTCACTGCAGAAAATTTCACCATATCAGTAATTATATGTATCTCTTCTTAAAATAAAAGCGCTAAATCTATTTATTTCTACTATAACTATAACTATATCTATCTATTCTACTTAGTCTTAGATTGTTTGCACCATTCAAGTGCCTGTGAATTAATATATAACCAAGCACATTCATGTAAATCTATGATTTTTGTTACAGAATAAACTGTCAATTTAGTATGTTATTTTATTCAGAGATACCTGTTTATTAGCTCAGTGTGCTGGTAAATTACTGTATTGCCACTGATATAACTTCTGGGAATGATTTCCAGCAGAGTTTCAATACTAAACAAACTGCTAACTTCTCAGATTCCTCTCCTCCTTAGATCAGCTGTGTATGAGCCAAACAATCTAGCTATTGGCACTGTAGTCCTGCAGAACTTCATTATTGGTCCAGTTGCAAGATTGGCTTTCTGTAGATAAACATAAAAGTCTGGCAGGAGCAAATCTTGACTAAATAGATTGTGGGTATTACCTTCTATTCTGATATTCATATTTTGCTTTCCTATAGCAGAGTTTCCAGCATCAGTTTCCTTTTATTCCAATTATTTAAATTGGATTTCATTCCAAAATAATTCACTGTGTATTTTAATATCATCCTGTGAAGGTCAGCTGTAAAAAAAAAAATAAATAAATATATATATATATATATATATTTATATATATATATGCATTCTATATGTATGCTAAAGCATGTTTCAGTGCCTGTTTGCTGGGAATTGCAATATACCACAGATTAAAAAAAAACAAGCAAATTCAACATGAATATTCTTGCTGTTGTTACTCTTGCATATGTCCTTAAGCGTGAGGCTGTAAACGGATCAAACACTGTTATTGATAGAAAGTAACAGGACAATGAATGCTCAGCTCAGAAGTCACAGAATTCACTAGGGTTAGGGTTATTCTGTATTCATTAGAACAGGTGAGAACAAGGAAATTGCATACAATTAGCAAGTTTCACACACAATTATTAAAAAAATGCTTTGAGCTATTATTATTATAATTATTATTATTATTATTATTATTATTATTATTATTATTATTATTATTGAAATATTGGCATAGTGTATAAGAGGTTTAAACTGATTTTTCTTTTTTCTTTTTCTCTCAACAAATATTAAAACCAGTTTTGCTGGATTACTACCGAACTTCAGTTAAGTTCCATATCATAAGACAGAATTACTGTAGCCGGAGCTCAGGATGTTGAGGGAAAGCAGGCATGGTAGCTCCTCCACACAGAGGCAGTGTTGCACCTTGTCACCTCCCTGATCAGGTTAATGAGATGAGGGCAGGTCAGCAAGTTAAACCTGAACTCACTACTCAAAAGATGAATAAAGTTCCTTGAAAGACTTGATATGTAAAAGTTACACTATGGTTAATGTATTTTCAAACACAATAGAAGTATAAAATTGAAAAACGTAAATAGAAACTGATAAAATTGGCTTAAGGTGATATTAACCGCCTCTGCTATAAAAAATATTGAGGTGAAGTAATATAATTCCAAACTGTATATATTTGAGTTTTCTTACTTTCTCTCATAAAGTTTGCTAAAGCACAAGATGTTTGATCACATAATATGTCCTAAAATAATTCCAATAAGTTAAAAATGAAATGTGGCTCTGTCTAATAAAAAAACAACAATCCAAAATGCAAGGCAAAATAAAGTGAAAAAGATGTTTTTTCCATGACCATGTTGGTCTCCCATCTTTGTTCAAAATCCATTAATACAGGGAGAATTTTTAGCCTATTTTAATTCAGAAGTGTACAAGACTTATCAAGACACAGACACGCCGATAAGATCTCATTATTTATGTTTCCCCATACAAATATAAAAGATCCACATATATTCATTCATTGTTAAATTATATATAGTGCATGAGTTTAAGTGGATCTTATATTTGATATATATATATATTATTTTTTTTTTTTCTTTCCATTGTCTGTACTGCTTATCTGATCTATTCTTGGGTCACAAGGAGCCTGTGCCTATCTCAGGCATCATCGCACATCAACGCAGGATACACCCTGGACAGAGTGCCAACCCATCACAGAGCACACACACACTGGACAATTAGAGATGCCAATCAACCTACAATGCATGTCTTTGGACTGGGAGAGGAAACCCCTGAAGCGCAGGAAGAACATGCAAACTCCAGACACACGGCGGAGGTGGGAATCAAACCCCCAACCCTGGAGGTGTGAGGTAAACGTGCTAACCACCAAGCCACCATGCCCCCCATGTACAACATATATACTTATTTACCGACAAGAAGCAGAGACGTGTCTTTTAATTCTTTAAATGTTTGTTTGCTTGTGACGTAACCTCTCTTTACTACTGAATCTGTAGGAATCTGAGGCCACAGTCGGTCCAGGTTTCTTGGAAAAGATTGGATAAAGACAAGGCAGTGTTTGACCATGAGTATGACCATTCTTCTCTGTCCTTTTTCATCAACAGCAAGGCATTTCTGCCTGTAAAACTGCTGCTCACTGGTGTTTTTTTTTTTTTCTTTTTTGTGTTACACCATTTTACTATTGCCTCACTATTGCCACATGATTAACCGATTAAATAATTGCATAAATGTGTAGGTATGCAGGTGTTCCTAATAAGATGTGTCTGTTAATGAGAGTGGAAAGGAAAAAAAATGAAATTAAGCAAGCCAGTTGTTGCAGCTACCCAGCTTATGACATTTATGCACAATAATACTAACATGTTTTCATTGAAAAGAAAACAATCACTGATAGAAATCAAGCAATGAAGTAATTACACTCACTACATACAAGATTAATGTTGTTTTTCCGCTGCAAAGCATTTTAGAGAAGATCTGTTGTCTAGTATTAAACTTCTTTGAAAACAAACACACTAAAATAAAATTCTTTCCTACTGAAATCCAGAACATTTCTAGGTTCCTGGTTGTTTTGATGTTCTTCCTGTCATTGCAGCACATCCTCAGTTACTGACATCATCTGAAAATGACAGCAAAGTGTTGTCATTTATGGTAAGTAAACACAGACAGCATGCACGCACAATAGTGACAGCTGTCTATGATGTGTGGTGGGAAGGTGACCATGTGCTGTTATTTGCTTTAGGTAAGTGACAGACACAGGAGATTACCAGAGATAACGGCAGGTATTAAGCGTGCCATTCTTCAAATAGAGTGCCTAATCGCATGGCTGTACCGACACCTGCCCTGGCAGAAAGAGAGCTGAGTGTTTTCTAATAAATACGGGCAGATGTCAGATCCCCTTCTTCGAAAAAAATATGTATTACAATCAGTATTTTGAATAGAGCGAAGCTGACAGGCTTCTGAAGGAGCGAGATGCAGCCATGTCTTCCCCAACATTATTCTGCTAGAGAGTCGAATAAGACTTTCATACTATATATAGTAGAATTTTGTTTACAAATTTTTAACAATTTATTTGTTGCTAAGGCCCTAAGCTGATACTCCATTTTCAGATGTTGACAGAGCTGTGTGAAATTTGGAATGAGTAATGAATATTTATAAAGTATAGTGCCATCATCTGTTTGTTTGTTTTTTATAGATGAAGTAAGTACAGCTCAAAATTAGAGAGCACCTGATTTTTTTCTGAAATGTTTTTAATCTATTGCTGACAAAAATGAAGGAATATTAGCTGTAAATAAACCACTGTTCTACTAGCATGACAGGGCATTGTCTTGCATTAATATTGTGGGCTGATTGGGAAATGGGAATTTTCCTTTAACTTTGCCATGCAGCTGTATAAGAGGCTCAGCTCCTGCTGCAGAAAACATTCCCCAAACCATGACGCTTTCAGCATGTTTTGTGGACAGAGAAGAACTGCTCCAAAGTTCACTTTAGTGATGAAAGCAAGTTTCATTTATTTGGATCTAGTGGGATGTTTGGCGTGAAATTGGGGAGAGATAAAGTGTGTCAGTGAAGTAGTCAGTGAAAGGTGGAGGAGGAAGTGTCATGGTTAGGGGGATGATTTTTGAATCAGGAGTTGAATGCAAATGTTTATCAGAACCTCCTTCCACAACATGCAGTTTCTTCCCTGCTAGCATCTCCCAATCAGCCTGCAGTTTTCATCTAAGACAGTGCTCCTCAGCTGAAGTCATTTAAAGCAAGGATCTCTACGCTTCCTATTCATTTTTGACAGCTGTAGCTCTCAAAATATTTTGTTGTATTCATCTTTCATGCTACTATAGTTATTGTTCACAAATTTTTATCACTGTGTTTTTCACAAAATAAAGGTTTTTGCTGATGTGTCTTGGTATTTTGAAAAAGATTCTAGTAGAACAGTGATATAACCCACAGCTAATATTCCTTTAAATTTTGAGTGATAAAGATTAACTATATTTTGGGAAAAAAAAACAAGTGTTTATAAACTGTTCCCTAATTTTGATCACCACTATATTTCTCTGGTGTAGTTTAAATGTTAGAGCTAATATTTGTAAGATAATCAATGCAAATATGGAGAATAAAATAAAAAAAGGAAATAAATGTCAAAGAATAGAATTAGGATTAGAAATAATGTTAATAATAAGTACTATTTGCTTGTACAAAACAACTGTTTTTTTGTTTTGTTTTGTTGCTTTATGTTTTTTAACTGTACCTATTATTTAGACTGTTCCAATTTTTGTGACCTTTTTTATTATTAAACTCCCTGCATTTACATCCATTCATGCAAAAATCACGATTCAAGGCATTTTATGTCTATGGACTGATTAGAATGGATAACAGATTAAAAAACTGCCCTAGCATTGGGGCGAATAATATAAAATATAAGATATAAAATCTAAAAAGGATCATTTAACTTACGCATAAAACAAATCAAAACAAACTGAACCAGACGTCTGTGGAGAAAAGGTTATATCTTGCATTCTCCTTTAGCACTTGAACCGTTTTGACCGAAAGGCAGTGAGTTTAGAGAAGAAAAAAATACAGAAACCAAAAAAATAGATTGTTTTTGAAGGAGCTGAACTGTTGAAAGAGACTGGGGGGGTTAGAGGGGGTTAGGGGTCATCTTTTAAAACTGAACTCACTTTGCTCCTTTTTTCTATCTTGGTAGAATCTGTGCATCATTGTTTGATGTCTGCCATTGACCTCTCCAAAGCTTCACTTACTCGTGTGCTTACTTATGTAGAAAATGATCACAGTAAATTAAGTGTTGAAAAATAAAGCCTGAATCCAAACTGTACAAAACTGTTATAATTTCTGTTAATGGCAGATAAATTAAGCAAATTGAGTCTGTAGACACTAAGGTCTTAAACCTTTTGATAATAAAAGAAAGGAAAGCAATTTCAATCATATTAAAGGCTAGCTTTCTCAGAGGTAAAATTAGAGGTAAGTATACGTGTTCCCAACTTGAATGCAGCCTTATTATTCTGAATAATTTCATATAAATTAGTAAAGACTTGTTTGGTGTAATAAAAATAATAATAATAATATCTACAATATTCCCATTACATGTGCTGAGACAGTTTGAGGCTCTGGCTTGGCTTGATTTTAAAAGTAGGTATCTGTGTGTAAGCACCAAACAGAAGAACCTTTTTCTCCATCCTTTGTCTCCTTAATATTAGCACCTTATTGATGTATGTGTAAATGCTACTGCCTTTCTGGTAAACATCAGGGTTCTGTTGCAAAAAGCACCAGAGATTTAAGATGGAGTGTTTTCATCATAATGTAATAATCAATAAATAGTTTGCAATGTTTGCTTGTCCTTGTAGTGAAGTAATCAATACAAAATGATACCGTTACAGAGATTTGGTTGAAAATGGATGTGTTTGTGTGAAAAACTATGATTTTAGATGTTTATGAAATTTGAAGGTTTTAAGGTTTTTTTTTTTTTTAGCTATTAAGATATTGTGAATAAAGGCTAGGGGGTTCTATTAAAAATGACAAATTAATACTATATATGTAGTTGTTAGCACCTAATAAATAAGTACAGGCAAGAAGCCTTTATTATCACCACACCTATATTATTCTACAGTACAGTAGAATAATTTTCTTCACATATCCCAGCTGGGGAAGTTGGGGTCTGACCCCTGGAGCAGGAAGGGTTAAGGGCCTTGCTCAATTACCCAACAGTGGAGCTTGGTGATGCTGGGGCTTGAACCCTGTTCAAAAATATATTTACTACACCAAGCTTAATAAATGTTTGATCATGAAGCGAGTCTAATTGTTGTTAGATACAGTATTTACAGGGTGTCCCATTTTTTAGTGTTCCAAAAAATAAACAGTTCCTTCGCATCCCACAATTTCTTGCAATTTCTAAACACACACAGAGTCGTCTCTCTCAACTTTGGCTCCCACTTTGTCGGCAGTGTTGTGTGTGATGTATTTGTTATGTCCATTGCAACCTTGCAAAAGATTCCTGATCCCGTCATGAGAATGATGTCAAATACCTTCTTAAAGGATTAAATAAATAAATAAATACAAACATAAATACATAAATAAATGAATGTTTAATTACATATCAAATTTTAAAGGTTATCTAAAATAAATAAATAAAATAATTGTAATGTTATTTTGCAAAATTGTAATTTGCTAAAAATGAACCTCTGTGTAATTAGACTTTTGGGACACTCTGTACTGAGGTTTATAAATGTCAGTGATATTCATGGTAAATACAACAGGTCAATAGATCATTTGAAAAGAAAACATTATCAATCTTACTCTTAATAACATTCCCATTTTAAGGCTGAGAAAAGCAAACATTATGAAATATACTGTGGCCAATCCTAATGCTTTTCTGATATACTGACAATGATTTGAGATTTACTCATTACTGATTCTGAGAAAATAAATGACCAGTATTTAAAATAATAACTTAATTTTTGACTTAGATTTAGATTTATCTGACTGAATAATAAACCCATATTTTACCTACTTATTTTGTGATAGGAAATATCAGCGAGAATCAAGGGAAGGTGTACAGGACAGTGGTGAGACCGGCCATGCTGTATGGTTTAGAGACAGTGTCACTGAGGAAGAGACAGGAGTCAGAGCTAGAGGTAGCAGAGCTGAAGATGTTGAGGTTCTCTTTGGGAGTGACAAGGTTGGACAGGATTAGGAACGAGTACATCAGAGGGACAGCTCATGTTGGACGTTTGGGGACAAAGTTAGGGAGGCCAGATTAAGATGGTTTGGACATGTTCAGAGGAGGGACAGTGAGTATATTGGTAGGAGAATGTTGGACATGGAGCTGCCAGGCAGGAGGCAAAGAGGAAGGCCAAAGAGGAGGTATATAGATGGAATTAATGAGGATATGAAGCTAGTGGGTGCAAGTGTTGAGGATGCAGAAGATAGGGATAGGTGGAGAGAGATGAGGTCGCTGTGGCGACCCCTGAAGGGAAAAGCCGAAAGAAGAAGAAGAAGAAGAAGAAGATTTAACCTACTTATTTATGTTCATTAGATGGTGTTGATGTCAGATCTGTCATATAAGCAGGCTTTTGTGATCGAATCTGTCTGTCATTTTGTAAGATATAGCATTTTTTATGGTAAAAATGAAGTCATAAAGCTTTTCTTCATATTGCCCTGCTGGTTTTTGTGTGGTAAAAGCCAATCTGTATTTTTTTAAATAAATAATTTTTCAGGAATTCCTATGGGAATACCTTTATCAGTTTGTGTTACATGCAGAATCAGCCTTAATATGTTCATGTATTTGATTATAAAACAAATAAATTAAGATGTCATCAAATTACCCACCAAAACATTTATATTAATTTCCCCCAATGGAGCTATTGAGTTCATGTTGTGGGCTCAGGAAAGTAACAGCTGTTCAGACAGTGTGAGTGTTTATAGCATCAGGCTTCTCAGCAGAAATGTCAGCAATGTTTTTGCCGCTGCAAGAATCCATATTTAATTGTTGTTTCCCCACGACTACTGCAAACCTCATCAACAATCCAACTAACCTAATAGCTGATCATTAACTACATTTTTTCCCACTCACATATATGAAAGGACTAGCCACTACATTTTATTTTAGATACATTATACCTTTTAAATGAACGGGGGGCATTGGTGGCTCAGTGGTAGGTTTCTTGCCTATTATGCAGAAGGCCCAGGTTCGAACCCCAGCCACTGGATTCAGTGCTGGTCCCAAGCCTGGAAAAATGGGAGGGTTGCATCAGGAAGAGCATCTGGCGTAAAACATTTGCCAAGTTGTTGTGCGGACCAGTTGGTCCGCTGTGGCGACCCTGAACAGGGAGCAACCGAAAGCAACTTCTTCATACCTTTTAAATGAATGCACTACCTTCAATGATTTCTTCTTCTTCAGGCTATATAATAAGTTGCTGTTGTTCTTTTGACTGCTCGCTGTTAGGGGTCAACACAGCGAATCATCTGGTCTGCATATTTGATTTGGTACAGAGTGCCAACAGAGTGGTGTAATGCAGCTGTCACAAATCTCCCCCTTGCGCTATGAGCCAAGCTGCACAGCACCTACACCAGCCCACAGCGTTACAGTGCTTTATTTCACCTCAACTTCTGTTCCACTGTGTTCTTTGTTTGTTTACATATTCATGTGCTTTTGTTTTGATCCATGTCTTGTCTCTGTCCCTGTTGCATTGTTGCTTATTTCCCTTGCATATCCTGATTTTTAATTAATGAACAACACGTCATTCTTTTACAGGTGCATCTCAATAAATTAGAATGTCGTGGAAAAGTTCATTTATTTCAGTAATTCAACTCAAATTGTGAAACTCGTGTATTAAATAAATTCAATGCACACAGACTGAAGTAGTTTAAGTCTTTGGTTCTTTTAATTGTGATGATTTTGGCTCACATTTAACAAAAACCCACCAATTCACTATCTCAACAAATTACAATACTTCATAAGACCAATAAAAAAAAATTTTTTTAGTGAATTGTTGTCCTTCTGGAAAGTATGTTCATTTACTGTACATGTACTCAATACTTGGTAGGGGCTCCTTTTGCTTTAATTAGTGCCTCAATTCAGCGTGGCATGGAGGTGATCAGTTTGTGGCACTGCTGAGGTGGTATGGAAGCCCAGATTTCTTTGACAGTGGCTTTCAGCTCATCTGCATTTTTTGGTCTCTTGTTTCTCATTTTCCTCTTGACAATACCTCATAGATTCTCTATGGGGTTCAGGTCTGGTGAGTTTGCTGGCCAGTCAAGCACACCAACACCATGGTCATTTAACCAACTTCAGGTGCTTTTGGTAGTGTGGGCAGGTGCCAAATCCTGCTGGAAAATTAAATCACCATCTTCAAAAAGCTGGTCAGAAGAAGGAAGCATGAAGTGCTCCAAAATTTCTTGGTAAACGGGTGCAGTGACTTTGGTTTTCAAAAAACACAATGGACCAACAGCAGCAGATGACATTGCACCCCAAATCAAACTTAAACTGGACTTAACACTGGACTTCAAGCAACTTGGGCTATGAGCTTCTCCACCCTTCCTCCAGACTCTAGGGCCTTGGTTTCCAAATGAAATACAAAACTTGCTCTCATCTGAAAAGAGGACTTTGGACCACTGGGCAACAATCCAGTTCTTCTTCTCCTTAGCGCAGGTAAGATGCCTCTGACGTTGTCTGTGGTTCAGGAGTGGCTTAACAAGAGGAATACGACAACTGTAGCCAAATTCCTTGAAACGCATGTATGTGGTGGCTCTTGATGCCTTGACCCCAGCCTCAGTCCATTCCTTGTGAAGTTCACTCAAATTCTTCGATTTTGCTTGACAATCCTCATAAGGCTGCGGTTCTATCGGTTGGTTGTGCATCTTTTTCTTCCACACTTTTTCCTTCCACTCAACTTTCTGTTAACATGCTTGGATACAGCACTCTGTGAACAGCCAGCTTCTCTGGCAATGAATGTTTGTGGCTTACCCTCCTTGTGAAGGGTGTCAATGATTGTCTTCTGGACAACTGTCAGATCAGCAGACTTCCCCATGATTGTGTAGGCTAGTGAACCAAACTGAGAGACCATTTTGAAGGCTCAGGAAAGCTTTGCAGGTGTTTTGAGTTGATTAGCTGATTGGCATGTCACCATATTCTAATTTGTTGAGATAGTGAATTGGTGGGTTTTTGTTAAATGTGAGCCAAAATCATCACAATTAAAAGAACCAAAGACTTAAACTACTTCAGTCTGTGTACACTGAATTTATTTAATACACGAGTTTCACAATTTAAGTTGAATTACTGAAATAAATGAACTTTTCCACGACATTCTAATTTATTGAGATGCACCTGTATTATGTTTATTAATGAAAAAATCATACTTTTATTTCATTTATCCACCTCACTCCTTACACGAATTATGTGTGCAATTTTCTATTGCTTGTTGATATCCAGTTGGCCACATTAAAGATTGGTATTGAAGAAAGTAAATAATGTGTGTTTGCAATCTTTTCAAACCTGAGATTCGATAATATGGTCATCCCCTTGCCTTCACTGATGTGGAAAGGGTGGACGAGATGTAGCAACGGTATTGGATACCTACAGTAGCATATAAAACTTCATTTATTCTGTTGATTCCAACCTTTGATGCAAGTGTTATCATTATGCAATACACACACAACTGAACTGTACAATTATTTTATCTGTAGAGGAAATAATAGCAGAATGTAAAACTGCTTCATTACACATACCGCGAACAAAAGCTTAGGCACTCTGTATCAGCAGGACTTTTAAAACCTAAAACAAAATAGCTCATAGCACATGTACAAGCATATTCTTTATATTGAAAACTCATCTTGATACATCATCTTAACCCTCCCAAGGGACTCATTGTTTCTTTCCAGCATCTGTAGCCTAGCCAGAGCGTGGGATTATTTTGTTTTGGCTTTTAACACACATGCAGAGTTCTGGGAGGGCTCTTTAACTTTAAAATCTTCAACCATGTTCTTCTATGTTCATTCTCTTTTGGTACATAGTGAAAACTGTCCAACTGTTAGAACAATAGGCACATTCCTGTTTTGGTTATGCTTGTGTTTATAACACTGCAGTTTCAGCCACTGGTTTAGCTTAGCCTGATTGTTAATACAATAGTTGTCCCAAATCTTTATAATAACATTTCCACTGTATGTTCAGTAATAAAATATTTTATTAAAATCTTTATTTAAAATAGTTAAATTACTATTGTATAATTGTACACTTTGCAATAGTACAATTATACAACAGTAATTTTAAAAACCTGCCAGGAAACACACTTCTTCCAACATTAGCTATTACTGTCACTTATGCTAGTTACTGGAAGGTTTATCCGTAATGTCAATCAAAACACTTAAAGTGGAAAAGGCAAGCATTTACTCACTATTTTGCTGAAATCAGCTCTTTTTAGAAAGAAATAAAAGAAAATTCCACCTGTTTTGGGTGCCAATATTCATTCAGAAATTCATTGAGTTTCTTAGCCATGTCACACTTCACAGTGGTACTGAAGTGATACTTAAGAATTTATAGTCCATAGGTATTACTGTTTTATCTAGCCTACTAGCGGCAATATATAAATAGAAAAGTTCCAAAACAAAAATGATTGTTTATATCTTCAAAGTAAATGGTGAGTTTGAACCAATTTCTGGTCTCTGAGGTGCCCTACGTACTTGTTCTTAAGCATGTAAAATTTGAAGGCTTTACCATCAGCCATTAAAATTCTGTGTGAGGTTTCTTAACAGAAGAAAAAAACATCTCTGATAGCCAACAGTGTCCTGTCAAATTTTATATCAGACCTGTGATTATAAAGCAATTCATTCGTTACCACTGATTGAAAATGTCAGATGAGTTGATTTCTATTTTGCCAATGGAAAGGGATGCCAGTGTACTCGAAAAAAGGGTTAATAGGATTTAAAACAAAAAAAATAAATAAATACCTTCTGGTGGAACTTCAAAGTTTTCATCCTAATAATTTCCAAAGAATTTTATTTCTTCCAGGCCAATCGATCTCTAAGAAGTTGGGGGAATGGGATGAACCTAATCTTTGATACTTTACTATCAGTTTCTCTTGGGAAGCCATGCCCTTAATTTTTCTGCTCTGTTTAGCACTGCTGTCTGTTATTTTCTTTTAGTATTGGTTGCTTCCACTACTGATATTTCATGACATATGGTGCAGGGGTTGAAGCAAAGAAATTTGAATCAATTCAATTCAATTTAAATCAATTTTATTTGTATAGCTCTTTTAACAATGAACATTGTCTCAAAGTAGCTTTACAGCTTTAAGAATTCTGAATAAAAATGACAAAGTTTTTAAATTAAAATTAATGTTTATCCCTAATGAGCAAGCCTGAGGCAACAGTGGCAAGGAAAAACTCCTTGATACGATAAAAGGAAGAAACTTTGAGAGGAACCAGTCTCAAAAGGGAACCCATCCTCATCTGGGTGACGCCTGAGAGTATAACTAAATTTCATTAAATTTATAAATTTCCATTCTACAATTGTTTATAGAGGAATTGTGTAACCAGTAGTTGTTGGGGAAACCTATAAGCATGAGCATCAGCATAATTTATTAATTCATTATAGAATTATGAAAAAAATGAGTGTATCTCTGTTTAAATGCATAAGGTAAGCGAGATGGGTTAAATTGATAGCATTTATAATAAGGAGTTAAATTGATTATCTACACAATTGTGTAGATTGATTCAATTGATTTTCTCTACACATAAAAGCATACCCCATTTCTGTTTTCCATTTCATTGCTGGTGCTGGCACAAAGGAGCAGTCACTGAAGCAGTCTGGTGTCAGTACGAAATATGAGCGGTTAGCCGGAATCTTCAAGCGGTGACACTTTTGAGCTACAGGGATACAGCTAAGGGCATTATGAATGGAGTTAAATACAGGACAATCCTAAAAGAAAACATGTTCCAGTCATCTCAAGAGACATGAGATTAGAGAGGAGGTTTTACCATCCAGCAGGCCAATGATCCCAAGCATACCAGAGTGGTTCAAAAGCAAGAAACAGAATGGCACTGTCAAAACCCAGACGTGAACCCAATGAACTGTTGGAAGACCTGAAAATTGCTATTCACAAATATCCTCTGTCCAATATGATAAGATCTGCGTGTCCTAAGTGTTTCTATCTGAATGTGGATAGAAATGGACAAATCCTTCTGATAAGGTAAAGGACAAATCAAAGAACAGATCTCCCCTAGACAACTCACAGATTTCACCTTCACCTGCCTTGGGGTAACCATAGACAATCAACTGTCTTTCTTACATTTTGCTAATCTGACACACTCATGTCAATTTCTCCTTTACAATATCAGAAGAATTTGTCTATTTCTATCCACACAGACTACAGCAACTCGCTCTTGGCAGGTCTACCTCTGTGCACCATTCAACTTCTGCAAATTATCCAGAATGCAGTTCCATGACTTGTTTTCATCCTTCTCCTACACCACCCCTTTGCTATGCTCCCTCCACTGGCTTCCTCTAGCTACCCACATCAGATTTAAAACACTGGTGCTTGCCTACAAAGCTAAAAACAGACCGGCACCCACTTGCCTCAAAGCACTTATCACACCCTGCGCTGCACAAAACTCCCTCCATTCTTCTAACAGTGTTCAACTGGACTCACCATCTATTAGGGTACAAGGAAGGCATGCATCATTACTGTTCTCTATTCTGGTACCTAGGTCATGGAATGATCTACCGCTAGATGTCTGAACACCTGAGTCACTGGCTGTCTTCAGATGACATCTAAAGACCTACATCTTCCTGAAGTACTTAAACACACTGTCAGTCATTTTGTTTTGCTATATTAACTCCCAAAAGATTTTTAGACTGATGATATTCTTAGTATTTCATAGATAGAGATTTTCAAGCAAATCAGAAAGTTGCTCTGGATAAGGGACGTCTACTGTTTACATTTCTGGCATTTGGTAGCCTTATCCAGAGTGACTTACAGTTTATACAACTGTGCAATTGAGGGTTAAAGGCCTTGCTCCTTGGTCCTTGGTCCTGGGATTCAAACTCACAATGTTCCAATCAGCAATCCAACACCTTAACCATTAAGCTACCAAATGCCATAAATATAAGTCCCCAAAAAATCCCAGATGTAATTGTTGCCAATTTATTTGTTTGATTAAGCTTTGGTCTCAATAAACATAATTTGCACCTACAAATGATAAACATTACAAAATGTTGAAATATTCAAAAGACATTTAATATTTATGCCAGGTTGTGCATGCTGTGCTGGTCCGTCCTGGTCAAGTATATTAGTCTACAGAGCTGTTAGGAAGAAATTTGCAGTAGTACTTTTCAGAACCCAAAAATGCACATACCATGGTCCTGATACTGGGTTGGAGAAATGTGTTCGTGCCATTTATCATCTTTTTAATTCAATACCTCAGCTATGGAGCTTTCATCAGTAATAATATTTTTTGCAGCTTATTAACATTCTTGGCTGACCTCATGACTATATCCATGAGTGATGCCCTAGATAAGATATTTTTTAGTATATTGTATCTTAACTATGAAATATACTGTGCCACACAGACTGATTTCAGACATGAACTTAGCAATGCAGATTGATTCAGTCAATATTTCTCGATTTACTTTAACAGTACTTGTCATGGTTTCTTCAAATCAAAACAGTTATGTAATTTGAGCTACTGTTAATGTTTAGTTGCTGCCTGTGTCTGCAGAACAACAGTGAAATGCTATTAATTTATGCTTATTCTACTTGCGCTATCATTCCTACACTCATTCCACAGGCATTACATAGAGCAAGGTTAGTATGAAGGAGTCAGTTTGGCGGATAAGGAGTAAAGACTGGATCAAAGAGATAATCCTCTGCCCAGCAGAGTAGATTTAAAGGGACTGGATGGTGAGAGATAAGAAACGTGAGAGAGGACCACCCTTGTTCCCATCTAAATCTGAAGTGAAAAGAGTTACAGCAAGTAACTTTTGTTGCTCAACCAATCCTGTGTTGCTTTGGCCTTGTGCATGGGATCATTGTCCTGCTGGAAGGTGAAGTTTCTCACAAGCTTGTGTGTGTGTGTGTGTGTGTGTGTGTGTGTGTGTGTGTGTGTGTGTGTGTGTGTGTTTGTTTAGCAGACTAATACAGGTTGTCTTCAGTAGTATCTTCTTATATTTTGCAACATCCTTCTATCCTTCAATTTTAACAAGATGCTCAATCACTACTGAGGAAATACACTCCCACATCATGATGCTGCCGCCTCCATACTTCACTGCTGCAATGGTGTTTGTTAAGAAAATTATTTTATTAAGTTTTACAATACTAAGTTCTTATTATATTAAGTTCCACAGTTTGAAAATTGGCCAGAGAGCTCCATCTGATCACTAAACCTTCACAGGATAAATTTACTAATTTATCTTTTATCCAGAAAAGATCTTTAATTTTTTATCCAACTTGTTTAATGATTGGATGTAGAGGCTCTAGGATGTTGTGTCCTTGTTAGTTCTATATCTTGGAGAATATCTTCTAAACTTGGAGCTTCCAGAGCACTACTACAGAGCTATACTTAAGCAAACAGCATTGTTCAGTTCGGGGGTTTTTGGGTCAGAGAATATTCTCATACATAAAACGAATATTATTGTACATTAATTAGTTTTTGGGTTCAGGCTTATAAAAATAATAATAATATGACACAGCACAACATATTGTCAAATCCCCAAGGAATATGTTGACTTTTAAGAGTGGGGATACCTTTGTTGAGCTGTTGACCTAATAACACAGAAAATAACAGTACTGTACCTATATTGTAGGACTGTCCCGACTCCTAAATCCTCCTAAATCCTAATTTATCCCCAATAAACATGGACAAATAATGCACTAGCAGCTAAAAGGAATTTAGGCTGAACATACAACATGCAACCAAGACAATGACTGTGCACAAATGAAATCAGGGACAGACACCAAAATCATTTAGATTTACATTTAGTCATTTAGCAGACACCTTTCAAGTTGATTGTGGAGCAGTACACGGCACCTAGTGCTCCTGTGTTGCCAGCTGTGATGCCAGCTACTAGTTTGTAGAAATACTAGCAGTCAGCTATGTGCATAAATAATTATACATAAGTAAAGTTAAAAACTGAGAATTAATACATAAGGTTTTCAATGTAAATTATATAGTATATAGAAAAGTGTTATCCTAAACAGCAGTGGATTAAGTTTTTTACAGGAATGGGAGGCCTCCCTTTCAACCACAAAGCCATTTGGCTTTCCCATAGCTTTTGCTTCTTGTTGAGCCTAAGAATGCTCTTGCCTGTGATTAACAAGCATAGCAATGTATTGTACTTTGGTTGCTAAGCAATGTAAGAGACAGTCATTGCACATGGTATTCTATGAACAAAACAATGGCTTAAGTGTAACCGCTTTATTGTTTTAAAACCTGATGCATTTAAACTGTATGCTTCAAGGATTTTACAGTATATTACAGTAGAAACTATCCGTTTCAGCAGATGTGTGTTGGTGTGTAACTAGGGTGTGTATATTATTATCACACATTCAGTCTAGTCCTACAGCCAGAGGATTTCCCGGTCAGTCCTTAGTTGTCTTTTTATAGTGTAACAGCTTTTGACAGATTTAGTCGCGTCATTCCCTTGTCATTTTGTGTTAAAATTCAAGAAGCTACAACTTTCAATAATTTGACCAATAATTCTCTTGAAACATTCAACTCTTTAATCTTTTAATCTTTTTAAATGTGATTTTCTGAATTAAGATTCAGTATGATTCAGTATGATGAGAACTCCTTCTGAGATGTTTTAGCCAGATTAGTGCAGATGGATGGAGAAGATATCAGTGTAGCACAGAGCAAATACTGGGATGAAACTAAGGGTGGAATCAATCTGTAGGCCTGGAGCAAACGTCTTACAAACGTGTAAAAATCATTTGTATTAAGGCACGCAGATATGACGAACTATGCAGGATCTGCTTACATGAGTTTTGCAAGCATCCAGAGTTATACACCCCCAAGCCACATGTATGAAAGGATATTATATTTTAGATTTAGGTTCAGATGCCACTCTTTGACTTAGCTTACAATGTTGACTAACACAAAGGCAATTTAATTAGGTTAATCATGTGGTAACGTGATCCATCTTTAAATGAGAAGACTGAAGAATTAATCACAGGCCGTAAATGAGGCATCTTTATGAATAATCTACTCTACACACACACAGAACGGTATTAAAGATGCCTGAGTGCACCGTATTTGTTTTCACTAATGATGTGTCTAGAGATATAAAATAGGACTTTGTTGAAAGCTTGGAACTGAGAGAGAGAGGCAGAGAAAGTAATAAAGAGAGATACCTAAAGGGAGTTAATGGAGGTAAAACAGGAGAAAAAATAAGGATGGAGCTGATGAATGTCATGTTTGGTAAAATTCTGCGGCTGGTCCCAAAGGCAAACATGCCAAAGGTTATGATATGCAAGCTAATTGAGAGAGCACCACTTGTACAGCTGTTTCCTGCACTCATCTTGCATATGCTCTATTTATTGTCATGTGTAAGTGTTTCCAGCTTCTACATTACATAATCCCGTCAGAGTAATATAGTCCCCACTCCTGTGCAGTAGGAAACTGGACATAACTGCATTAATAAATCATGCAAATAAGCAACCTACATTTTTAACAAGCCTACTGCAAGGCACATTCACAATACACTGAAACATACAGTGCATCTGGAAAGTATTCACTGCACTTCACTTTTTCCACATTTTGTTATATTACAGTCTTATTCCAAAATGGATTAAATTCATTATTCTCCTTAACATTCTCCAAACAATATCCCATAATAACAATGTGAAAGAAGTTTGTTTGAAATCTTTCCAAATTTATTAAAAATAAAAAACAAAAAAAAATCACATGTACATAAGTATTCACAGCCTTTACTCAACATTTTGTTGAAGCACCTTTGGCACCAATTACAGCCTCAAGTCTCTTTGAATATGATGCTACAAGCTTGACACGCCTATTTTGGGGCATTTTCTCCTTTTCTTCTTTGCAGGACTTCACAAGCTCCATCAGGTTGGATGGGGCGCGTCCATTGCACAGCCATTTTCAGATCTCTCCAGAGATGTTCAATCAGGTTCAAGTCTGGACTCTGGCTGGGCCACTCAAGAACATTCACAGAGTTGTCCTGTAGCCACTCCTTTGTTATCTTGGCTGTGTGCTTAGGGGTCGTTGTCCTGTTTGAAGATGAATCGTCACCCCAGTTTGAGGTCCAGGAGCAGGTTTTCATCAAGGATGTCTCTGTACATTGCTGCATTCATCTTTCCCTCAAACCTGATTAGTCTCCCAGTTCCTGCCGCTGAAAAACATCCTCACAGCATGATGCTGCCACCACCATGCTTTACTGCAGGGATGGTATTGGCCAGGTGATGAATGGGGCCTGGTTTCCTCCAGACATGACGCTTGCCATTCAGGCCAAAGAGTTCAATCTTTGTTGCATCAGACCAGAGAATTTTGTTACTCATGGTCTGAGAGTGCTTCAGGTGCCTTTTGGCACACTCCAGCTGGGCTGTCATGTTCCATTTACTGAGGAGTGGCTTCCGTCTGGCCATTCTACCATACAGGCTTGATTGGTGGAGTGCTGCAGAGATGGTTGTTCCACTTCTTTCAGAGTGACCATTGGGTTCTTGGTCACCTCCCTGACTAAGGCCCTCAGTTTGGCAAAGCAGGCCGCTATAAGAAGAGTTGTTGTGATTCCAAACTTCTTCCATTTATAAATGATGAAGGCCACTGTGCTCACTGGGACCTTCAATGCTGCAGAAATTTTTCTGTACCCTTCCTCAGAACTGTGCCTCGATACAATCCTGTCTTGGAGGTCTACAGACAATTCCTTGGACTTCATGGCTTGTGCTCTGGCATGCACTGTTAACTGTGGGACCTTATATAGACACGTTTGTGCCTTTCCAAATCATGTCCAATCAACTGAATTTACCACTGGTGGACTCCAATCAAGCTGTAAAAACATCTCAAGGATGATAAGTGGAAACAAGATGCACCTGAGCTCAATTTTTTTGTCATGGAAAAGGCTGTGAATACTTATGTACATGTTTTTTATTTTTAATCAATTTGAAAAGATTTAAAACAAACTTCTTTCACGTTGTCATTATGGGCTATTGTTTGTAGAATTTTGAGTAAAATAATGAATTTAATCCATTTTGGAATAAGGCTGTAACATAAGAAAATGTGGAAAAAGTGAAGCACTGTGAATACTTTCCGGATGCACTGTAACTGACACAACGGCACTAATGGCATCAGTTTTAATGCTCTTATACTAGGTTTTTTTTGTTATTGATGAATAAATTCTTGCTTTATCGCCTCTCTAAGTTGCTGAGAGAATGAAATTTAGTACATGACATTCATACATTAGTTAGAGGTCAGTGCCTCTTACATGAGATTAATGCCTAATACTAACACAGCACTCATGTAGATTGAAAGAGATTGATCAGATGTTTGCTTGAAAACATAAAGCCAGGTCATAAGCTAGCAGAAAATATTGCAGTGGTCTTCCTGGGAAAGATGGTTCAGACAGTTCAGTCTTAGAAAAAATGGAGCGCATAATTCATTATTCAAATGCCCATCATATCTGTTTTTTAGGTGTGAAAATTGTAGAATTAGAAAAAAATGTCTTGGTTATGTTTCATTTGTTTGCCAGTTAGTTGTCTTTCTAAACTCACTAAACTTTATTTATACTGTTAAGTGCTTCTAAGTATGATAGATATGGATCAGTCCATTGGAGGGCATCACACACACAGACATTCTAATTTATTCATATTTTATTACATCTGAGGGGATTTTCCATAGCCAATCCATCTACTAGCATGTTTTTGGATAAAAAGTTTTTGGGAGGAAACCTGCATAGACACTGGGAAAACATGCTAAACTCCACAGAGAAAGTAACTTGAATTGCTAGGGAATCGCAGTTAAATGAAACTTCTATATGCCATGCTATCTCACTGCACCGAATACCCAACACCTTTCCTAATCTTCTCTGAGGGTTTAAAAGCCTGAGTGGTATAATATATAGCTAAAGTAGACAAATTTAGCTGAAGTAGACAAATTTATAGTAAATGAAAATTTCAGTCTCCCTAAATTCCTTATCCGGCACTTCCAGTCAATGAATCAGTCTCACAGATATTGTTCCTGTTGTCCATTAGGCCATCTCTTTATGATCTCTTTTTTTCTACATACCTCCAGAGTATTAAGGGCCAATTTACTGCGGATAAAGTAATTTTAGTCACCCATTGTTAAATTATATTTAAAAAATAGAATCCAGGTCACTTCATCCAGAAATAACTGCACTCTGTACAAGGAGGTACATTACTTACCCCTCACACATAGAACAATATTAATTTAGATTTATTAAAACCAATGAAATATTTATTCAAAGTTCATTGATTTTACAACCTTTAACTGTGAAGTTGTCTGGGATAGAAGTTGCACTTCTTGCAATAAAAGCAGTAAAATGAATTCCAATCTGTATGTCAACAAAGTGGCATCCAACTAAAATACCCAGAACACAATGCAGCCTATAAACATGTCCACCATGGACTACAACTGACATCTGAACTCAATCACAGTATATATAAAAACAGTATATGAGAACTTGCATCCCAACCATTTAAGTTGAAACCAAGTCTATTGTCACTGTCTAGCTGGTTCAGATCTTGTTTTGGTTTTCATGTTATTGTCTTAGCCTAGTCTAGTCAGTGCTGTTTGTTCATCACCTGACCATGGCCTGTTTTTGTCCACACTCTTGTCTTTTGTTTTGGCTTATCCTGCAAGGTTGATGAACAAAACTACTTTTTACCTGCATTTTCATCTGTATCTGCTGCCTGACAGAGTACCTCGCCTACAACACGGGTGCAGCAGGTGTTCTGGAGTGGTTCCAGGCATTGGTGGCATGGAGGTGCATTACTGGAAAGCAGCAACAGCAGATAGCTATGGTTAGTGCTCAGCTAGCTCAGATCTGCACCAACACATCAGCTCCGCTAGCAGATTGCAACCACCTGACTGCATGCACAGAGAAGTATGACAGCAGTTCGGTCCTACAACAGGTTCGATCCCATGTTATGCCAAGAGTTCCATGCACACAACCTAACAGGATACCTAAGAAGAACTCCCAAAGGTAGAGGTAACCCAGCAATTCCAGAGACTGTCATGTTCATGTTCACCAGACCAATGATCATACACACACACACCTGAACTCAATCACACCATTACAGCCAAACAGTATATAACGACTCATTGTTAAGTATATACTCTGTGTTTATCCAGTCAGTTCAAAGCATTGCTATTGTCACAATCTCTCTTTTTATGTTTTTTTGTCTTAGCCTAGTGTAGTTCATGTTGTTTGTTCATCGAGTGACCTTAAGTTGTTTTTTGACCACATGCTTGTCTTACATTTTGGATTATCCAGCAAGGTTGATAAATAAAGCTAAAGTTTACCTGCATTTGCATCCGTTTCTCCTGCCTGACAAGGAGAAGATTTAACTAATCAGAGACTATGCTAAATTATGCAGAACCTTCTCAATGTCCATGTACATTACAGGGAAATAAACTCCCTCTTATTAACATTATGCTAGGAAGAAAACATTCATCTTATATAAAATACTTGAATGTATTGAAATAAGTTAGTATTGCTTCTACAGAAAAACATACTTTTGTGGATTTAGTGTTTATAATGTGTTTTCACCTCAGTAGAAAGCATCCAGTATTACCCCACACTGAAAGATTTCTAGCACATCACTAACATTACAGTGTTAGTATTTCAGTGATAATGCAGCATGCTATTAAAATAAACATGTATGAATAAACATTTTAATTTATGATATGTGCCAAGATGATTAATTGTATGTTAGTATATATCACAATTTGTGTAATTACGAAATATATGCATTAAGACTGTTATATTGCATGCTTGGAACTCTAAACCATGTAAGCTCACCGTTGGGAAAGTCAAAGTGCATATGTGCCCAAGGCATACTTTACCCAAGTCTAATCACAGATGTTGGAAAGGTAATGATAACATTAAACCTGGCTGACAGCTCACGTGAGGGGATATACAAGAGCCACATGGCTTAATTTAGAAGAATAAAATCATACACATGGTATTGATTGTCATATTAATTCCTGTCATAACTCTATTTAATTAAAAAAAAAAAATGGTACTATGACTTCAACAATTACTCTATTGTATTATATGTTTATTATAAGTCAATTACATGACATTTCTATTGGAACAATGTAGCTCTAATCAAAAAAGGTAAAAAAATCTCTATCAACTGGCCACGTACAGTATAACACATCACATGTACACTCAGAAGTGTATAAGGCATTAAGGATGCAAACTTGAAAAAGTCAGAAAGGAAATTATTCAACCAACAGACGTGGATTTTGCAGCAAATCCAAAGCATACCAGCTGCCATTTGGGGAAAAAAAGGAAAAGAAAACTAAGAAAAAAAATTAAATCTTAGAATGGCCCTCCCAGAGGATAGCAGATTATCAGTGCTTTAATGTGGATGAAAAAAACCTTCAAGTGGCACTGGCACAATATAGTGCAATCAGCATAAAGTTAGCATTTCACCTGCCACTACAGCTAAATCTGTTCACACACATTTGTGTGTGTGTGTGTGTGTGTGTGTGTGTGTGTGTGTGTGTGCATGCATGTGTGAGTCTGTGCAGCACACATTAAACCAATGTTCTACATTAGGACATGCACTGTCAGTATCACTATAACACATAATGCAGTATGTGCACACATAATAAAAAAAAAATGTCTACCATTTTATATCCCAGGTTTCTACATTCATATTTTAATACATTGGATGTCAATGGGTTTAGTCTTTTACCTTCAGCAAACCTTAACACAGAAGTTGACAGAATGGAAGTGCATGCCTCCTCTTATGAAACACAATCAGTAGTGGCAGGTTAAGGACACACATGCACCAGCGGGAAGCAGGCAAAGCACAGTTGAGACTCCAGGGCTTTTCCAAATGATTAGGGAAAACGTGACAGACAGTGTGCTCTCTGCTGTGAAAGACTCACTGGTGAAGGGCTGTTCATTGAGAATGAAGCAAACAGACTATAATAAGAATATCACTCTGAATACTAGGTTTTCTGACCAAGGAAAAGGAAGAATAAAAGTAACATTGTGTAGAGATTAATATTTTTTCTAGTTATTGATCTCTGCAATTAAGAGTTAATGTGTTCATAATTTTTTCCAGATTTCCAGTAGTGTCACTGTGGCTGTGTTCACTGCTAGATCAATTGAAGACCTGTTTTCTTCCGGAAAGTATTCACAGCGCTTCAATTTTTCCACATTTTGTTATGTTAAAGCCTTATTCCAAAATGGAATAAAATCATTATTTTCCTTAAAATTCTACAAATAATACCCCATAATAACAACATGAAAGAAGTTTGTTTGAAATCTTTGCAAATTTATTAAAAATCAAAAACGAAAAAATCACATGTACATGTACAAGTATTCACAGCCTTTGCCTTGACAGTCAAAAATTGAGCTCAGGTGTATCTTGTTTCCACTGATCATCCTTGAGAATGCTGGGAAGAATGGGAGAAACTGCCCAAAAATAGGTGTGTTAAGCTTGTAGCATCATACTCAAAGAGACTTGAGGCTGTAATTGGTGCCAAAGGTGCTTCAACAAAGTGTTGAGTAAAGGCTGTGAATACTTATGTACATGTGATTTATTTCATTTTTTATTTTTAATAAATTTGCAAAGATTTCAAACAAACTACTTTCACGTTGTTATTATGGGATATTGTTTGTAGAATTTAAAGGAAAGTAATGAATTTAATCCATTTTGGAATAAGGCTGTAACATAACAAAATGTGGAAAAAGTGAAGTGCTGTGAATACTTTCCAGATGCACTGTACAAGATGACAACATGCCAATGTCATTACATTATGTTTCACTATGCAATATAATTTTGGCTTCAGCAAAGAATTCTGATGAGAATTCTGAAGAAATTAAAAAAAAAAGCATTAAATCATAAAGCAAGGCAATGCACATTTCACATTTAAGGGTCAAAACAAGTACAGACTTTGTGGATTGGACCGAATCCTTAAAAACCACTTATAGTTACTGCTTAACTCTGATCTGACACCTTAAAAAGTGTAATTACAGCCTTAATCAAGTTGATCACGACTTCCAGTATCTCTTTGAATATCAGAGCTGTGTGTATTATATTCTATTTGATAGAGTTCCAGGACTTGGATTTCTGTTTGATTTATATATTTTTTCCCCACATTATTTTAATCAGCACTAAGCCAAAGCCTGGGGAAGATCTTTTCTCTCTAGTTAAGAGAGGAATCAGCTAGTTTTCAGTCCAAGCTAATGATTCCAGCATTTTAAACACCAAGCTGCCAATTTTGGGCCCTTGAGTAAGACCCTTAACACTCTCTACTCCTCTGTACCCTGCACTCTTTCACTGAGCTATAATGTATATATGACAAATAAAGTCTTCTTCAATGCTAATCTTTGCATGACTTTTTGACATACAAAACACAATGATGAAATATTTGACTTTTTATGATAATTCTGCATGACAATGTATTTTGCACCATAATGGTCACAAGGTTCACATTCATGGGTGAACATGGTAAACTTAAATTAGCTAGAAAATATAAGGACTTAAAGGGCTAAGTGTATGCAATCTGCACTGAAAGCAAGCACAAAAATCATTATCTCGAGCTCAATCGACCGAACAGATTTTTTTCCCAGTTAGAAATGATAAATTTACAGGGCATTACATCAGCCGATCCAATGTGAAACGTGCCTTTTCATTTTGTTGCAGCCCCTAGGGGCTTTATGGCAATTGGGAGTGTTGTAAACTGTTCGATCAGCTTGCATGGGTAAACATGGCTGGTTTTATGCCATGAGTTGGTGCATGTCCCATGAACCCGCAGCTCTCACACATGTTGTCCTCATATTGAGAGCCCTGCAGCATGTGGTAATGTAGTAAATGTATGAAGTATTTGTGAACTTTGTCCAATATGCATTCTGATTCACGCTGCCAATATGCAAAATACTGAATTACACAATATTATAAAACACCTCATGATCCATGATATTAATTCCATTTTTTATCCACTGAAGGGAATTTTCTATAATCCTGTACGTGCCAAAAAGTTCCTTACTGTTTGGCATAGATCATTTCGCCGGTGGCTTTGGCACAAGATAACTGAGTATACAGCTAAATATATTTAATTTAATTATTGTAGAAAACAAAATCTATTTATACACAGATCAGCCACAACTTTAAAACTACCTGCCTAATATTAATTATATAATAATAACTGCCTCCAAACAGCTCTTCTTACCACCAGATCCTTTAAGTCTGTAAGTTGAGATGTGGGGCCTCCATGGACTTGTTTGTCCAGAACATTCCACAGATGTTGGATCAGCTTGATATCTGGGGAATTTTGAGGTCAACACCTTGTCATGTTCCTCACACCATTCTTGAAAATGTTTTGCAATGTGGCGGAGCTCATTATCCTGCTGAAAAAGGCCACTGCCATTAATGAATATCATTGCCATGAAGGTGTGTACTTGGTCTGCAACCAAGTTGTTAGGTACTAATCACTGCATACCTGGAACAGCACACAAGTCCTGCTGTTCTGACAGATGCTCTGACCCAGTCAACTAGCTATCACAATCTGGCGCTTGTCAAACTCATTTAGATCTTTACGCTTTCCTATTTTTCCTGCTTCCAATACATCAACTTTGAGAACTGACTGTTTGCTCGCTGCTTAATATATTCCACCCCTTACAGGTGCAGTTGTAATGAGATAATCATTGTTATACACTTCACCCGTCAGTGGGTTTAATGTTTTTTTTGCTCCATGTAAATATAGCTATAGAAAACAGAAGGCAAAATAGTCTGCATTGCTGAAACATATGCTTTGACAGCTGTAGAACTCCTCCACTGTATAGCTTTAGAGAAATTAATAAAGCTTTTTTTTATTCTTCACTTAAAGTTGAATATTCTATTGTTACTTTTTGAGATAGAATTTTTTGTACCTATTTTCTATTCTAGATTTCACTCATTCACATAATTTAAAGCCTTCTGTCTTGCCACAAAACAGTTTCATTTACTTTCTATGTTGAATGCATCAGCTTCAGAACACTGTCTCTGACTTATAGGCTTTGTTTGCCCTAGTTAGCACAGTGCAGATCCAGTTCGCCTCATTATGGCCAGCCAAAGAGTGATATCTCAGGGTCAACCCCATGACACCCTCGTTTCAATGATTGATGAAAGAAAAGGCGTGCCCATTTAACCTCCATCTTTAATATCAGTGTGATGCTATTTTCCACCATAATTAAAATCCTTTCATGAGTTTTCATAAGTGCATATCAGTAATCACACAAAGGATTTTTCTTCAATATGTGCCCTCATTTTATCCCAAGTACATTTTTTTTCCAAGTAGAACAATAAACTCTAATGGGTGATCAAATGGTTTTGTCATTGATTTATCCACTCACAAGCTGGTAGATTAATCATTTCCTTTTTTATCAGGCTTGTGTATAAAAAGGAACAATTTGTTAAATAATTTCTGGAAAGTAGGGGATATTTAAAGTTTTTTTGTTTGTTTTTTTAATTATGGAACCAGTTCATCACTTCATTCTGTCCAGCAAATAATGTAAGCCTCACTTGTGTCATCACTGCATCCCATGAACAGTGGCTATAAATAGCACTGATATTGCCATTTGAAGGACTGGAAACAATATGTTAAACCATGCCAATCCAAATTTAAATCTCCTCTTTGACTCCACATATGCCATTGCATTGGATTTTCAGTGATAAAATGTTGCACTAGATGAGAAGAACACAAAGTAGGGGATTAAATACTATAAGCATTAAAGCATAAAGCAAGTCATTAAAGCACAGTTCACATGCAGGGGTCAAAACACATAGACTTTGTGGAAGGCAATGTAGCCTGTGCTTGAAGTGATGGATTTGAGCCCTAAAAAACTCTAATCTGTTTAATTACAGCTGTTGATCAGGACTTACAGTAACTCTTTGAATATCAGAGCTACATGCATATTATATTGTATTAGATTATAGATTTCCAGGACTCGAATGGTTGATATGTATAAACATACATATATTACAGAGTAAATTTTATACAGTACGTTTAAGTTGTTTGCTGCTGTTTTTCCCCACATTTTTTTAATATATGCTAAGCCAAAGCCAGGGCAAGATCTGTTCTCTCTTAGGTAAGAGAAGAATCAGCTAGGTTTCAGTCCAGGCTAATGATCCCAATGTTTTAAACACCCACACTGGTGCAGTTGTCGCTGTGAGTTTAGTGAGGTTAATGCTTGCTGACTTCACAAAGACCTAAATGCTTCTTCTTCCAGTCGGGAATATATCAGCCAAGCAGCCCAGAATCACATGTTATTCTTAGCTGTTTGCCTCTGGCATCTTTCTCTTTTACATCACTCCTTTTTTTTTTAACCCTCCTCCCTCTTAACTCTGTCTTTCTCCTCCCTCAGTGATTCACATACATCTGATGCTTGACTGAACTTACTTTTCCTGAATGGCTTTAACCTGATGAAAACACCTCCCATAAGTGATGCAGCATCTAAAGACTTTGAAAAAAAAAAAAAAAAGGAGCACCAAAATGAACACGCTGAATGTTCTTGTTGTGAGTTATTTGTGAGACCCTTTTTTTTTTTTTTTTACCAAGATTCCCACATGCTGGATTCCTGAAAACATAATTTGATCTCTTTTCAGATACACCTCCAAAACAATTTGCATTTCCCCCACAACACTAGGTCTAATCTTGCTTAATTCAGATGAAGAATAAAGAATAATAGGTTCACAGAGAACAACTGTTAACTTAAAACCTTTGCAATGAGATTAGATTGTGGAGAGTTTAATTTCACACTGTATTATAAAAATACAGATACAGATACACTGTATGGCCAACAGTTGAAGATGTTGGTCAAGAATCTTGACCCTCACACTCACATGCAAGCCTTAGCCAAACTGTTGCCACATAGTTGGACACTCACAACTGTATAGGATGCTTTTACATACTGAAGCTCTACAATTTGCCTTCACTGGAACTAAGAGGCCCAAACCTGTTGGCTTGACAATGCTAGTGTACACACAGTGAGGTGCACAGAACCCTAACCTTAACCCATTTATTGGGATGAACAGAAATGCCAACTTCACTGCACAACCCCTTTTCCAGACCTGACTATTTGAGCTGAATTGGCAAAACCACACAGCTATGTTCCAAATCCTAATGGAAAACCTTCTGAGAAGATTGGAAATAATTATAACAAAAAAGTGGGACTAAATCTGGAATGTAATGTACAAAAATATGATGGTCAGGTGTCCACAAACGTTTGGCCATATAGTATACTGTATGCTAACAGCACTCATGGAGGCATGAAGCATATTCTCAGATATCACTTTTATTCTTCAGAGTGCATCAAGCTGACACAAACCTTAATGAAGACGAAACATGATAAGAGAAAACCCTGCTCTGTGTGATTAGTGTACCAAAATATAATCTTTATCTAGTGTGCAGATTAGTGTATAAGATAAAATCTCTAACTGAGTCACTACCTGAAGCTCCTGCTTTTCCTGATTTTATAGCTCGTGATAATTCCCTTTAAATATTGTCTAATGGCACACATACATTTTCACAGAATTGTATTTATTTTTTGAAACAAATTTAAGTCTTAAATGTTTTGCTGTCAGCAGGGCAAGATCATACATCAGTACAGGGTTTTCCATCTTAAATCAAGAGCTTTGGATGTGAGAGAGGGTTTTAAATATAATAGAGATGTAAATAGAATACGCCTGCAGGCAGAGTGTGGGTTCCCATTAGCACAGCCAATTAATATCATGCAGTACTTGTCTTTAGAAGGTGATATGCATCCAATATGCATGTTTCACAGTATTTTGTATGCCAAATCAGTCAAGCAGAAATACAAAAAAAATGCTATATTACCATAAGACATATATTTACTATAGATCACAAACTCTCTTATTGTATATGTCAAAGGTTCTCAATGGATAAGCTTGAGTTCTTGCTGACTTCAGTAGTAAGGTGCATTATATAGCATGTTTCTTAGATTCATTCCCTAATATAGACTCATTTCTAGGTACCCTTGAGATAGCAAGCCACTTTACTTTCATGTCACAACTGCATTTGCGGCGCTTTTTCATTCCATGAAACCAAAGACAAAATTGTGCAGCTACTTTATTGATTTTTGCCATGCTAAACTCAACCAACTGCTTGTATTAGTTTTCTTGTGGTCTACTCTAATCTTGTGTTTGCATTAAAGGGTGGAAAAGAGACAATGATAAGAGACAGTGCTAAGATTCTATGCTAAGAGACAGCTTTCATAAGCCTTTGGGCATGGAACATCTGCTAAAGACCCACAGCTGAAACCTGCATGCTGATGGGTCATCGAAGGTGGATGGTGGGTCAAGTCATAACCCAGGGTCAACTCATAAGCCTACGGGTCAGTGTAACAAGGTAGCTGGTCATGTAAGCCGCATGTCTGTGATTCAGGAGCTTCTAAAGTGTTTGGTGGAGAAAAAAGAATCAAGTCTTAGGTATATGTTAGAGCCACCATATGAACCTTTAGTGTATTTACTTCAGTACAGAGTGAATTAAGCTCCACTACACAGGCTGCAGAAGGCATAACATCTGCTGCAGTCTTGAAAACCAAAACAGGAGTAAGCATGTTTGACATGTTTGCTGTTGACACAAGAACCCTACAACAGTTAGAAAAGGAATCAGAAAGGAAGAATGATACATGGCATCACCACTTAAATAAAGACATAAGCCACCATTTCATTTGCTTCAAGCCCAGGTACACCCTTCCTCTGACCTTCCTTAAGGCTGGTTTTTGTTTACGTTGTTGTTCTTGTCACAAATTTCACAAAAGAAGCACAATTCACCAAATGACAGGGAAAGAAACATGAAACATGAAAATCTGATTTGACAGATCTTGTGATATTCAGTCAGATCTTGTGCTGTTCAGTCAGCTTTTGTGCTGTTTAGACAGTTTCACATGATAGATGCCAAAAAAATTGAATTTGAGTTGCCTGCTTTAACAAAGTCACACAGTTATTCTTACACATTACCATGTAAATATTTCTTGGCTGTATATTGTAGTGGTTGGATATGATATTTTGAGATGAACAACTGAAGGTTTATTACAGTTTAATTGCAATTATTGCCACAGACAATCATATAGAACATCAATTAAATTACGAAACTAAACTCATTGTGGAACTTTAAATGAATGCTTTATTAAAGGCAGGCATTGGAAGGGTGGACCATTTAAACCATATAAATCTGGATAAAGGACTCACACAGCACTAGTAGTAACTGAAAAACATAAATATGTGCTAGAATTTCTTATTTGAGGGGGTTTTATCTAATTAGATAAGATCTACATTGTTTGAGTAAAGGGAGAGTAGAGTAGAGTCTCAGGTAGATACACAGTTTTGGCTGGAGACACAGTCTCGTGTGGAGACATGGCTCTTCCTCCCAGAAGCTCGTCAATGATGATGTCTTGGCCACCATCACTGGGGTCCTAAATTCTAATCTGTAGGATAATTGGAGTTAAATTGTGAAGCTCCAAGAGATAGTTGCTTTCGGCTGCTCCCTGTTCGGGGTCGCCACAGCGGACCAACTGGTCCGCACAACAACTTGGCAAATGTTTTACACCGGATGCCCTTCCTGACGCAACCCTCCCATTTTTCCGGGCTTGGGACCGGCACGGCATCCAGTGGCTGGGGTTGAGGCATTAGCTGGAATCGAACCCAGGCCTTCCGCATGATAGGCGAGTAACCTACCACTGAGCCACCAATGCCTCGTATGTGAAGCTCCAAGAGATAATGTGTGAAAATGCCATTATAAGAATATTAAGCATTTACTGTTGGGTTTTTTTTTTTTATGTCTTACCAGTGTGTGCTTCCTTTCAGCCAGAATTGGCTGGCCATGTTGAGAAGGTCAGGGAGATGGAAGGAAGCATTGTTTTTCATCAGTCTCTATCATTAAGAGTTAGGGGTAGAAGTAGGGTGACAGGACAGGGTAGTACACAGGGTAGAAGTAGACTGGGACAAGGATGAAGTGAGGTGTAATTGTGGCAGGCAAATAGTAAAATGTTGTCTCAGCATTCATACTGAGGCCTGCTTATGAAAAAATAATGATATTTATCTTAAAAAAAAAAACAGGTCTGGATTTATCATTTATTATACTGTATCTTCTGCTTCTGTGTTAAATCATCATGTCCAAGGCTTTAGCACTCTCTTGTCTTATTAATTAATATAAAATTAATATTACTGTAAATGAATATTAAACAATGCAACCTTAATATTAAACTATACAATATGAGTGGTTCTATAGAATGGATCCTGATGATCAAATATGTTAATCAACAAAGTCATAATCATGGAACATGGATCATTTCTCAAACTCAGTGGTGTGATGTGATGTGTGAAAAGTCAAATTTCTGAAAAGTAAAAAAGTGAAAAGTAAAGTGTGTTGTGTAAATTGTGAAGTGTAAAAGTATTGCTGGTTCACTGTTGTTGTTCGCTCACAGTGTCGAGGTTGCAGTGTGAATTCGGATTGATGGTCACTGAGTTATGTAGGTGTCTACTCTATGTGATAAAACGTTCCTAATATCTAACAAATTTCTATTTTGTTGTTGATGCTCAGAATTTTCCAGAAATCCAATTCCATGAATCTTTTGAATGGCACCTGCCTCATCCTACAGTAAATTTTATACATTAACTACTAACTACAAGTAACCAAGTTCACAAACACAACATAACATGGCAATAACCCCATTATATTCAAAATATCCTGACTATGATTTTAAGATATGAATGGCTCAGCCCAAAGAGTAGAAGTTGCTTTCGGCTGCTCCCTGTTCGGGGTCACCACAGCGGACCGACTGGTCCGCACAACAACTTGGCAAATGTTTTACACCGGATGCCCTTCCTGACGCAACCCTCCCATTTTTCCAGGCTTGGGACCAGCACTACATGCAGTGGCTGGGGTTGAGGCATTGGCTGGGAATCGAACCCAGGCCTTCCGCATGATAGGCGAGAAACCTACCACTGAGCCACCAATGCCCCTCTCACCCCCCAAAGAGTACTCACTCAATTTTCTGCGGTAAAATATATTCACACTGGTTTCTTCATTGTTTAATAACAGCCTACACATCTGAGTGAATCTCAGGATTAGCTGATTAATAAGAAGAACAGCGTGAATTTATCAAATGAAGTAAAGATATTAGGTTTCTCTCCTCCTCATGCTGCTTTTTTTGTCAGATTGACGTTACTACAGTCAGTCACCAGGACTGGAAAGATCTACTCAGCCACCAGTTTCACTACAACCCTGCCTCCTTCTCTGTTTGTCAAAATGGCTTAATAAATAAAATTTTATTTGTATAGTATTTTTAACAACAGACACTGTCTCACAGCAGCTTTACAGAAATATAAAAATGTTGAATGAACATTACATGATAAAGTTTAAAATTAAATTTATATTTATCCCTAATGAGCAAGCCTGAGTCAACAGTGCCAAGGAAGAAACCCTGAGAGGAACCAGACTCAGAAGGGAACTCATCCTCATTTGGGTGACACTGGAGAGTGTGATTATAGTATATTATACTACAACTGTTTATAGTATAGTGGAATTGTGCAACCAAGAACTCCTGAGCAACTTATGTCAGCATAATTTCTGAGTTCATTATAGATTTAACACTAAATAAAATACTTCATATATTTAATAGGGCAGAATAGACCTTGGTGGCTGTCAGTGTACTTTGGCAGGAAGTCCCAGGAACCTTGTGTTTCTTTTTTTAGATGTGGACTATCTGCTGAGTTCAGCCTCACTGCCTGACCTGCTAAAATGAATAAAAATGACAGTAATGATCAATAATACTTGTCTCTAAAAGGCTAACTCTGTTTTGAGTACATGGAAGCTAAATTGTCTCACTTTGGCTATTATCTAGTGTTGTATTTTTGCATAAATGAGCTCTTTTGCACAGCACACATGCATGCACTTCATTCATAACAATTACTCATAACAATCACCTTATTTTCATACCACCACATTTCAAAGTGTATCGTTTCATATGCTGCATTTTTGGTGTATTATTTTGTCTTTTTATTTTTCCACTGTACAGCTAATGCCACTTTATTTCATTTGGTTCTCTATTCTGCACAACTATTTCCACTTCATCTTATCTTGTTTTATCTATTTTTATTTGTGTCTATTTTATTTCATTTTATTCCATTGTATTTTATTTTAATTTAATAATTCCCTATTTTTGACCCTATTCTATAGGACTATATCTTTTATAAAAACAGACCCTCGAAAAAAAGCAGGTCACTGCATGTCGTATCTTGTATGATTGTGATTATGATCAATAGAATTTTTATTTTAATTCGAAGATTGTAACCATTTATGCTTTTAAAAGCTGATGTTACATTGATTATCTCTTACAGTGGCTCCTGTCAAGAAGTTGGATTTATTTTATTAGGCAGCATGTGAACAATCAGTTCATGAAGTTGATGTGTTAAAAACATGTAAAATGGAAAAAGAGTATGGATCTGAGCGACTTGCCATTGTCTCTAAAACAGCAGGTCTTGTGGGATGTTCCCACTATGCAGTGGTTCAGGAATGGTTTGAGTATTAGTGTGTTGTGTAGTGTACAGTATATACAGGTGTGTAGTACAGAAGTGTACATATTGCTCCGGGAACACAATGGTGAGCACATGTGCAGTTCCGGTCTGGTCACTAAGCAACTCCGGGTCAACCTGCAAACCTGAAGCAGCACCTTGTGCCAAATTATTAATATCACATCTTGGCTCAACCACTAATATGCAGTGCTAATGTGTTTAAAAACTGTCATTCTGACATGAGATTTCATTACTTACACCACAGACTGATGTGCACTGCAGCTATAACTGCTGCAAACCATTAAAAATTAAGATAATTCAGAGAAAAGTCTTAGCTAACATTCTAGCAATGTGTATCAGTATAAAAGAAGAGAAGCCAATTTGGCTTTCACTAAGAAACTACATGCTGCTAGATCAGCCAAGCTCTTATCTATCCTCATCCTCCTCGACCTTTTGGCAGCATCAGTCAAACACAAGACTCTCTTGTCCACCTTCAGGGGTCCTGAAATTCATGGGACAGCATGGGAATGGTTTGCTTCCTCCCTGGATGGTCACTCATATCAGGTAACATGGAGGGGATCGACATCTGCTCCACACAGACTCTCCACTGGTGTCCCACAAGGCTCAGTAATTGGCCCTTTCCTTTTCTCCCTCTATACTCACTCTCTTGGCAAAGTTATATCCTCACATTTGTTCACTTACCACTGCTATGCTGATGACACTCGACTTATCTTCTCCTTCCCTCCCTCATATACCACGGCTTCTGCTCGGATCTCGGCTTGTCTGGTGGACATATCATCATGGATAATGGCTCATCAGCTGAAACTTATTCCCAGCAAAACTGAACAGCTGGTCATCCTAGGTGATTCATCCCCAGGTCAGGATCTTGTGATATCCCTGCATAACTCTCTGATCTCCCCTTCGGCTTCTGCTCGCAACCTTGGGGTAACCATAGACAATCAGCTGTCCTTTTCCTACCATATTGCTAATGTGACATGCTTATGTCGGTTTCTTCTGTACAACATCAGAATGATTCAGCCGTTTTTATCCACATAGGCTGACTTTTGTATGTCGTTCTGGATAAGGGTGTCTGCCAAATGCCAGAAATGTAAAGTTTTAAACAAAAATGCTATTTTGGAAACATTAATGATATCGAAGGTCCCTGTATAGGCATGCATTCAGCGAATGCTATAAATAACTGGCTAGACAAAGTGAACAATATCAGTCAAGAAGAAGAAGAAAACGAAAAAAGAAAAATAGCAGCAGCACGTCAGCATGGGGTATGGATAGTTTTGCATTTTTTCTTGCCTACATGAACATTTTGTGAGGGTAAATATTTGTGAATGCATTTTTCAGATCATGGTGCTGTAGGGTTCATAGCACTACTTTACATTTAATAAAGATACACCCAAATGCTACTTGAGGAATAGCTCTCCCTTGTGGAGAATGATTAGCCTGCTAAACATTAGAGCATGCTAAGTGTTTGTAGATGAAACCATGAGATGATTGAACCAAGAGATGATTCATGTCTAAAATGCCTTGAGGAGAGTAAGGTAATTGGTGCAGGTGTGCTCAGTGGTAATACAGGGACACTGCTTTGCCTAAAAAGCCACATGCTATCTTTGGCCTTCACATGCTGACTGTCTGTATAATTCAGGGGTGAAGTTTTCTACAAAGCAGAGGACACAGGAGAGCGGAATAAGTCTAAATGCAGAACTTTATTACAGCATTTACCCAAATCTATCTTATCACATTCCATATCAGAGGTTAAAAGGATCTGAGATACAGCCTTGCTGCATGTTAGATACTTTGGGGATGCTTTGTTGTCATTATCAGAATTGCAAATATGCAGAACACTGCAAATATGTATCATATTTTCACACTCTGAAAGAGCACAAAAGCCATGTTTACTGAGAAAACACTAGAGATTAAAAACTAGAAAACTGATAGAACTACCTCAGGTCTACGTGTCATTATTATAAACGTTATTATTATATCCAAAATGTAATTTTGTTTATATTAGTCAAATGTAATATTCAGGATTGACTCATTTCAATTAAAATGTACAAAACCAATATAAACAGATTATGTATATTACTGACTTTACATCACAAAAATGCAGCTCTATAACCAATAAGGAGTGAAGGAGCAAAATGAAAAGGATGGGTGTGTTTTGATAATAAACATAAGGTGTTAAAGGGAGGAATTATGTTAAATTGGTACTAATCTGAAACAACAACGTAGGTCATATCATATTATCAATTTGTTGCTTTCATAGACTCAGTAGGAGATTAAATAAGTATATAAAAACAGACTTGCGTCATATGAAATCTCTCTCTCTGGCCAAATGCAAAATGATATGATGGTACAAAAATGTTTTTCAGTTCTACAGCAGACTAGGAAATTGTTTCTTTTGCTTTTCTTTTGGTTTAAAGTTAGAGTATAAAGTTGATTACTTTTTAACAGATCTCTTTTAAATGAACAGACCACACACATACACTACCTTAATTTCCCCTCAATCAAAGACACACAAACAACAGACTTTACCAAACCACTGAGCAAAGATCCTGTGCAGGTTTATATAGGAACCACTATAATGAGTGTACCTCAGCTGCAAATCTGCTGTGCTGTGCCACCATCCCCCCTGCACCACACATTAACACCTGGTAGATAAGAGCAATTAGATATGAAATTGGATATGAAATAGCAAAAAGAGAACCTCATCTGTTTTTTTGTTTGTTTTATCTGAATTTACCCTTGAGCTCCTCAGCTTTGTTGGATGGTTAATATTTCTAGCTTTTTAAAAAGGTTCTTCACAAAACCTTTGAGAATCAAATCTTTACCTGTTATGTTTAGTGTCTGTATTTCAAAAACCTCTAATGTAGCATTAAAACTTAAAGTGTTTTGTGTTCCAATATTGTGATCAGTGTATGGTCATAGTTTTTGGTTTTGAGATACAGCTTATGACAACAATCATGACAATAATGAATTTTTTTACCCAGAAAATAACAGGGCTCATCCTTGTGTTTATCATCTCTATGTACAGTGACAAATAGTGTACATATCCCAGAACTTCTGACATTAATTTATAAAATAAATTACAAGTATATGCATAGAAGCCTACTGAACCGCGAAATAAAGCTTTGACATTCTATCTAGTGTATATAGTATATCTCTCTATATAGAGATGTACATAAGGTGCACGGGGGAGTGTGTGAACAGCTGTTCATGTTAGCACTGCTGATTCACGTGTGTACAGTATAAAGTATATCTTCTAAAATTCAATGTAGAGAACAAAACAATCATGTCGGACTTGTAATTTAATTACCCAGATTATGTTCCCTGTGTACTGTATTATCTAATCTGTGTATTCTTTTTTCCAGCCTGTTATTAAGTATGAGTCAGATAGTGTTAACAAGCTAGCTAAACCACAGAGCAATAACACACACAGGGGTGAGCAGACACCTTGGATAACTCACTGCTGTTCAATATAAACTAGTTACATTACATCAGTAACTAATACATCACTAACTGTTCACTAGTCCACTAGCCAGTTCTCTAGCTAAATCTCTAGCATCACAACTAGATAATGATGCAAACTTCCACCAAATTAGAGAATGAAAAAATATCTTAACTGTTTCATTCAGAAATCAGTTTTTCTTTAATATATATGACTCTCTGACCTGACAAAGCTAAGTGTGATCTATTAACTCTAAAGTCCTGTGATTTATTAAAGCTGAGTCCTGTGACTAAATAATTAAATAAAATCCCTTAGCCCTTACTTTATAAAGTCACCTTTATATGCTCGTGAAGTACATACTATAAAACCTGCTTGCTAGTTTAAATTGAATAGCATCTTATGCAAAGTGATGTAGAATACCTGACATAAAATAGCTTTTCTGATTGTATTTGATCCCTCACAAAGGTAAGGAAGCAATACTTACCTCTTATTATTTTGGTAATTTGTTATTTAATTGGGTAATTAGTATTCCACTGTTTGGGAAAGGAATGCTGTTACGGTACTTTTGCCAAAGACATTGAACCAGCTTGCTTCAGTTAATAGCACATGCTGTTGTAATGAACAGGACCCAGTGGGTTGATAAGGATCTACGTGCATATCACATAGGTTTATAACAAAGAGCCAAATCACTTCTGCAAAGGAGTTTCCTGCCTCTATGAGTCTATGAGTGAGCTGGTCTGAGTGTTCTCTGGAAGTAGAAGTGGTTGTGAGAGGTCTCTTGCTTGTACATAAGACTTTCTTCAGGGCAATAGACCTCCCATTCTACCAGTACAGTAGATGTTGTAGTGTTGCCTAGAATCAAGACACATCTGGCATAGTATCAGTGTCCTGGTTTTGAGTAGATGGAACAGCAGGCAAACAAGAAAGTAACATGGAAAGTGGGGGATATCCTGCACGTAGCCGTTCCAACCTAAATACTACTGGATTCACTTGCTTGCCTACATTACAAGGACAAATGACAAAGGACTTAACTTTTGAGAACATAACTTCAGTTTCAGGTTCATGTGGAGAGGCAGAGCATTTGTCCAGGTTTCAGTTGGGTGGGTGAGGGCAGTGACGTCTGTCTGTCTGGTTCTTCTGTGTGCAGATGGCTCTCTGCAGGCGGACATGCACTGCTTCCTTCTTCCTTCTCAATTGTTGCTTCTTCCCATCCATTCATTCACTGTGGGACATCCGAGAGCTCTCCAGACCAACTTGTCAAACATTGAAAGGAAGTAATGTGGAAGTGGTGGCTCAGCAGTTAAGGTGATGGGTCACTGATCAGCAGGTCCAGGTTGAAGCCTCTGAGCTGCCAAGCTACTTTTTCTGGGCCCCGGCACAAGGCCCTTATTCCTACCTGCTCCAGGGATGCTGCACAATGGCTGACCTGGCACTCTGACCCTAGCTTCCTAATAAGCTGGGATATGCAAAAACCCTTCTGGGGCAGTGGTAGCTCAAGTGGTTACGGCTCTGGGTTGTTGATCTGGGTTCAAGCACCAGCACTGCCAACCTGCCCCTGTAGGGCCCCTGAGCAAGGCCCCTAACTCTCTCTCTGCTCCAGGGGTGCTTTATCATGGCTGATCCTGCACTTTTATCTGCAAAGAAATGTGCTGTATGGATATATAACTATAATAAAGGCTTCTTCATTTTCTTCTTCTTTCTAAAGTGAGTGCTGTGAATGAGTGAAATTTCTGTGCATAGAGAGAACCCAGTGATTTCCTGGTTCAGATGTTCAACTTGGTCATTGGATTAGGCATAGTGCCATGACAACAGACTGACATTTAATTGTGTGCAAAATGTCTGAAATACATGTGTGGTGAATTGGACTCCTCCTGAGGAGACCATAATTCTGTCTCCATGGCTGTAGGGAGCTTGGAGGAGAGGTATTACATGGCATGCTTTCAATCAACGTTTGTTAGTATTGTGGTATCACCTTGGGAGACTTGGAGACCAGTGATGAAATCTACTGCAATCTGTGACCACAGTTGCTGTGGGATGGGTATAGGTTCTGAGAGGCCTGAGGGTTGTTGTCATGTGGTGCGAGACAGGGCACAGACAGTACAAGCTTTGACAAATCTCTGCACATCTTGTGCTAAGGACTGCCACCAAAGCATTTCCACTAACCTTCTTAGTGGATCTGGGTGACATGTGCACCCATTCCATCACGATTTCAAGCATATTCTGAGGCACATTCTAGGGGGGATTTGATTTATCAGTAGATGGACCCAATCTGTTTATGTCTTTGTCACACTTAAACATGAAGCTCTGTACTGAACTTACCAGTAGAGTTGATCAGTGGGGGAAGTCTCTTGGTAGCAAGGGCCTTGAATGACAGCTTGGAAGGTTGTGTGCTCAAATCCCACCCCTGAGTAAGGCCCTTAATCCTTAACTGCCCAGTTGGATAAAATAAGATGTAGGTAAAGCACTCTGGATAAGGGCATCTGCCAAATACTGTAAATGTCAATGTTGTTGATTTAGGCGAAATGTTACAGTACTCATTTTTCTTATCCATGCTTGCAGACCTGAGGAATGTATGTCAACCTCGTGGGCAAAGTGGTTTATGTTTGTTACTGTGCACAGCTCATGGCCATTAAAAGCAGTGTTACCTTGTATATGCACCTTATCATTTTAGACGCTTTTTTTTTTCATATTCTTTAGGAATGAGATAGAGAGTGACAAGGTACATTAGATGCCCAAGGGAAGAAAAAAATGGATGGGTAGGCAATGAAAGGAAAGAGGATTATTTATCAGAGCTGTTCAAACACAAAATGCATTTATTTCAGCTTCCACAGACTTAGAGACACAGTCAGCTCTAAGCATAGAAAAAACATCTGTGGGCATGGACGCAGCAACTTGCACTTAAAAATAGCTCAGTGATTGTACACTGTGTATGGTCAGGATGCACAGGATGAATCATTCTATGAAAGAATCGTGCATGGATAGAAACCTACCTCAACGTCTGATTCTATTGCTGACAGATATCCGGCAAGCCAGAAATTTTTCAAGGCAACCTACTGGAGGCATCATTGTGATAAGAAAATACATAAAATACATCATTTGGCCCAGAAGAAAAAAAGAAAAAAAAACCCCGCAAAGCTGGATTGCAGTTTATGAAAATGTGACAATATATGAGAATGTGGCAGTATAGAAATGGGATAAGTCATAAATTTGTAATCCTACATTCACAATCATATTTTTTAAAAATCTCCTAATTATGCGAGTGAGAATATGAAAATAAACACACTGTTTGACTTTGTTCAAAGGCAACTGTAGGCTGAATTTCAACTTATTCCAGTAAAAGTCAGATTTGACAGCTCAAAGACAGACAAACAAATATGTTCAGTCATTTTTCTTTATGTTGAAAAAAAAAGTGGTGTATAAAATTGACAGCAAAGTGACACAATAAAGTTGTTTTGCACACAGACTTTGGAGCATGCACAAATACAAACAGATTATCACTAGGTTTATTTTGTTCACAGCAATTCTCTGTCCAATGACCTGAAAATACTGCATTAACTTTTCAGCCTTCCATGATAAATATGTCCAGCACTTTTACTTCATTAACTTGCCACGCTTTCAATTTTTTGGCCGATTTAAAAAAAAAAAAAAAAAAAAAAAAAACACAACAAGTTGAAAATACTGGAAGCAGTTTTCTTTAGTCTTCTTTACAGTAGTGTTATCATTTTTGGTGAAGTTGCTACCAGCTTGAGTTTGCACAAGGATGGTTCGACTAGAGTATTATAGTGTCTTATGACACTGACACCACAAAAATGGCACTTTTGAATCACCCTGCAGACTATGCCACATATAAGAAGGTTATAAAAAATATAGAAATTCCCAATCAAAAACATACAGTGCAATTTGTTCACCAATCCATCAATGGAGTCAAAATATATTTGTATTCCGCAAAGTAACATCACCTTGCTGACTGTTTAGTGCAAAACAACAATTATATAGTAAGCTCCTTAAAAGGGGGTTTTCATGTGCTTTAGACAACCTCTTTGTATTTTGACTGGGAGCAAAGACAGTTATCAAACGTCAAATGCATAATAAGTAAAATTATATGTTAAACCAAACATTTTTTTCTATTTTTTTTGTTACTTTGAGGTGACATTTGGGAACAAAATGATAGCCGTAAAATATCCATAAAAACTGTCACAATAAATAAATATGCCTTTCCCCATTATGAAATGTAAACATGACAGGATATCTGCAATGCACCATTTAAAAAAGAATCTGTTAAAGAAAATCCATAACCCTGTACATCTGAATACATTGTTTATAGGTTTATTATATAGTACCATTCACAGTCCCAAGGGGTGCAGAGGGGTATTTGGAGTATTTCTTGCTCATCTTGGCTTAAACCTTGAAGTGTTTACACTGAGTCAACTTTCACTTGGTTGTTGTTTGACATTAAAGCGGATGGCTTGCTTTTCATCCGGTCTACAGCATCGTTAGAGCTGTCTTGGTAGAACATCCTAGCAGTGCAAAATGAGATGATGATTTTTTTGTACTCTTGTCTAAAGTTCTGATTGAGCAGTCCATACACAATGGCATTAAGGCAGCTGTTAAAGTATGCCATGAAATAACTGAATACAAAGAGCCACTCTGGGATGAGAGGCGCCACCCGTTCAGGGTTCACAGCAACGGCCAGGCCGATAAAGTTAAGTGGTGCCCAACAGATGGCGAAAAGCACGAACACTACAAACATAGTGACAAAATTCCTCACTGTATGTGGTGTAAGTTTGGGTCGGAACTCGGGCTTGACACGTCTTCGCACCTGAATGACCAGAATCCAGATCCTCATGTAGCAATAGGTGACGACCAGTATGGGAAGGATGAAGTGGAAGAAGACCACAGCAATGGTATAGGCCGAACTGGCTGACTGCGCGAACGTGCATGAGTACACCCGGGGGTCATACTGCAGCGAGCCCACAAAGAAGTTCGGCACTATAGCGACAACAGTTAGGATCCATATTAGGATGACGTAGCACAGGGAGTTTTTGTCGCTGTAGAGCTTGTCATACTTGAGGCTGTGACAGATGTAACAGTACCGGTTAAGAGCAATGCCGGTGATATTAAATATGGACCCAATGACACTTAGGCCCATCAGAAAGCCACTGATTTGGCAATGTACAAAGCCCAGGTTCCATCCATCGTTGAAAATAGACATCAGCACCAGTGGGTAGGGATAAACTGCCACGACTAGGTCTGCTACTGCCAGGCTCACCACAAATATGTTCCCTGCAAAACAAATATAGCTTAATTTCAGCCTGATTTTTCACTGAGATAAGAATAAGAAAATTATGAAAATTAGGTAAATACATAAAATGATTTTGACTATGCAGTATTTGTAAAACAGAAAAACAGAATGCAATACATTTTTTTTACATTTTACACTACATTATTTACATTTTCCAATATTAAAATTTTTTTTATAACATAAGAGAAGAGAATAGCTCAAAATGAGCTTTAAATACAAACCTGATATCTGAATGTTTTACTACACTGGAGGAATGAGTGATTAATCATAGTTTTTTTTTTTTTTTTAAGCATCACATCTCATTTCAGATCGTACCCTATTTTGTAGTTATACATGTTTTTGTCTTACTTTACCTAGTGGTCTTTAAGAACATTGTAAAAATGGGAATGTAAAATAAATAAATAAATGAATGAATGAATAAAACAAAATATAGAAACCTGTTGGTTTAGATTTTAAAAGCAAAAAATCAAAAAAAAGAGAAAAAAAAAACAGAAGAGACCAAAAAGGACCACATAAATGAAAAATATGAGCCACAAATGTTATCAAAAAAAAAAGTCTTCCCACCTGATATCTTTCAAAACTCAAGGTTAAGACTTGTGATAGATGTCTATTTCATCAATGATGCCAATGTATTTTAATAGAATGACCTTCACCACTTTTTAATTAAGTCATACCTTTCCTAAGTCTGTCAGCTGCTTTCTCTATTAAAAGCATTTGGGTTGCACCTGCTTTTGTCATGTGATGTTTCGTTCTCCTTTGAGGAACGTTCTGAACTTCGGGGCCCGTCTCAGGAGAGAGTTGTGATATGGTTTAGAAACATTGCAGTGCTCTTTTTGTTAGCTTCTTTCACCCTCACAGCACTTTGGATGTATTCAACAAATTTAACTCATTTTAAATCCTTTGTAAATAATATTTTTGCAGTCAGTTAGACTGAAAAGCATGTAGCATTTCCTGAGCAATAGTGACATGGAACCCTTTCTCCCATCTGTCTTCCCTCATTAGCACTAAGCCTGCGTGACTCTGTCCTCTGCGTGCGGCATCTTATTGCTGGGAGGCACAGGCGGAACACAAGCTTTCAAGTATTTCAAAATATCATTCATGCTTTTTCCACTAGTTCAAGGCACGCATGTGGCTTTCTTTGTATAAGAAGAAAAATATTTTTATATTCAGAGGTTTAAAGCATTGAGCTTTGGTGGTTTAAACGTTGACTGAGCTAAAGCTTGCTGATAGATAAAAAATAAACCCTGGCAGATCGGATGATATAATTCCTGGTATGGTATGTAAGTGGCTTCATGACTCTGTGGATTTAGCTTGATGCTGGAAGCAATCATTAGAGCAGAAGAACAAAACAGCATCTCAAACTTCTGCTTTTGGGCTGAAGTGTTCTCTCTTCAGCCAGAGGGATGAACAGCCTAGAACACCCAAAAGGCCCTGGAGCCTTTCTGTGGATATCACCAACTTGTGAAGGAGTGACTGAGCACAACTACTATCTGTTACTTGACAATGAACCATTTAAAAAGCATAAGTTTTGTAGTATAAATGCAGCAAAAGCTAGGCCCTGGCCTTAAGTAACTGCAAACTGCGGCTGTGTCTGTTTGTATCCGCAAATGCAACAACTTTTTTTTTTCCCTTAAAAACCTTTTCAGATAAGTTGCATTGGGAACAGTCTGTACAGACATCAATTGGAGTTTCCTAAATTGCTAAAATTATGCTACTGTTCAGTTTTTATTTTTAATTGAATGTTCAGCGTGTTTTGTAATATACAATGAATATACTGAATATCATATTGTTTTGGCGTAACCAGGACGCTAAGTATAATGCAACATCTTAATATCTAAATCTGAGTTGTTAAGGTTAGAAATGGTTACTCCATAATTCTTAGCAATTCTAGTTAGTCAACTAACACTAGTAACTGTGACTTTTATCTTTTATACTTGTGTAATTCTCAAATGTGTTATAATGACACTAGTATATTTTTGGCACCAGTGCTACATATTAGAATGTCAGTTACTGTCCTGCTGAACTTACAATATGTTTAGAGAAAATTTCTCTAAAAAAGACCTGTAAGTTTTCTAGCTAGTTTCACATTAGACATCCCATTTATCTCATTGTTTGACATGCTGAACATACTGCAATGTTCAGAACCAATTCAAAATGTTTTTATTGTTGTTATTCTGTGTACGTTCTAAAAATGCCATGCTAGAAAATCCCAGCTGATCAACAGGTTCTGAAATACTCAAACCAGCCTATCTGGAACCATATATACTCTGTGGCCGAAATTATGTGGATAGCTGACCCTCACACCTTCCCCTAAATTGTTCAGAATTACAGGTATTACAGATTTCCCCTTACTGGAATTAGGAGGCCCAGCTGACAAATACATGGTTTGACAAGGCTAGTGAGGAAGAACTCAGTGGCCTGCACAGTGTCCTGACCTCGACCCCACTGAACACCTATGGGATGAATTGGGATGACGGTTATTCACATGACCCCTTGCTCTCTTGTGGCTGAATGGGCAAATCTCCAGAACATTCATTCATTGTCTACCGCTTATCCGATCTATACTCGGATCACGGGGAGCCTGTGCCTATCTCAGGCGTCATTGGGCATCAAGGCAGGATACACCCTGGACGGAGTGCCAACCCATCACAGGGCACACACACATTCACACACTACGGACAATTTAGCGATGCCTATCAACCTACAATGCATGTCTTTGGACTGGGGGAGGAAACCGGAGCACCCGGAGGAAACCCCAGAGGCACGGGGAGAACATGCAAACTCCACACACACACGGCGGAGGCAGGAATCGAACCCCCAACCCTGGAGGTGTGAGGCAAACGTGCTAACCACCAAGCCACCATGAACATCCCCATCTCCAGAACATCCCCATCTCCAGAACATCCCCATCTCCAGAACATCTCCATCCAAAATCTATTGGAAAGCCCATTACTAATATTAAATCTCAGTATTAATGCTTATGGTTTTTGAAAGGGATGTTCCATACTCCATACCATTAGTGAAAATACGTCTAAGAACTTGAGAGAGAAGTAGAATCTCTGAAATATTTACAGGAATTTCACAGTTACTATTTGGTTCGTCCCCTTTTGTGCACAAGTTTGTGTAAAACCTTATGATCCATTTTAGATCTAATTCTTTAGTGTTGTCTGAATGCTTCAATAGAAGAATTAATCGTGAGGATAATCTGACCTTCTGTACAAAGCAATTAACATGTTCAAAATCAACTGATTTGCTTACATTTAAATAGTGACCTAGAACTAGTGCAGAATTGTGAAAATTAAATATTCACGATATTGAACATTTAATTTGTTTTCCAGCTTTAAATGAGAGAAAATTCCAGATTTTCAATGTGGTCTCTGACTTTGGGACCCCACTGTATACAACATATACACTTATTACGTGTAGGTCCCCCTTGTGCTGCCCAAATCTCTCTGACCCATCGATTTTAGCAACAGATTCTTTAAGTCCTGTGTGGGCAGAGGTAGCCCAATGACAAAGGTGTTGAACCACTGCTCGGAATCTTAACCCTCAACTACTCAGTTGTATAAATGAGATAAACGTAAGGTGCTACGGATAAGGGCATCTGCCAAATGCTGTAAATGTTGATGTTGCATAGCCACAGACCTCTCAGAGTGAATATGCTGATTACGGTCCATAGTCGAAAGCACCTACAGAAAGCATCAGAATAGAATCAATGAAAGAAGATGGCCTGATCTGATGAATTACATTTTCTTTGACATCATTTTCACGGCCAAGTGCATGTGCGTCACTTACCTAAGTGTGTCACTTACCTTAGAGTTAAAATTCAGCAGCAGATTGCAAGGATTCCTTTACACACTACTCTACTCTTCTAATAACAATAACCCAGTAGGTATGCATAATATAAAACACATCTCAATGAGCTCCTACTTTATTTGATACAAAAACATCTACAGTGGTGTGAAAAAGTTTTGGACATCATGCAGTTTTTAAATGAAGGTTTTTATTATTAAGGGAAAACAAAATCCAAAACTACATGGCCCTGTGTGAAAAAGTGTTTGCCCCCCCGCTGTTAAAACATAACTTAACTGTGGTTTATCACACCTGAGTTCAATTTCTTTTACTGCCACACCTGTTCGCAATCAAGAACTCACTTAAATAGGACCTGCCTGACAAAGTGAAGTAGACCAAAAGATCCTCAAAAGCTAGACATCATGCCGAGATCCAAAGAAATTCAAAAACAAATGAGAAAGAAAGTAATTGAGATCTATCAGTCTGGAAAAGGTTATAAAGCCATTTCTAAAGCTTTGGGACTGCCGCGGAGCACAGTGAGAGCCATTATCTACAAATGGTGAAAACATGGAACAGTGGAGAACCTTCCCAGGAGTGGCCGCCCGACCAAAATTACCCCAAGAGCGCAGCGACAACTCATCCAGGAGGTCACAAAAGACCCCACAACAACATCCAAAGAACTGCAGGTCTCACTTGCCTCAGTTAAGGTGAGTGTTCATGACTCCACCATAAGAAAGAGACTGGGCAAAAATGGTTTGCATGGCAGAGTTCCAAGACAAAAACCGCTGCTGAGCAAAAAGCACATAAAGGCTCGTCTCAGTTTTGCCAGAAAACATCTTGATGATCCCCAAGACTTTTGGGAAAATACTCTGTGGACTGACGAGAGAAAAATTGAACTTTTTGGAAGGTCTGTGTCCCATTACGTCTGGCGTAAAAGTAACACCGCATTTCAGAAAAAGAACATCATACCAACAGTAAAATATGGTGGTGGTAGTGTGATGGTCTGGGGCTGTTTTGCTGCTTCAGGACCTGGAAGACTTGCTGTGATAAATGGAACCATGAATTCTGCTGTCTACCAAAAAATCCTGAAGGAGAATGTCCGGCCATCTGTTTGTGACCTCAAGCTGAAGTGAACTTAGGTTCTGCAGCAGGACAATGATCCAAAACACACCAGCAAGTCCTCCTCTGAATGGCTGAAGAAAAACAAAATGAAGACTTTGGAGTGGTCTAGTCAATGTCCTGACCTCAATCCGATTGAGATGCTGTGGCATGACCTTAAAAAGGTGGTTCATGCTCGAAAACCCTCCAATGTGGCTGAATTACAACAATTCTGCAAAGATGAGTGGGCCAAAATTCCTCCACAGCGCTGTAACAGACTCATTGCAAGTTATTGAAAATGTTTGATTGCAGTTGTTGCTGCTAAGGGTGGCCCAACCAGTTATTAGGCTTAGGGGGCAAACACTTTTTCACACAGGGCCATGTAGTTTTGGATTTTGTTTTCCCTTAATAATAAAAACCTTCATTTAAAAACTGCATGATGTGTTTACTTGTGTTATCTTTGACTAATATTTAAATGTGTTTGATTATCTGAAACATTAAAGTGTGACAAACATGCAAAAAAATAAGAAATCAGGAAGGGGGCTAACACTTTTTCACACCACTGTATATGTTAATGCTCTCTAATGCACTTGACTCAATACATCTGGACACTGGACTACAGTCTGCTAGTAATCATGGAATGAATGTCATTGAAAAATGCATTGATTAATTCATCGTGTTAATGATAAAACTTTCAGTCCTAGAATGTCACTAATAAACTATAAATTCCCTCATAACATGCTTATCAGATGCTTCTCATGTTTACATTATACACTGTAAAAGATTTCTTTGGTCATGAGTTGAGAAATGAGATCTTAGGACGCATAATGTGACATGTGCACCCGCTGCTACTGTGATAAAACACAGCTGAAGATATAAGGCAAGATGCACAATTTTGCTCACCTAAAACCAGTATGAGGACAACATACAGTAAGATCACACAAAATTCAAGGAGAAGCTACAAATACAGTTCAATGTGCAATGTTTCTGTTTTTTTGTGACCCCACTTTATACATGAGCATGAATCACATGAATTGACAGGAAGATTTCAGCATTGTATCTCAAACTGATATTGAGAGCATGTCATCACACTAGGTGTTACAGAATTTGGCCAAGAATTTATTGTGATCATCTTGATGAGTAATAATCTTATGAATAATAATAATAATAATAATAATAATAATAATCATAATAACAATAATAAAAAGAAGCTTAAACAGTTCTCAGGCAGTCTCTATTGTAGCTGCATCTCCCCACCTCTCCCCATCAGAGAAACAGAAACCCTTTTACATTCTTTTTGTTCTAGCATCACACACTGTATTGCTCCATTTAAGACCGGACAAACTAGGTCCTAATCTCTGCAATGGATGAAAGACTGCATGCAGGCACTTTGCTGAAAGCAGAACGTTAACTACAAATATGGTGTATTGGTGGACTATCCAGTCACAGCAGCTTCATACTTCCCAAAGTTATTGTGTTCTCATCAGACACATGGTTTGGCAAAATAGGTGGGCTTGGATTGGAGGGGTGTTCCATCTAGTCCCCCAGCCCTACCACTATAGCATGTAAAGAATACAAGAATAGTTCTGCAACTCTAATGTTACGCTTGATCTCTTCATGCCTCCCTGATTAAGAGTCCTTCTTGTTCTTTCATCAGTTTTGGAAAGCCAGCCTATTCATGTTAATATCATTGTGGTGCAACATTTTCTCCACTTGATGATGATGGCCTTCAGAGTGTAAGATTTACAATAGTAAATGTTCATCATCACTTCAACTATTACCATCATCCACATCAGTGTCTGCCTCATCACCAGCATCACTCATGATGTATAAACACAAGCTGCATCATTACAACACTGATCTCTCTTCTCACATAGGTGGGGAAATAATCATTGGTTCCATCAGTCTCTGTTGTCAGTTTTGTTCTTTATTTCTCACTATTAATGTTATACATTTTTAACAGGGGCAATGGTGGCTCAGTGGCAGGTTTCTCGCCTATCATGTGGCAGGCCCAGGTTCGAACCCCAGCCCCTGGATGCAGTGCTAGTTCCAAGCCCAGAAAAATGGGAGGGTTGCGTCAGGAAGGGCATCCGGTGTAAAACATTTGCCAAGTTGTTGTGCGGACCAGTTGGCCCGCTGCGGTGACTGCAAAAAGGGAGCAGCCGAAAGCAACTTAATGTTATACATTTTTAACATATGTTCAGACTATGAACATATGAAGCAGGTGCAGTTAGACAGCAGCTGATTTGATCGTACACTAAATTCTGTTTCACTATAGCATGCATCTCTCCAAAATTATTTAGCTAGGAAAGTTGCAGAAATCTTGTAGCAGACTCACTGTTTTTACTGTTGTTTGTAACCTGAAGCTATCTCTGCAGGAAGACACTAAGGCAAGGTAAGAAAAAAACAAATAAAAACATTTCCACATAGTTTTAGCAAAATACATTTATGCATTATTAATATAGAGATTTCAATGCATGTTACTAAAAGAAAAAACAGTTCTGATCAAAACCAGAGGTTTTTTATTTGTTTGAGGCTGTTTTCCAGAATTTAGTCTGAGCAGTGACATTTTGGGTTTTTTATTAATATTGCAAGGCAAAAGAAAAAAAAAAAAAAAAACTTTCCTTGAATGCCGTTTGGGAAAGCTTTGTGACACTAGCTTCAATTATTCAAGATTCAAGAGTTTGTCATATGTACAGGAAACAGTCTGTTACACCATACAATAAGATTCTTACTATGTGAATCCTTCCAACAGCCAATGACAGATATGCAGAAAGACAAAATTCTGTGCAAGTATAAAGTGTACAGAGTGCAAAGTAAACTAGACATGGAAGACAACCTAATACTATGCCCCAACTGTGTATTTCAACTGAACTAATAATATAGTAACAATAATTGTGGAGTTTTATCTTTGGCGATCGTGAAAAATAGAGAACCAAAGCAATAACCAACAAAATGAAACTTCCTCCTTGTAGAAATTAGGACCTTTTTCAGGAAAGAGAGGTGATATTTATTTTTTAGTGAATTTTCATAGCACAAGTTTAAAGATTGGTTCACCAATAAAATTTATAGAAAGAATAGCTTTTGCACGTCTACGTATTTTATAAGCCATCAATTCAACTCTTGTCTTTTCTGGCATCGCAGATGTCAGGTAAATTTAAACCAGCCTCTGGAAGATGTACCATATTAGCTCTGGATTCAGCAAGAGAAAGTTTCTTGGTCCTTAGTCTTAGCACTTTCTAGCAGAGTCAGGAGCTTTTTCCATAAGTTTCCATACAAGATGTTAACAAGCAGAACCACAATAGAGCAGAATGTCTCAGTGCACAAAACCACAATGTATGACTTGACAATATTCAGCAAGATTTTTTTTTTTCCTTTTTACTATGAAGGCATGCCAAAGGCAAGCCACAAGGCAAAATAAGAAGAAATGAGGACAAAAGCATGAACTATATTTTCTTTTTTACAATTTAACACAGCATGAACCCACAGCATGAACCATTGTGCTTCTTATACAACTGATTATTTGCAGGTCACAAATACCTGCACTTATTGTCTCCATAACAATATTAAGTAATCAGCGTCATTTTATATAAAGTATGCACAAAGGAATACCCTTGTGACCCTTATCCCAACTATGTAATAACTGCTAAAGTAAGTTTTCCTTTCATATTACAGACATAATACTGACATAATACATAATGTGCTGCAAAGAGTTCCTCTTGAATGAACAGTGAGCTTCACTTAATAAAACTGCCTCAGGCTTGCAAGCCATGTCAGGGCCACTAAGTGAGAATAAAACAGTGAGAGAACAAGAGTAAGAGAAATTCAGTGCGCCAGAGAATTTCAAAAATAATTACAGAAGCAAATTTTCTTCGAAAAATAAAACCCCACTTCATCCAGGACAGCATACATTCCACAATCTGCCTACACACAAAGCCGTCGATGTTGATGAACATCATGTTTAACTGCTCATGAGTTGTATTGGCTGTAGGGTGCTGCAGGGAATGCTGAGTGTGTTTAAATCAGTGCTACAGGCCAGGAGGGAGTACTTGCTCTGAATAATCCAAACAGACAGTGATGTCACAGGGGATTGAGTCTTTCTGGTTGAATTGGTATATCTGTGTCAAGGGAGAGAGAAAACTGCTGTGTTCCACAACTGAAGAAAAATGCACTGTAAATATTTTGTGTATGTAGGTATGTTTTGGAACTTTCAGTGTGTGCAAGTATGTGTATGTTGTGACGGTATTTTATGGTCTGTGTTTGAAATTATTGGCCATGCCATTAGAAATTCCCAGTGGGTCAGACGACTATACATTAGGCCATGGGACATTTCCTCACTAGAGAGAAACATAATGAAGTACATAGTAGGAGGGTAATAGAACAATTAGTGGGTTAACCGTGACCCACTAATCAAAGCAGGCATTGCACTGCACCCAGTGGGAGGTGACACTGCAGAATACATTCCAAAAAGGTTCCTTTTGTGTACTTACACTAACAGAGAAATGCTAGTAATTCTGTTCAAATGGTAATTTATGCCCAGACATAACAATGCTACATGGTAAACAAGACATTATTAAGCAGTCATTCATGCATTAAATACATTTTCATTGGTGTCAGTTTCCAATGAGAACAATTCCACACTGATCCTCTCATGATATCACTCACCACACATATACACTCTCAGATCAAGTAATGGAGTTTAAAAAAAACCATTATGGCCAAAATTTCATTCACACATTATGTGTTCTGTAGGCTTTACTTTCGTGCTACTAAGTTTTCAAGTACAGCAGCAGCATACGGCGTTCTCTCTCCTGGCAGATGATAGTGGCATATGGACAGTATGTCACTGGCGATAAGCACTCTGTCCACTTGTGGGAGAGTAACTGGCTATTTCAGTTCTGTTTGATATTAAGCCAATTACCTGAAGCCTCTAAGCTGTGGGGTGACTCCCAAACAATACAATGAAATTAAATGAAATGCAACAATAAAAACATCCTGATATAAATGAAAGCACAAAGAAGCAGCACAGTCGATTCCTAGTGTTTCCTTCACATTTTATGAAATGAACGCTACTCTTTAAAAAAATATTATATTTAAGATCTAATGTAAGATTATGTTTTCCTTTGTTAATAAAAGGACTTTCACTACAGCGTAAACTTCTACGGTAATGCTTTAATAACTACTTCTACTAATCAAACAGCTCACCGTAACTATGACACAAGTCCTTTGAATTCATGATTGCTATTTAATATATTGATTAACATGTAACTCAAACAAATTAAATCAAACATGCTCTATCGAACACTAAAACACCAGAAAATAATCTTATAAAACACGGTTACTGTGTTCATTTCACCCTTGTGGGTAAAGGAGCAGGACCCCAGGCCCTAGACCCCCTGAGCACATACTAGTACTAGAGTGGGATTTGAATAGAAATAGATGGAGCATGACACAAAACAACTGGTTGAGATGAAATTATCAGTGATTATTAGTGCATCTTTAGTTCACATCCTGCAAAGTGTTACCATTTTAATGTACTTTGAATATAATGAATACTTGCTTTAGGTAATTTTGTATATATAGCAACATATATAGTGCTGTTAAGTGTTTATATGGCATTATCACATCCTGTGACTTGCAAATGATTGTCTCTTCTTTAGTCTTTGGTAAAGCATCATGAATATTTAAAGGGGCACTGTCAGAGACCTCTGATCACAGTCACAGCTTCACGGCTTGTGACTGGTGTGTGTCTGGTGTAATAATTCTAGAAAAAGCAATGCAGTGAATTTACTCTGTTCAAACGTGTGCATCATTTCAACCTGAATGAAATACACAGGTTAAAATGAGCACAATTCTGCTTTTCAGCATACTTGCTTTTGGAAATAATTATGTTAATGATGTTAAAACTGGAAATGGTTTAGTGCATCACTTTCATCAGTGCAATACTTTAAGTTTTATTCATTTGAATGCAACACAAACTCGTGCTTTTATTTCTATTCAACCAATCCTTCAGTAAAATAGCAACTGAATTGGTGTAAAAAAAAAAAAATCACCAAGGATACTTTACTAGAAATATAGTCCCTACAAGAAAAAAACAAAACAAACCATAGTTTAGGCAACGTTTCACGTGCATCAGTTGTATTTTTGGGTAATAAAATATATCCCTATTATAGATTGCCATGCATGCGAGTTTGACGTGCAGAAATGTGCTACTGTGACAGAGATGTTTGGAAAGCATCCTTGAAGAAAAGGCTTACCTGCATTTCTGAGCTTCTTATTCCTGAACACGGAGAAAATAACCAGCAGGTTGCCCAATATGTCGACCACGATGGTGAAGATGAGCACGCTCCCCAGAGTGCTAGAAAGCCAAGGAGGACGGCTGAGTGTGAGCTCCTGAGGGGGCAGTGTGGAAATGTTCGCTAATATGCTGCCATTTGTGTTCATTTTAAACCTCACTTTTCAGTCCTCAGCATCACTTACAGGTGTTGGCGCCATTGCAAAACTTTTGGAGTAGTGTGCAGTTTGGAGTGTCTGACAAACAGCACGGATTTCAGCCTCCTTGCGTCCTGTGCGTCGGTGGCGAGGCAGCACGTGCGCACGCACTTTTATAGCTTTGGAGTGAATTGACGTTGGATAATTCAGGCGAGTTCACTTCTCTCTTAATGCAGTGTCTCGACAATGTGTAGAAACGCTGCCCCGCCGTGGAAGAAAGCTGAACATTCACTTTTCTTTTCTTTTCTTTTCTTTCTTTTTTTTTTTTTTTTGACGCGCAATCTCATTCAGGTCTGTTCACGTGTAAGGGTCATTCACCTATGCACGTTTTGGTTCCCATCAATGATTTATTTCATGTAGTGTGAAATTCATTCTGGTGGCTTGGTGGTTAGCACGTTTGCCTCACACCGCCATGGTTGGGGGTTCGATTCCCGCCTCTGCTGTGTGTGTGGAGTTTGCATGTTCTCCCCGTGCCTCTTGGGTTTCCTCCGGGTACTCCGGTTTCCTCCCCCAGTCCAAAGACATGCATTGTAGGTTGGTTGGCATCTCTAAATTGTCTGTAGTGTGTGATTGCGTGAGTGAATGGGAGTGTGTGTGTGCCCTGCGATGGGTTGGCTCTCCGTCCAGGGTGTATCCTGCCTTGATGCCCTATGACGCCTGAGATAGGCACAGGCTCCCCGTGACCTGATGATAGATCGGATAAGCGGTAGACAATGGATGAATGAATGAAATTCATTCACAAAGTGTAGCCTAAATGGCCTTTGTGAAAATAAATGAGAGTGGATTCAGGTAATGTTGGACATCAGATATCCAGCATTTAGCAAAGCTGTGCTTGAAGTCATGTTGAAAAGCTTCTTCTCATGAAGCATGTATTATCACCGGTTTTCCATCACAAGACAAAAAAAATCAAATCAATCGATATTCTACATCCAAAACATAAGGCATGAAAAATAATTGAGTATCTACCACATTTAAGTAATGTTTAATGGGATTTATATTTTACTTCAAAGTACATTAAAAACCTCAAATGTCTCATCTTCATCATTATCCTGCATCTGTGAAAATCACTACACCACTTAACATTTAGTTTTGTTTTGTGCAAGAGTTTAGTTGTGGAGCATTTAAGGACACTAGATGAAATTTATATCATCGCACATTTATATTGGATTTCATTACACTGTACATTTCTAACACTGTGTTTGAGACTATCCTGGGATTCCGCACATTTTATTTGCATTTTATGTTGAAGCATCCAATGAAATGATTGAATGTATTAATTTCATCAGCTGGAACATTTTTCCTTTCCCCTTAAAATACTTTTTAAAATGAGCAACTTTTGGTCTTTCAACTGAGTTCATTTTTTGGCTGGATACTTCTACATTTAACTAAGAAAAATGTGGTACTTTGTCTAAATTTTAGCTCAAATATAATTTATCAGCACTATTTCTATACCCGTTGTTAATGCAACTAATGATGTGTAATAATTTGTAATATAATTCAAATATAATTTCTCAGCAGTTTTTCTACCCCTGCTGTTAATGCAACTAATGAAATGTAATAATTTGTACCTCATACTGACGGTAATGTAAAATAAACACAGAATATTTGTGGGAAAGTGTTTTGTGTCACTGTCCAACATTACCTGAACATATTAGATATAGTAGAAAGGTATGATGTAAACCATTTCTGTAATTTCTACACACACAAAAAAAAAAAACATTTACATTTACATTTTTGTTTTGTTCCTACACAGAGGCTCACATAATATTCAGAGCAAATATTTACTATACTGAAAGATTATAATATATCAAAACAGCAGGCAAAAGATTGCAAGCTGTCTTATGGCTGGGAATGATGCCAGTAGTAATGCCAGGAGATTGTGCTTTGGATTGTGATTTGATGATAATTTAATATCACTCACCAGTTCATAGTTACTATAAAGCACTGTAACAATCTGTCAGAAATTGTAGAGTTTACATTTAAATTGCAGAGCATTTAAGGGCACCTGAACAAGACGAAACATAATCTTATCTGAATTGTAACAGATTAATGAGGTAGAGCTCAGGGAGACAATACAATTAAGAAAGATTCAATATATTTTTGCATCAGATAATTAATCAAGAATGCAGCATTTAAACAGTTCTTGGCACTAAGGCTGACCCTGCTAAAATTGCACATTAATATTGGATTCCAGTACACTGTATATATATCTAATACTGCCTTCGAGGGACAGACTAGCAAATAAAGTGTCTCATTAGCACTAAGTTTTATGTCAGATTAATAGCACAAAGCAAGAGTGAAAGGACTCTGATAGTAGAATACAGTCCTACATAATACTATAATAATATGACTCCCACCCTAGCTGGTGCTAGATCATTTCCAAACATTACAAATTATAATGTTATTATTATATTATTATTATTATTATTATTATTATTATTGTTGTTGTTGTTGTTGTTGTTGTTGTTGTTTTTATTGTTATTATTGTTATTATTATTATTATTATTATTATTATTATTATTATTATTATTATTATTATTATTAGAATATAATCAGTGGATGTTTGGTCAAGTGTATTTTATTAGAAAACCTTCTGAAAAATATATTACAGGCAAATTCTAATTACTGCTACAAAAGCTAAAGTTTATGTGTTTTGTTAACACAGAAACACAGAAAATACTTTTAATTCTTTTTGACATTTGGATGAATATGAGCATGCATAAACTATATACTTTCATTCATGAATCATAATAAATCTGTACTGGAACAGACAGAATTCAAGTTAATTACAATGCCTCAGGAGCCACTGAACAGGGTCACTCTGGTTGTGGCTAAAGCCATAACGACACTGATCTATATTAGTTTGGAGAATGGCCCAGAGTTAAGGACATGTCTAAGCCAAATTCCTCAGCCTCAAGTAGAACTGGAAAATCGAAAAGCAACAGTGACTGGAACAGACATTTCAGTTCCCAGGACACAAGATTGGATAAGCAGATGTATGAGGGTCGTCACACAATGGGGACTCAGCTACAAAAGGAGGACTGAATTATCTGGAAAAATAGATGGAACAGGTCTTGCATGGCTATAATGAGAGGACAAGAAGAAGCAGGCTATCTTAATGAAGAAAGGAAATATGTGGCTACATTAAATCACTGAATAATCATGGTTAAAGCAGAGATAAGACACTGCTGACACTGAGATGGGAAGGAAATATATTGAGACAGCATACAAACATCAAATATTTATTAAAAAATTAAGCATATTTAAATTGCAGGTGATGTTGATTATAGCTTTCAGTTACATTGCAGTTTCGATCACTATGGTTCAACATGCTGCAAAACAATAGAAAAAAGGAGTAATCAATAATTTGATGTGCTCCATATTTTTAAGGCTCCTAAATGTTTAATTTCAGAAGGCCCGGGTTCGATTCCCAGCCAATGCCTCAACCCCAGCCACTGGTTGCAGTGCCGGTCCCAAGCCCGGAAAAATGGGAGGGTTGAGGCAGGAAGGGCATCCGGCGTAAAACCTGTGCCAAGTTGTTGTGCGGACCAGTTGGTACGCTGTGGCGACCCCGAACAGGGAGCAGCCGAAAGCAACTTCTTCCTAAATGTTTAATTTCTTAACTACTGTCATTTCTAAAAGAGACACATAATTTATTGCCCTTTTTTTTTTTTTTTTTTTAATAAAGGACTAATCATAGTGCTACACAATGCTATCACCACCAGCTTTCACATTTAAAATATTCACATTAAACTGAACCCTGAATGTTTGGCAGAATGTTGGTGTCAGTTGTAATGTCCATTTTTTCTCTCATATTCATGTCGGATCATATGTATCTGCATGAGAGTGTCAGAGCTACAGGTATCCTGGTGATAGACTCCAATCATCTTTTCCAGTTTCCCAGTTTGTTTCTTTTGTTAACATTGCAATTCCTTAAAATCTTTTTTCACTGTGCAGTTCAGGAGTTAACTATGACTGTTCTGTGTTATTCCATAGTGTCAGCACTCACCTCTTATTCTTCCACCATGGGCAGATACCCCATCTCTGAGTATTACTGAATAGCTGACTAGTGAGGCAATGCATATGTGTTGATATCATGGTTGAGGGAGTTTCCCTCACTGTACACACAATCTCTCTGAGCCTGTCACAAATACACATATTGGGGCTGACTGTTCATGTTCACATCAAGGAAGCCATTCGACCAAATCATACACCTCCATCATTCTAATAAAAGCACTGAAGTTCCCCAGAGATCTGCCACCCCACCGATGAGATCTTTACTTTTACCATGAACATTGGATTTCCCCAGAGATGCAAAATCCCCCAGATCTCCATCATTCCTACATTTACATTTCTGGCAGCAGCCCTTATCCAGAGCAACTTACATTTTATCCCAATTTTATACAACTGAGCAATAGAGGGTTAAGGGCCTTGCTCAAGGGCCCAGCAGTGACAGCTGAAGGTGAACCTGAGATGTGAACTCACAACCTTCCGATTGGTAGTCCGACATCTTAACCACTAAGCTACAACATCCCCCTACATGAGAACTGGAGTCCCCAGCAGTAAAAGGAGTCAGTAAACGATCAGAGATCAGCAGAGGCATAAGGATTACTGCCTTAGTTAGATGACTGCCTTCTAAACGCCCTCACCAGGGAGCAAGGCATTCAGGGCACATGCATAGTCCTCACTCACATTAAATGCTCAGCCTCAAGGTGAACTCATTAATGCAGAAAAGAGCTAGCACTGAAACAAGCCAGACAGTTTACTGGCATGAAGCTAGAGCTGTTGCGAATGAAAGCCAACTGGGTCATACCATGACTTGCCACTTTCTGAAGCTCTTCCACTCCTTGAAACAATGAAGCAAACTTCCTGGAGTGGCCAATGCATGCCAACTCCTGGTAGTTTGCACTGCTGTTTCCAAGACATCACTGTACACCATCTTGGGGTTCTACTAGATTAAACTGGCATTAAACTCTCCACATAGTATGCGTGTGGCAGCGATCTCTGAATTCCTATCTTGTGAATCCTAAGGTGGGTTGATTTCCCATGTTAATTTGGCGTACTTTATTCAAGTGATTCTCACTATTACGTTGTGAAATTGAACCAATAAGTATGATTCAATTTCACAATGTAATAGTGAGAATCACTTGAATAAAGTACACCGCATTGTATGTAATTGTCTTTTTATGAAAGCCAGATGAACCAGAACCCATGACAACCCCGTGAGAGCTCAGTGAGATACTTCCAGGGAAAGATGGATGTATGATAGCAATATTTACTGCCAACACTGTATCATATTCAACTAGTATTATAATTTTATTTTCTATTTTCAAATTCTTTGATTAAACATATAGATTTACTTCTTTATAAAGGTTCTCTAAATGTATAAGACAAATCAGTTGTCAGTATATGAATAAGAACATTTTTTTATGCCAGAAAGGGATCTAAACCACAGTCTTAACCTGAACCATGCGCTCTCATAACATTTCGTCAAACACCAGACATTTCATCAGACTTATTATTGCTTGTCTTCACATGCTTTCAGAACTTTAGAGTGAATATAAAATTCTTTTTTCTTTTTTTTCAAGAAATGTTTTTTCTTTTTCCAGATTTAATGTGACATAGCAAACAAAGTGCACACGCTTGTATAACATGTCATGTGACTGTACTCAGAATTAACCAATCACATTCAAACTCATGTTTAAAAGTAATTATCACAACATCTGGCACCATGAAGTGTTTTGGCTTAACACCATTGTACACAACCATCCAAAAAATAACATCTAGGCCCACCTAAATCACCCCAAACCATGTGGTAAAATGTGACCGCGGTAGAATTCTTTGAATGCAATTATGTTTGCTTCAGAAACAAGGCAACTTATCAACCAAAGAACACAATACCCGAAGGGAAGCATGGTGTTGGCAGCATCAGGCTATGGAGCTTCTTCTCTTCAGCTGGAACTGGGGGACTCATGAATACCTCCAAACACCAGCTTATTTTTGGTATGAAACTTGCATGGTAGACAGAGGAAGATAACTTGAGAGCTGTGCATAGATGAGATCAACTTGCAATTTGATAGCTCTGGAGCAGTTTTACAATTAAGAGTGGAATAAAACTGCCAAATCAACCTAGCAAATGTGCTAGGTTGGTAGATTGATACTTAAAAACACTGAGCAACTAGTTTTTTGTTTGTTTGTTTTTTCATTTTCTTTTTCCCCAAAAAACATTATTGTTTTTCACCTTGGTTGCTAAATAATTATTAAACATGGAAACAGATCTTGGTTTATGTCACAAACACGTGTGACTTTAACAAGGATGTATCGATATTTTATATCTACTCTTTATGCACTGAGAGCTGAATGGCATAAACAGCTCCTTTCTGCATCTTTTTGCAGAGTAGATGATTTAATTTCTCTGGTTGTCTGTTTGACAGATGGCCCTGTTCTGTGGTCTTGCTTTCTTTCTGAGGGCCACTGAAGCAGTGAGGTGTGCATTAAGAAATCTGGGTGCCAAAAGAGCTTGACCAGCTTGCCTCCACATGACAGCATTGCATGGATCAAACAGGGACAACACATACATCTTCTTTCCTCCCTTAGGCCACTGACAAAACATGCCAAAGCATTTAATGCTATAAATGTTTCACCTCAGTATTGCTTCCTCACAGCTCCACAGTCCCAGTTCAGTCCTGAGCTCAGGTTACTGTATGGAGATTCAAATGTTCTCTATGTGTCTGTGTGGATCTCTGATTTTCATGTGAATGAGTATGGTGCCCTCTGCATGGTGCACAACAAATTCATTGCAAATTACAAAAAATGAGGTTTTTATAAAATCAAAAATAGTTGCAAAGAAGGTCATATACACATTTCTACACACACACACACACACACACACACACACAGACACACACACACACACATAGTAAGCCTTTCAAATTATGGTGAAGAAAATTATGGTGTTTTTTTTTTTTTCTACAGGTAATCATTTTTAAAACCGAATGAACATTTAATTATTTAATTAATGTTCCTAACATTAATATAACATTAATAACATAATGTTCTGAACTGTGTGAATTATGAAATGAAACCAGTGTTTTTGTTTGTTTGTTTACTTGAAAGTAAAGAAGTAGAAAAGAATATATAGAATTTTTTTGAATATTTTACATTCGTTTAAAATTGTGCTTTGCACACAACAGTCATGGGAATGTCACATAGTCTTATATATAAAATAGTTGTATATATAATGCTGCTTTTTTGATCAAGCATAAAAACAAGAGCACATAAAGATCCTGGACTGTCTGGTTAAACCTGGGAGACCTGGGGCCTCATTTATGAAACTTTGCATCGATTCCAGAGTGAAAATGTGTGTGAGTGAAAAAAAAGAACAAGAAATAGTCTGTGCACAAAAGATTAATAAATCCTTGCATATGCACACATGCACTCCATTTCCACTTTAGCCTATAAATCACATCTTCTTGAACATGCGAGAAGGTAAATAAGCCTCTTCTTTTCACTTAGTTACCACCCACAAATATCGATAAATGGTCAAGGCAAATGACCTCAAACATGACATAACAGGAGGTACCACATTCAGTGATGAGTAAGGTATCATCAACAAAGGTGCAGAGAAAATAATTTAAAAAAAGAATTTAGTGGAACTTACAGTTAAAGTTATGATAAAGATAAAGTTGTGAGATACATGTGAGAAAAGAAGTTACTGCTTTTGAAAACTTGACACCAACAACATTAAAAGAGCTTGCTAAAAATCGATCCTTGTACTGGTCTCAACTCTTTACTGTGGCCATGGCATTGTGAATGTTCTGCTCATCTGCTGGGTAGAGATATGAACTGGCTAATTGGAACCTATTCTACTTTGCTATGTTGAGCAGTGCAGGACATGCCCTAACAATTCATTAGACATTTTCCAGCAGACTCAGCGACAACACACCTCTTTTGTATTGCGTGCATTAGGGAATGAAAATGTTGTGTTCATTTAGAATAGCAGATTTGTTCTTACTCAGCATCTGTTGGCCTTTTCACCCACTGTGTAAGAAAATCTGATGTACCAAATTTAATTATGCCAACAAATACGCCTTGCATGCTTATCATGACCAAGAAGACTATATGCATTTATTATGAAACGGCATCATTTGAGCTGAAGTGGAGACTAGAGCATCTAGCTGTAATTACTTACATAGCCGCATGGTGTCGCTATTTCCCGCTGTTTCTAAAATGTTGCGTATGTCCTTACGTATAAAAAAGTTGGTGTACAATTTTCTGCCAAATATTTCTTTGTTAAATTTGATTGTATCTAGTTCCTCAACACTAACTGACAGTTCAGAAAGGGATTCAATGATGAGCTGTAACAAGTTGCAATGTGAACTAAATATTCCACAGCCTAAGCTCATGCGGTCCTTTTCCTGAACTGCAAGTTCAGGAAAAGGAAGTTTTGCATATCTGAGGCTCTGGATGATCTTGGTTGTACTTTGCAAACTCATAGTAGGGTAAGTTATTTAACTTGACTGTGCCATGAAAGCAAAGGGGAAAGAGTGAGGAAAAAAAGAGAAGTTCAAAAGAGATTTCTTTTCAGTTTTGGATCCTGGGCTCATTCTTTGGTCTGACCACTAGGTACAGTTGGAAGGCTAGAGAGCAACACTGCAGCACCCTACACTGCAGAACTGCTATGTCTCTCTTGCTTTTCACTCTCTTCACATTGAACATTCAGTACAACACCAACTTGTTCCACAAGAAGAAGTTGATGATTTTTCCTTTTCAGAGAAAAGCACAAACTTCTCAACACTGACATGAAGAATGGCAGGATTCTGGCCTGAACAACAGACTGAACTGATAACAGTGCTGTAAAAGTGGCTCAAACCTTCACGTTCTGATCACTTGCCACCATTTTCAACCTCCCACTGAGCATCCATCAAGAACAAGTTTAAATGTCTGAGAATTTTATTTCAACATCCAGATACTCTGATGTTCAGATGCACATTTGCATAGGTGGACTGTGTAGCTGAAAACTTGAGAGATGTGTGGTTCTATAAGCAAATAAATATAAAGGGGTACAAATCTCAACATATTAACTAATTGCTGTAAAACTAAACAACAGTAAGTTGTGTGTAATTACAGTAAAGTTAAGAGGATAATTGTGTTTTCCAGTGGGTATTCTCAACAATAAGAAAATCAAAAGCTTATTTTACTAATGGTCACTCTTCACACACAGACACAGCAGGATGCTCAGCCAAGCACCAGCACAATGCAAGACATATAGTGTATAAATGCATCATAATCAACACACAGGTGTAGACATTTGTTATGAAAAGTTGTCATACCAAATCGTCATTGCAAGTCTTAGATACACTGAAAATGTTAATCACATCAACAGGTGGCAGAGGAGATCATGACTGACAATCTAAAAAAAAAAGGTGGGGGGGTCTGTTTTGGCACCATGGACTATTCACACACAGACAAGGGAGCAGTGCTGTGCCACAAGATGTGTGTAAAATCAGAGCACATCAACTAACTGAATATGTTGGTGGTCCATCTGCCCCCAAGTTCTTCTTCCCAGTTATGACATCCCCACATGCTGGTTTTCACAGACAAAGTCCTGACTGTCAACTACGTCAACCATCAGGGTGGCACAAGGTTGGGAAAGGTTTGGCAAGGTGCAGGTGGACTGCATTGGCAATGGCAAGTCAACACTTTGCCAATTACAGATTTCCTTCAAATTGCCAGACAGCCTGCTAGGACAGGAGGCACTAGTGCACGACTGATCTCACTATTTATTAAACATTCTATTTACTACTTAAATCACTTTCAGATTCAGCAGCAGTGTCAATATAGGCACTTCAGGAAGTTCATAGAACGGTTTAATTTTAGTATTTGTACAAGGTGAAATCTGTGTTGAGTTACCAATTTTAATCAGCACAAAAGATCCTTACTCTCAAGACACCAAAAGAAAAGCAATAAGCAACATGTTTCACTGTGAGATCCTGCACTGTAATGCCGTGCTGGCTCAGGTGGTTAAGGCTGTTGATCAGAAGGTCAGGGTTTAAACCCAACACGGCTAAGCTGATACTCCTGGGCCCTTAAGCAAGGTCCTTAACCGTCTCTGCTCCAAGGTGCTGTATAAAGACTTCTTCTTCTATTTAATGACTGTTCACTAAACTGCGTCAACAGGTCAACACCTGCATCCTCAGCAAACTCCATTTCCCAGAACGCACTGCGGCCTACAAACTTCACCTCCCAGAACACAAGAACTCACGTTCACAGTCCCTGAACTTTTAATCATGCACACTTGTTCCTAATCTCACATACACCCTTTACAATGAGACTTTGATGATCACACTGCTTGTAAAGCATTGCTCAGTGTGTTTATACCTGACCTTATCAAGCCTTTTGATATTGTGTTGTTTCTATGTTTTTGACATTGCTCTCTCTGGTTTTTGCTGTTTGGATTTGTTCATATGGGGTACATTGCCTGACCAGTGGCGGTTTTTGATCACAATTTTGCCTTACAATTTGGATTTGTCTGCTTGTGTTAATTACAAAAAAACCCTCTCAGTGTTTGCATGTGTTTCAGACTACATTTTCTGACTGTAAGCATGTGTTCATGGTAAGAAGAAGACCATGTGGTTTAGGAGTGTGTAGTTGAACCAATTCTTCTTCTTCTTCTTCTTCTTCTTCTTCTTCTTCTTCTTCTTCTTTTGGCTTGTCCCTTCAGGGGTTGCCACAGCGAATCATCTCTCTCCACCTATCCCTATCTTCTGCATCCTCAACACTAGCTTCATATCCTCATTAATTCCATCCATATACCTTCTCTTTGGCCTTCCTCTTTGCCTCCTGCCTGGCAGCTCCATGTCCAACATTCTCCTACCAATATACTCATTCTCCCTCCTCTGAACATGTCCAAACCATCTTAATCTGGCCTCCCTAACTTTGTCCCCCAAACGTCCAACATGAGCTGTCCCTCTGATGTATTCGTTCCTAATCCTGTCCAACCTTGTCACTCCCAAAGAGAACCTCAACATCTTCATCTCTGCTACCTCTAGCTTTGACTCCTGACTCTTCCTCTGTGACACTGTCTCTAAACCATACAGCATGGCCGGTCTCACCACTGTCCTGTACACCTTCCCCTTGATTCTCGCTGATATTTTCCTATCACACAGAATTCCCGACACCTTTCTCCACCCATTCCAACCTGCCTGCACTCGTTTCTTTACCTCTTTCCCACACTCTCCATTACTCTGGACTGTTGACCCCAAGTATTTAAACTCCTGTACCTTCTTCACCCTGTAACCTTACTGTTCCACTTCCCTCCCTTTCATTCACACACATGTACTCAGTCTTACTACGACTGACTTTCATTCCTCTTCTCTCCAGTACAAACCTCCACCTCTCCAGGCTTTCCTCCACCTGCTCCCTGCTCTCATTACAGATCACAATGTCATCTGCAAACATCATTGTTCAAGGAGACTCCTGTCTGACCTCCTTTGACAACTGGTCCATTACTATAGCAAACAGGAAGGGGCTCAGGGCCGATCCCTGATGCAGTCCCACCTCCACTTTGAACTCCTCTATCTGACCTACAGCACACCTCACCACTGTCCTGCTCCTCTCATACATGTCCTGCACCACTCTGACATACTTCTCTGCTACTCCTGACTTCCTCATACAGTACCACAGCTCTTCTCTTGGCACCCTGTCATACGCTTTCTACAAGTCTACAAACACACAGTGCAACTCCTTCTGACCATCCCTATACTTCTCCATCAAAATTCTCAGAGCAAAAATTGCATCTGTTGTGCTCTTTCTGGGCATGAAGCCATACTGCTGCTCACAAATTTCCACTACCTTCCTTAACCTAGCTTCCACTACTCTTTCCCATAGCTTCATTGTATGGTTCATCAACTTTATCCCCCTATAGTTGCTGCAACTCTGCACGTCACCCTTATTCTTAAAGATCGGCACTAACACACTTCTTCTCCATTCCTCAGGCATCCTCTCACTCTCTAAAACCCTGTTGAACAAACTAGTTAAAAATTTCACTGCTGCCTCTCCTAGATACTTCCAGACCTCCACCGGGATGTCGTCAGGACCAACTGCCTTTCCACTTTTCATCCTCTTCAAAGCCTTCCTGACTTCATCCTTTCAAATCTGTAGGGGATGTGGTAGCTTAGTGGTTAAGGCATTGGTCTACTGATCGGAAGGTTGTGTGTTCAAATCCCAGGTCCACCAAGCTGCAACTATTGGGCCCCTGAGTAAGGCCCTTAACCCCAAAAATGCTCAGTTGTATAAAAAATGAGATGAAAATGTAAGTTGCTCTGGATAAGGCTGTCTGCTAAATGCCGTAAATATAATCTTATCTACTTTCTGTTCCACAGAGTTCACCCCTTCACCCCTTCACACTCTTCTTGGCTAACCTCTTCCTCTGGATACTATACTGAACTTCCTCATTCCACCACCAAGTCTCCTTATCTTCTTTCCTCCTTCCAGATGACACACCCAGCACCTTTCTCCCTGTCTCCCTGATCACTTCTGCTGTAGTTTCCCAGTCATCTGGCAGCAATACCTGACCACCCAGAGCCTGCCTCAACTTCTGTCTAAATTCCTCACAACATTCCTCCTTTTTCAGCTTCCACCACTTGGTTTTCTTCTCTATCTCTATCTTTGACCTCTTCTTCTTACAGACCATCAAAGTCATCCTACACACAACAATCCTATGCTGTCTGGCTACACTCTCTCCCACTACCACTTTACAGTCACTAATCTCTTTCAGATTGCCTCTTCTACATAGGATGTAGTCTACCTGTGTTCTCCTACTTCCACTCTTGTAAGTCACTCTATGCTCCTCCCTCTTCTTAAAATAAGTGTTAACCACAGCCATGTCCAAACTCTTAGCAAAGTCCACTACCATCTGTCCCTCTAGGTTCCTTTCCTTAATTCCAAACTTGCCCATCACCTCCTCATCACCTGTGTTCCCCTCACCAACATGTCCATTAAAATCCGTTCCTATCACCACTCTCTCACCCGTGGGAATACTCTCCATCACCTCATCTAATTCACTCCAGAATCTCTCTTTCTCCTCTAAGTCACAACCTACTTGTGGGGCATAACCACTAACAACATTCAACATCACCCCTTCAATCTCTAACTTCAGACTCCTCACCCTGTCTGACACTCTCTTCACCTCCAGAACATTCCTCACAAACTCCTACTTCAGGACCACACCTACCCCATTTCTCTTACTATCCACACCATAATAAAACAGCTTGAATCCTGCTCCTATACTACGAGCCTTGCTACCCTTCCACCTGGTCTCCTGTACACACAGTATATCCACCTTCCTTCTCTCCATCATATCAGCCAGCTCTCTACCTTTTCCTGTCATAGTACCAACATTCAGAGTTCCTATTCTCAGTCCTACACTCTTACCTTTCCTCTTCTCTCTCTGTCTGCGCACTCTCCTCCCTCCTCTACTTCTTCGACCAACAGTAGCCCAATTTCCACCGGCGCCCTGTAGCTCAACAGCGCCGATGGCGGTCGTTGTTAACCCGGGCCTCGACCGATCCGGTATGAAATTCAGAGTACTGACAATTCGCATTGTTAAATTTGGCAATGTTTTATGCCGGATGCCCTTCCTGATGCAACCCTCTCTATTTATCTGGACTTGGGCCCGGCACAGAAGTCACTGGACTGTGACCCCCATGGCTAGATTTTCTTCTTCTCTTTATTATTATTATTATTATTATTATTATTGTTGTTGTTGTTGTTGTTTTTGTTTTTGTTTTTGTTGTTGTTGTTGTTGTTGATAATAATAATAATTAGTTTAAGGTTATCAAAATTGTTCCTGAATCAAAAGAAAATGTTCCATTCAGCAGATGAGCACTGTGGGATAATTCTTTAGGCCCATATGAATTTGTGTGATTGTAAAAGGATGAGGTGACATCATGAGTAGTTTTGCACACCATTTCTGTTATTGGTTTAATGAAGTAAGGTTCACAAGAAGGACACATTGTTTGTGTGTGTCTGTTAAGCATGAATAGTCTTTGTGTAGCTAATGAATTAGCAGTAGCATTCTTGGTGTTGCAAGTTTTGTCGAAGACAGATAGAGTCTGTACAGCAGCGTCCATTGTAACTTCTCTAAAGTTGAAGTTAAAGTCAAGGTCAGGTAGTCTGCTCAGAGCAGTGTTAGATCTGTGAGACACTTGCAGCTGAACTCTGGGAGAATCAGTGCTTTGTTGAAGCACACTGATAAAAAGTCTGGGAAAATCAAGTTCACACCAGGTCAAAGCTAATGAATTCGCTATAAGCTTAGAATAAACATTAACATGGAAAAGGGGCGGTGACTCTGACATACCCATGATGTCTTCTTAACATGAAAATGTTTCACACTGAAAAAATGTTAAAAAACCAAAACATAATGATAGGGATAATACTCCCATTTTATATATATTTTATATTAAAGCTGAATGGAAAATAATGTAAAATTAGAATATAATAATGTCCTGGAAAAGTCCACAAAAGAAAAATAGCTGGAGCGTTTTGACTTGAGGAGTTAGGCTGATGTCATCATGTGTGATAAGAAACATGGATATAAACACTGAAGTGGGTAGCTGAGTTTCATGGGTTTGATGAGATGTTCCATGTGAGCACCTTGTAATTTGTACTCAGTGCTGACTATAAAACTATAGACCTCATCTCTGCGATCATCCAGTCTGAAGTATTTGGCTTTTTCTTAGTTAAAGTCTGCTCATTAGGCTGAGTTAGTCAGGTCAGTGTGGAGTTGGAGTCAGATAGTGGTAAAGTATTAATAGGCTAGAGTCCAACAGATTTGTTTTAGTGCTATACAAAGATATTTTTTCCACATTGATTGGTGACGCCGACGTGATCGTGCATACGTGATTTGAAATAAAATACAATGGATCCCCGAACCTGGGACCTGCGGTTGAAGCTGCCACCCACAGACCAGACACTTGGCCATTTAGGACAAAGGTAAGGCAGAAGCCTGTTTAATCGAAATTCTGTGTTAGTTGTGTGTGGTCTGAGGAGGGGGAGGCGGCCCGGGCCGAGGACAGATCAGCTCTGTTTCGTCATGATAGAGTGATAGTAAGTCAAAATTATATAAAATTATATGATAGAATTGCATGATTGATGCATGGTAAAGACTGGATGATGTCAGATGTGTGAATGAGTTAAAATATATCCCTGCAGGTTGTATGATCGAAAGTCCTGGTAGGTTCCAGGTGGTATGTGAGAAATTCCTGGATTCCTGGATTCCTGGTGTGTGTATGTGTGAGCAAGGTCACTGCACAAGAGTGTGTGTGTGTGGGTGGGTGTGCAAATTCTGTGTGAATGAGAGAAAGAGAGAGAGTGGTTGGATAATAGGGATTTTTGCTTTGAATGATTGAATGCATGGAGTGTATGAGAGGAGGGGAATATCAGCTGAGGATATTGCATCTTTGCCCAAACAGTACCTAGGTCAACTTGTCATAGATTTGTTGAACAGTTTTTGTGCACTGGGCATAATCAAGGGGAAAAGATAGTTAGGAAAAATCCACCTAAAACTTGGTTCTGTGTCCTGTTAGGTCATTCAGTAACTTGTAAGAAGTGTGATCCAGATGAAGTAAAACTGCCTTTGCTGAAGCATTAAAATAAATAAATAATGAATATATATATATATATATATATATATATATATATATATATATATATATATATATATATATATATATATATATATATATATATATATATATATATATATATATATGTGTGTGTGTGTGTGTGTGTGTGTGTGTATATGTATGTGTATATAAATATATATATGTGTATGTATATATGTATGAATATATATGTATATATGCATGTATATTTTACTAGGTGACATTGTCGAAAATTGCTGAGCTGACGAAGCACGCTGGTTGTGCCGGTGTAGATAAATCAGATGCAACGCGGAGTTAGACGGCGGACAGGGGTTTTATTAAACAAAAGAGACACAGATTCACAAAGACGCAACACAAAGACGAGGACTGGCAACTTAACTAAGACAGACGGCCACTATAAATAAGGAACATAATCAGAGACACATTAGGAACAGGTGAACACAGGCAGGAACACATTAGGGAAAGGCGTGGCTAAAACGAACACATGACTGAATACACAAAACCCCTGCTGAAGGCCCCCTAGTGGTCCATCGGGGGCACTTGCCCCGTAACAGATATAGGTGTAGTAGGTGCAACTGTTGTCCTCTTTTTCAGGTTGCATAAACTTGAATGGCCCTCCGAGAATTAGACACAGAGACTAGAGGTATACGCACACACTTTTGGGATGAGCAAACATAAGATAGAGACGGTGTAGAGCAATGGCAGTCAGAAGATTTGATTAGAGATATAGAGCTATAACAAAGTTTAAACACTTTACAGCATACTTTTACAGACATAGAAAGAACTTAGAAGAATTATTGGGTCCAGTATTACGTGCATTAGCTGAGGCCCCTGAACCCAGCAAAGCCATTATTCCCTTGTTTGATTACATTGAGGACGCACATAAAGAAGATGATGAATCATTAGTGGAATTGTTTAAACCAAGACCAAATCAATATAATTATTGTTCAGGATTAATAACAGCAATTGTAACATTAGAGCCCAGGATCATGCATTGGGACTGAGGATTGGCAACATCGATATTAAATGATAAGATTAATGTAATTGGAGAGAAGTTGAGAAGAAACCCAGTAAAAACTTGTGTAACAGTTGATTTACTGTCAAAAATCATGTTGGTAACATAGTTGACAGAACTTTTGTGGACAATACGGAAAAAATGAAATTTAAGATATTTATTTGCAAAATGTAATTTTATAATAGTATTTCTCATTAGTATTTAGAATGTTGAACTAAGTTTAAATTGTTCACTTTAGTTGTATTTTTTCAGTATTTTGAAATCCAGGCTCACTAAACTGAAAAACGGGCGCAGCAACAAACTGTTCATTTAGAAACATTGTGGTAACCTTAAGATAAATGACACATAGAGTTCACTGAATGTTTATGGGATATTATAACATGCTTTCTGTTAATGTGAAATATATATATATATATATATATATATATATATATATATATATATATATATATATAATATATATACACAAACCCGATTCCAAAAAAGTTGGGACACTGTACAATTTGTGAATAAAAACAGAATGCAATGATGTGGAAGTTTCAAATTTCAATATTTTATTCAGAATACAACATAGATGACATATCAAATGGGTAAACTGAGAAAACATATCATTTTAAGGGAAAAATAAGTGGATTTTAAATTTCATGGCATCAACACATCTCAATAAAGTTGGGACAAGGCCATGTTTACCACTGTGTGGCATCCCCTCTTCTTTTTATAACAGTCTGCAAACGTCTGGGGACTGAGGAGACAAGTTGCTCAAGTTTAGGAATAGGAATGTTGTCCCATTCTTGTCTAATACAGGCTTCTAGTTGCTCAACTGTCTTAGGTCTTCTTGGTCGCATCTTCCTCTTTATGATGCGCCAAATGTTTTCTATGGGTGAAAGATCTGGACTGCAGGTTGGCCATTTCAGTACCCAGATCCTTCTTCTACGCAGCCATGATGTTGTAATTGATGCAGTATGTGGTCTGGCATTGTCATGTTGGAAAATGCAAGGTCTTCCCTGATAGAGACAACATCTGGATGGGAGCATATGTTGTTCTAGAACTTGGATATACCTTTCAGCATTGATGGTGCCTTTCCAGATGTGTAAGCTGCCCATGCCACATGCACTCATGCAACCCCATACCATCAGATATGCAGGCTTCTGAACTGAGCGCTGATAACAACTTGGGTTGTCCTTGTCCTCTTTAGTCCGGATGACATGGCGTCCCAGTTTTCCAAAAAGAACTTCAAATTTTGATTCGTCTGACCACAGAACAGTTTTCCACTTTGCCACAGTCCATTTTAAATGAGCCTTGGCCCAGAGAAAACGCCTGCGCTTCTGGATCATGTTTAGATATGGCTTCTTTTTTGACCTATAGAGTTTTAGCCGGCAACGGCGAATGGCACGGTGGATTGTGTTCACCGACAATGTTTTCTGGAAGTATTCCTGAGCTCATGTTGTGATTTCCATTACAGTAGCATTCCTGTATGTGATGCAGTGCCGTCTAAGGGCCCGAAGATCACGGGCATCCAGTATGGTTTTCTGGCCTTGACCCTTACGCACAGAGATTGTTCCAGATTCTCTGAATCTTTGGATGATATTATGCACTGTAGATGATGATAACTTCAAACTCTTTGCAATTTTTCTCTGAGAAACTCCTTTCTGATATTGCTCCACTATTTTTCGCCGCAGCATTGGGGGAATTGGTGATCCTCTGCCCATCTTGACTTCTGAGAGACACTGCCACTCTGAGAGGTTCTTTTTATACCCAATCATGTTGCCAATTGACCTAATAAGTTGCAAATTGGTCCTCCAGCTGTTCCTTATATGTACATTTAACTTTTCCAGCCTCTTATTGCTACCTGTCCCAACTTTTTTGGAATGTGTAGCTCTCATGAAATCCAAAATGAGCCAATATTTGGCATGACATTTCAAAATGTCTCACTTTCAACATTTGATATGTTATCTATATTCTATTGTGAATAAAATATAAGTTTATGAGATTTGTAAATTATTGCATTCCTTTTTTATTCACAATTTGTACAGTGTCCCAACTTTTTTGGAATCGGGTTTGTAGATAGAGAGAGGACTAGCTGGAAAAAAACAACCCACCCCATTCACTATTGTTACGGTGGGCAAGAGCCCCCGTGGGCCCTACTAGGGGGCCTTCAGCAGGGGTTGTGTTTGTTCTGTCATGTGTTAGTTTTAGCTACGCCTCTTCCTAATGTGTTTCCGCCTTCGTTCACCTGTTCCTAATGTGTCAATGATTATGTTCCTTATTTATAGTGGCTGTCTGTTTGTGTTCTTTGCTAGTCCTCATCTGAGTGTAACATCTGTGTGGATGTATGTTCTTCAGTTGAATAAACCCCTGTCTGCCGTCTATCTCCGCGTTGGGTCTGATGCATCTAAACCGGCACCACCGGCATTTGTGACAGAAGGACTAGCCAAAACAGTACAGACCCAACGCGGGATGAGGTATGCGAGGATTTCTTCTGTTCCTGAGATGTGTCCTGTTTGATTTTTTTTTTGCTCTGGTACATCGTTCCGCGTCTGTTCACGTGGGGGACGCCGCTCCACTTACGGGTTTCCGTGGAGGACGTCGCCCCATTCGTCGCAGCGGAGGATGTTTTTAACCTGAATTTTTTTTCTTTTTCGCCGGTTCTCGCCCCGCTTCTGTTCCTGTGGGGGACGTCGCTCCATTTCCGTTTCTCCGTGGAGGATGCCGCCTCACTTCCGTCAGCGGAGGAGATTACCGGCTGCCCTTGTTTTTGTTTTTTTTGGGTTCCTTTTTCCGGAGTAGTAGTTTTTTTTTTTCCCTATGAACCTGTTTCCTGTTCCGGTGGGGTTTCCAGAATTTTTTTTCTTTTGTACGGGTGCATCACTCCGCCTTTGTTTTCTTGTGGGGGGCGTCGCTCCACTTCTGTTTCTCCGTGGAGGATGCCGCCTCACTTCCGTCGGCGGAGGATGTTCCCAGCCAGATTTTCTTCTTCCTCCTCATCTTCGCCGGGACTCGCTCCGCCTCTGTTCCCGTGGGGGATGTCGCTCCATTTCTGGTTCTCCGTGGAGGACGCCGCCTCACTTCTCATCGGCAGAGGAGGTTACCGGCCACACCTCCCTCCCTCCCTCACTTCGGGGGTTTTCGGCCCAGCCGGGTTGAAGACGTCGCTCGGCTCTCCTGCTCAGTGGTGGACGTTGCTCGGCTCTCCTGCTCGGCTGTGGACGTCGCTTGGGACCCTCTGGCCTTACCACCGTGCCCATCACTCCCCTCACTTGCCTCGCCGTGTTCCTCGCTCCCCCCACTTATCTCTCCGTGTTCCTCGCTCCTTTCTGGGTTTACGCTGGGCCAAAGACTCTTCCAGACTATGGGGAAGGGTTGGCGCGTCAGGAGCCGCGCCGTGGGGGTGGGGGGGGTTGGGGGTACTGTTACGGTGGGAAAGATCCTGATGCATCTAAACCAGCACCACCGGCATTTGTGACAACTATCTATTGCACTTACTCTACTGGGAGCCATTTTGTAAAGCATTTTTGATATGAAATCCCACAATGCACTGCAGCTTGAGCACATGACCCTGAGAGAGGACGAGAATGTGGTGAAATTCATTCAGAGACCAGAACACAGTGTCTCATGGACTCATTAGAAGAGAATGTTATTGTCTAAGTTTTTACTACGAAGCCACTGTAGCTAACCAGTGTGGTTTAGAACCCAGTGTGTCTTGGTGTAATTTATTAAACATGAAAAAGTTCACTGTGTAGCTGAACACTGCCATCTTATATCCATTAGCACCGCAGGCCCAAGCAGGTATAACGCCCACAACTGAGGGTTTGTTAGAAGCTGGACTATTGATCCCAACTCAAAGTCAATGTAACACTCCAATATTTCCTGTCAGAAAGCCAATTATACAAGTGGCGTCTCGTACATGATTTGCGTGCCATAAACCATATTGTTGAAACAGAGGCTCCAGTTGTTCCAAACCCACATACGTTGCTTTCCAATATTCCAGATGACACCAAGTGGTACACAGTTATTGATTAATGTTCAGTATTCCATTAAATCCTGATTCACAACATCTGTTTGCATGTACATATAATGGACAACAGTACAGATACACTAGACTACCCCAAGGCTATTGTGAAAGTATGTCAATCATTAATCGTATAGTGGCTAGGGACCTAGCCTCATTGGACATTGAAAGCCTTCTTCTGACCTATGTAGATGACATCTTAATTTGTAGTCCAACCAAGGAGCAGTGTCAGGCAGATTCATTGAAAGTTCTGAAACGTTTGGCTGAAAATGGACATAAAGTGAGTAAAGAGAAATTGCAAATCTGTAAACAACAGGTTGAATACCTAGGGAGAGTTCTGCATGGCACTAGCCAGAAGTTGTCACTATCACATGTTGAGGCTGTCAGAAAAGCTTGCAACCTGCAGACTGTAGGTCTGTTGTCATTCTTAGGAATGGTAGGTTATAATAGACAATGGATAGTGGATTTTGCCTTAAAGGTATCTCCACTCAGGGCTTTGATTAAGGCAGCTGATCAAAAGAAAGCATCCTTGGCCTGGACGACAGAGGCTGTCGCGGCCTTTGAAATGCTAAAAGAGGACCTGTGCACTGCACAAGCATTGGCCAGTCCAGATTATGGTAAGCCATTTAATTTGTATGTATCAGAAAAACAGGGATTTGCTAATGCTGTTTTAACTCAGCAACAGGGCCCAAGCAAACAGCCAGTTGCTTACTTTAGCACAGCATTGGAAAACATAGAGTAGGGCATGCCACCATGCTACCGTGGGTTAGCAGCTGCTGCATTTGCTTACCAGAAGGCTTTGACTATCACTATGGGCCACCCAACCATTCTATACACAACTCATGTGCTGCATGCTTTATTAACCAGTCCAACTTTCATGATCACTCATGCACGAAAAACCGGTTATGATGCAATTCTGTCCGCTCCGGAATTGACGATTCAGAGATGTCATACAGTCAATCCAGCAGACAGAATGATGACCCCATTAGACGGTGAACCACATGATTGTCAGTTAACGTCAGCCACTAACCATGTGGTTCATCGTCTAATGGGGTCATCATTCTGTCTTCTGGATTACATGAAGGTGTGACAAGACTTATAAAATCAACCACTGCCACACTCAGACTTAACATTTTTTGTAGATGGATCCTGCTTCAGGGGTCCCGAAGGGAATTAGGCCGGTCATGCAATAGTTGCACCCAGTAATGACTTAACTAATTTTGTCACTATTCAGTCCACGACTGTTGACCAACCATGTTCTGGACAATTGGCTGAACTAAAAGAACTCTCTGCAGTGTGCAAGCTAGCTGCAGGTAAATGTTGTACAATTTTTACAGACTCACAGTGTGCTTATGGAGTGTGTCATTACTTTGGCCCCACGTGGGCACAAAGAGGCCTTTTAAGATCAGATGGTACACCTGTCACACATGACATGGCAATTACAGATTTGTTACACTGCCAGCTAAATTAGCCATTGTTAAATGCAAAGCACACAAAACAGACGGATCTTTTGTAACCAATGGGAACATTGCAGCAGATGAGGTCACACCAACATCTTACCTGTAATAGATATAGATGAAGAAATGCCCCATGACGCGGATCTGACCTTATTGGCTAAAGCTCAAAAATTTGGCTTCTGTCTATGAAATGTGTAAATGGCTGCGAAGGGGGGGTGGGGGGGATTAAAAATGTTCGCACAGGCATCTGGCGTGGTCCTCACGGACATTTTGTGGCTCATATTTCTCTTCGTACTACTCTAATCAGTGATGCGCATGGCTTGAGCCATTGCACAAGGGGGGTAATAAAAAAAAAAAGAATTCAACAAGCATGGTGGTCGCCTTATTTGGCCCAGATGGTCGACCATCAGCTAGCACACTGTGAAGTATGTGCGGAATACAACAACAGAAAGAGTTTCACTGCTCCTATAGGTCATATACCAAAACCAGATGGACCTTTTAGACATCTGATCATTAATTTCATAGACATGGCCGAAGTAAAAGAAAAGGTACGTTCTAGTAGTAGAAGACAGATTTAGCAGATGGGTTGAGGCACACCCAACAGCTAAGACAGATGCTGATTCTGTAGCTAAGTTTCTGTGTAGAGAAGTTATTCCAAGGTTTGGAATTCCCGACAAAATCAGCTCTGACAATGGTACTCATTTTGTAAATAAAGTGATTCATAGAGTGTTTCAGTACCTGAGAATAAGGCATAGATTGGGATGTGGTTATCATCCACAGTCACAGGGAATGGTGGAAAGAGCTAATGGAACATTGAAGGCTAAATTGGCTAAAATTCGTGAAGCTGGTAAAATGAATTGGGTACAAGCCTTACCATGAGCATTGATGAGTATGAGAATGCAAACTAACAGAATGACTCCTCTAACCCCACATGAAATGCTTACTGGAAGACCTATGCCAGTGCTATATTTATGAGGGCCCTATAAAGGCCCTCCACTTGAGCAGCTTGAAAGTGAGCTTGGTAATTATGTAAAGCATCTAACTGAAATACATCGAGCTATATTCCAACAGGTGAAAGGTGCCACTGAGGGGAGAACGAGTGAAATCAACAAGGTGCTGAGAATCGTGCAACCAGGGGACTGGGTGTATGTCAAGGTCTTCAAGCGGAAGTGGAACGAGCCCAGAAGGGTCAGACCACTGAAAGTCGTCTTGGCAACACCCACAGCACTAAAGGTGGAGGGGAAGAACGCCTGGTTCCACCTGAATCACCTGAGCCAGGCACAATGGGGCAACGCGAGACACTTCAAGATCCGCTGCTATGAGAATTCAATAGGCGGCGACGAGGTCCGCCCACCCCTACATCACGACCACCAGAGCAGCAAGAGTGTGTACAATGTTTGTCGACCAATGCTGCACATGCATTCCCATGCACACTGGGCCAGAAGGTAATCTGAGCAAAGTGTTAAGGCAATTGAAAGACCTTCGAGATGAGCATGTAGAGAACACTTATAAACCGTCAAATGTTTGGTTTTCCTGGTTATTCTCTTCAAATTGGAAGACTGCTTTAATTAGGTTAGGGACCATTTTAGTAGTAATACTAGCGGTACTTGCATTTTTGGCATGCTGTTTGATCCCTTTACTTCGTGCAGTAATCGAGTGTATGACACACTCATTGTTTGGCCAATATGTACAAATGACACACAAAGTAAAGTCAACACTTGAATTGAATGGTAGCATTGATGAGATGGATTTGATAAAATTATCAGCATAATGGCCAGACATTGGAAAAGGGCATGGAGAACATTGTTTAAAAAAAAATAAATAAATAATGAATTAGGAGAATGGGAGCCAAATTGTGATCTGTTTACACAGCCCTTGACAGACAGACATACACATATAGAGGAGATTTTCAATGAAAGAATGTATATCACTGAGGTACAAACACAAGTATATATACCAAACCTACTAGCACATTCTCCCATTGAGATAGAATGTGTGAGTTACTGTGTGGAATGTCTTATAAGCTTGTTTTATGTGAGAGGAGACCGTTTTGGTTGGTGGACCGACATACCACTACAGAAAAGAATAGAAGTCATCACAGTAAAGTTAGGGGAGGATGTGCTATGGGTTAATATTCCCAGACGTATGAGGGATATGTTAAGATCTTTGCCAAACATGTCACCGGAAGAGGACTAAGTGATGTGCTGGTAACCTCTCCTTAGTTCTCCAACGGTCCCTCTACGTGGCGTAAAGTCACATGGGACAGAAGAGGAGGAGCATTCGGAGTCGGAGTAGGAGGCGTTTTGATTACATCTTATAATCTCATGATAATCACATTTTTTGTCTTGTGTAATCATATAAAAAAAAGAGAAAATGTATGTGTTATTACGTGTTATCACCCTTCAATCAAATAATAACTGTCATTTTGAGAATCACATTTTTACTTGATCACGACACTGGAAACTATTAGTTTGATTACTGATTGATTATACTACTGATTGATTTAGTCTTACCCGTTGATTATTCATGTTATGTCTTACCAAGATAATCATTAATCATTTCATTATGATAAGGTGCATTAGAGAGTACGGGTCATTTTACTTACCGTTAACTGATGATTGTTCACATTTACTTGAGCGTTAATCACTGGGTAATCACGAAAGATATTATCATTATTATGAATACAGGTACAGGTCATTTTAAGCTCTCTGCAGGAAACGAATTGGCGTGACCAAATAATAAATTCTCCATGATTTGGCTGTGATTTGGCTCAGTGTGAAAACCCCACTATTGCTCATCAAGTGACCAAAGATCAACTAACTACAGTGTACAGCCACACTGTTACGGCCGGCGGTGTCCGGCTGGATATTAACAGACCCAACGCGAAGCTTCCGTGAAACATAAAGGGGTTTATTAACATGAACCACGAGACATGAACATAACAAAAAACCGCGACACCACACTGGCCTACATACAAACGAAGACTAGCAACTAAAACAGACAAAGACAGGACTATAAATAGAAAACATAATCAGGGAACAATCATGATACATTGGGGACAGGTGCACAGGGGAAGGAACACACATTAGGCTAGGGCGGGGCTAAAACACGCACATGGCCAAAACATAAACATAAACAGACATGACATGACAACCCCTACTGAGGGCCCCCTAGTGGTCACCCTCAGCCCTGCTACCCGTAACATCTCCCCCCTCTCAAAGGCGCGGCTCCCGACGCGCCAAACCCTAGCCCCTCCCAAAAAGTCCGGTCCAGCGATGGGTCCTGGGGAGGAGCTAGGAATGCAGAGAGGCCGGTGGGGGGAGCGAGGAGCAGGGCGAGGCACTTGGGGGGGGGGGGCGAGAAGCAAAAGCAAGGCGAGTGGGGGGAAGCGAGGACCAAGGCGAGGCAAGTGAGGGGAACGAGGATCAAGGCGAGGCAAGTGGGGGGAACGAGGATCAAGGCGAGGCAAGTGGGGGGAGTGAGAAGCAGGAGCGAGACAAGTGGGGGGAGCAAAGGACCCGACGGCAAGGCCAAAGGGTCCGACGCGACGTCCACAGCCGAGCGGAGGCGCCGAACGAGGTCCACAGCCGAGCCGCAGAGCCGAATGACGTCCACAGCCGAGCCGCAGAGCCGAATGACGTCCACAGCCGAGCAGCAGGACCAAGCGACGTCCACCGCCGAGCAGCAGCTTCGAGCGACGTCCACCGCCGAGCACTCGCACCGAGCGACGTCCACCGACGAACGACGGCTCCGGGGCGACGATGTCCGTCTCGCTGAGGTCTGGAACTCCCCAAGGGGCGGGCGGGCGGGAGCAGGGTGCTGCCGAAACTCTCCTCCGCTGGCAACAGGTGGGGCAGCGCCCCCACGGAAGCTACATCATGGGGCGACGCCCCCCACAGGAACATGGGCGGAGCGAGAGTCAGAGCAGTCAAAACAAAAACAAAAAAAAGGTTCAAGGTCCGGGGCCCTGACCAGAACTCTCCTCTGCTGGCGAACATTGGGGCAACGCCCCCCACGGAAGCTACATCGTGGGGCGACGCCCCCCACCGGAACCTAAGCAGAGCGAGAGCCGGAAAAAAAAAAAACTCGAAACTCCGGTCCTTGGCCGGAACTCTTTCACTGGATAGAAATGGGGGTACGCCCCTCACGGAAGCTACATCGTGAGGCGACGCCCCCCACGGAACATGGACGAAACAAAAAAATCTTCCAAAAATGTAAATTTTCTGCCGACACCCTCCTCCTGTCCCTAACCGCGGGCGGAGAGAGGGGCGGAATCAACAAAAAAAAACCCCGAAACACACTCCGACCCGGAGCGCAAAACGAAACACCAGGCAAAACAATAAAACCCCGGAAACGAAAAAACTAACCTTCTCGCTAAAGCTTCGCGCTGGATCTGTTCGGTTTGGGCTAGTCTTTCTGTTACGGCCGGCGGTGTCCGGCTGGATATTAACAGACCCAACGCGAAGCTTCCGTGAAACATAAAGGGGTTTATTAACATGAACCACGAGACATGAACATAACAAAAAACCGCGACACCACACTGGCCTACATACAAACGAAGACTAGCCACTAAAACAGACAAAGACAGGACTATAAATAGAAAACATAATCAGGGAACAATCATGATACATTGGGGACAGGTGCACAGGGGAAGGAACACACATTAGGCTAGGGCGGGGCTAAAACACGCACATGGCCAAAACATAAACATAAACAGACATGACATGACAACCCCTACTGAGGGCCCCCTAGTGGTCACCCTCAGCCCTGCTACCCGTAACACACACAGAGAAAGTAAGGTGTTGGAGCTGTTGGTTAGTACCTAGTGTATGGGTACAACTGGTGACCAGAGAAGAAGGCCGGTTAGTCAATGACAGGTAAGATCTCATGGGGTGAGACAACCTAAGGCAGGCACGGTTCATGCTGCTGGTCACTATGAAGAGGAAACAATGACCAGTGAGGTATTGATGGAGAAATGTGGTTGGAGCAGGGGTTCAGGTAAGTATAAAAGTGAAGTAAGAAAAATTTAATAAGTGGAAACTGGAAAATACAATTGGAAATTAATAGGTATTGATCAGACAATAACAAAATATCAAAAGCCTGCTCAGAGCTTGGAATGATCGAATTTTTCCTCATTTTTGTTATATTATAATCACAAATATTGCACTTAATGTTTGGTTAAATCATGTAGTTATCCACTTATATGATTATATAAATAAATAAAAAATAAAAAAATAAAAATTTCAGTGTCTGAACAAGTAGAATGTGTTGTGACATATAAGTCACAAAAGGAGGGAATATGTGGGATAATTCTTTAAGCCTATATGAATTTGTGTGATTGTAAAAGGATGAGGTGACATCATGAGTAGTTTTGAACACCATTTCTGTTATTGGTTTAATGAAGTAAGGTTCACAAGAAGGACACATTGTTTGTGTGTGTCTGTTAAGCATGAATAGTCTTTGTGTAGCTAATGAATTAGCAGTAGCATTCTTGGTGTTGCAAGTTTTGTCGAAGACAGATAGAGTCTGTACAGCAGCGTCCATTGTAACTTCTCTAAAGTTGAAGTTAAAGTCAAGGTCAGGTAGTCTGCTCAGAGCAGTGTTAGATCTGTGAGACACCTGTAGCTGAAGTCTGGGAGAATCAGTGCTTTGTTGAAGCACACTGATAAAAGGTCTGGGAAAATCAAGTTCACCCCAGGTCAAAGCTAATGAATTTGCTATAAGCTTAGAATAAACATTAACATGGAAAAGGGGCGGTGACTCTGACATACCCATGATGTCTTCTTAACATGAAAATGTTTCACACTGAAAAATTGTTAAAAAACCAAAACATAATGATAGGGATAATACTCCCATTTTATATATATTTTATATTAAAGCTGAATGGAAAATAATGTAAAATTAGAATATAATAATGTCCTGGAAAAGTCCACAAAAGAAAAATAGCTGGAGCGTTTTGACTTGAGGAGTTAGGCTGATGTCATCATGTGTGATAAGAAACATGGATATAAACACTGAGCTTGGAAGCTGAGTTTCGTGGGGTTGATGAGATGTTCCATGTGAGCACCTTGTAATTTGTACTCAGTGCTGACTATAAAACTATAGACCTCATCTCTGCGATCATCCAGTCTGAAGTATTTGGCTTTTTCTTAGTTAAAGTCTGCTCATTAGGCTGAGTTAGTCGGGTCAGTGTGGAGTTGGAGTCAGATAGTGGTAAAGTATTAATAGGCTAGAGTCTGACAGATTTGTTTTAGTGTTATACAAAGATATTTTTTCCACAGCACTGAACAGACAAATAACCAAGGACTACAAGGCCATACATAAATGTCGGTTGTTCTATCTATAAAGTACTTCTGTTTGCACTATTGCTCCCGGGACTCATGAGATAAGTGCTATCAAAGCAGATAATCACTGAAAAATGTTTAATTAATGGAGGATCCTCATCTATCTCACCAGCTAGACAAGTTTATCTCCCTGTTTTTTAACCTGTCTTGTTTAATCTCTCTGCACTTCTTGTTCTTCTTCAAAGTGCAGTACTTATACTCCTTTGCTTTGGCACTAAACATGATAATGTCATATCAGTTGTATTTACAAATGGGAAAACTCTAGTTTATATTCAGGCCCTTGTGCTGCATGCTGTTTGGTGCGTAAGCATTATATTTTTGTTTTATATGATTATATTCAGAATGACTTCATAATTATTAAAACTTTAGTCATTAAATGTAGGTTGTATGTATTGGTACAGAAATACACCTGGTGACTACTTTTGATCAGATGAATGCTTTACCAGTCTTGTCCATGTCATAAGTTAATACTTAGGTTAATAAATACTTAGTTTCCTGAAGCTGGTAAAGGGTTAAGGGCTGATTAGGGCTAGTCCAGTGACTGGCATAATCATGTTTCCAGTAATGTAATGCTTTGTCTGATGGAATATCTAAAATGTAATAGATAGACTACACTACAAAACACTGCAGCTGATCTTACACAGACCAGAAAGAGGAGAATAATACAGTGCACATGTTTAGCATAAATACATGATTGCTCACCATATTTAGAATTTATTACAAGGGCTTTAGCACTATTATGGATCAACACTTCTTCTTCTTCTTTCGGCTTTTCCCTTCAGGGGTCGCCACAGCGAATCATCTCTCTCCACCTATCCCTATCTTCTGCATCCTCAACCCTTGCACCCACTAGCTTCATATCCTCATTAATTCCATCCATATACCTTCTCTTTGGCCTTCCTCTTTGCCTCCTGCCTGGCAGCTCCATGTCCAACATTCTCCTACCAATATACTCACTGTCCCTCCTCTGAACATGTCCAAACCATCTTAATCTGGCCTCCCTAACTTTGTCCCCCAAACGTCCAACATGAGCTGTCCCTCTGATGTACTCGTTCCTAATCCTGTCCAACCTTGTCACTCCCAAAGAGAACCTCAACATCTTCAGCTCTGCTACCTCTAGCTCTGACTCCTGTCTCTTCCTCAGCGACACTGTCTCTAAACCATACAGCATGGCCGGTCTCACCACTGTCCTGTACACCTTCCCCTTGATTCTCGCTGATATTTTCTGATCACACAGAACTCCCGACACCTTTCTCCACCCATTCCAACCTGCCTGCACTCGCTTCTTTACCTCTTTCCCACACTCTCCATTACTCTGGACTGTTGACCCCAAGTACTTAAACTCCTGTACCTTCTTCACCTCTTCACCCTGTAACCTTACTGTTCCACTTCCCTCCCTTTCATTCACACACATGTACTCAGTCTTACTACGACTGACCTTCATTCCTCTTCTCTCCAGCGCAAACCTCCACCTCTCCAGGTTTTCCTCCACCTGCTCCCTGCTCTCACTACAGATCACAATGTCATCTGCAAACATCATTGTCCAAGGAGACTCCTGTCTGACCTCCTCTGACAACTGGTCCATCACCATAGCAAACAGGAAGGGGCTCAGAGCCGATCCCTGATGCAGTCCCACCTCCACATTGAACTCCTCTGTCTGACCCACAGCACACCTCACCACTGTCCTGCTCCTCTCATACATGTCCTGCACCACTCTGACATACTTCTCCGCTACTCCTGACTTCCTCATACAGTACCACAGCTCTTCTCTTGGCACCCTGTCATACGCTTTCTCCAAGTCTACAAACACACAGTGCAACTCCCTCTGACCATCCCTATACTTCTCCATCAAAATTCTCAGAGCAAAAATTGCATCCGTTGTGCTCTTTCTGGGCATGAAGCCATACTGCTGCTCACAAATTTCCACTACCTTCCTTAACCTAGCTTCCACTACTCTTTCCCATAGCTTCATTGTATGGCTCATCAACTTTATCCCCCTATAGTTACTGCAACTCTGCACGTCACCCTTATTCTTAAAGATCGGCACTAACACACTTCTTCTCCATTCCTCAGGCATCCTCTCACTCTCTAAAACCCTGTTGAACAAATTAGCTAAAAATTCCACTGCTGCCTCTCCCAGACACTTCCAGACCTCCACCGGGATGTCATCAGGACCAACTGCCTTCCCACTTTTCATCCTCTTCAAAGCCTTCCTGACTTCATCCTTTCTAATGTTATCTACTTTCTGTTCCACAGAGTTCACCCCTTCTACTCTTTTTTCCCTCTCATTTTCCTCATTCATCAGCTCCTCAAAGTATTTCTTCCATCTCCTCTGTACACTCTGCTCACTTGTGAGCACCCTTCCATCTCTATCCTTAATAACTCTAACTTGCTGCACATCCTTCCCATCTCGATCCCTCTGCCTAGCTAACCTGTACAAGTCCTTCTCTCCTTCTCTAGTGTCTAACCTAGTGTACAACTCGTCATATGCCTTCTGCTTGGCCTTAGACACCTCCCTCTTCACTCTGCACTGTAACTCCTTGTATTCCTGTCTATTCTCTTCAGTCCTGTCCATGTCCACCACCAAGTCTCCTTATCTTCTTTCCTCCTTCCAGATGACACACCCAGCACCTTTCTCCCTGTCTCTCTGATCACTTCTGCTGTAGTTTCCCAGTCATCTGGCAGCACTACCTGACCACCCAGAGCCTGCCTCAACTTCTGTCTAAATTCCTCACAACATTCCTCCTTTTTCAGCTTCCACCACTTGGTTTTCTTCTCTATCATTGACCTCTTCGTCTTACAGACCATCAAAGTCATCCTACACACCACCATCCTATGCTGTCTGGCTACACTCTCTCCCACTACCACTTTACAGTCACTAATCTCTTTCAGATTGCCTCTTCTACATAGGATGTAGTCTACCTGTGTTCTCCTACCTCCACTCTTGTAAGTCACTCTATGCTCCTCCCTCTTCTGAAAATAAGTGTTAACCACACCCATGTCCATTCTCTTAGCAAAGTCCACTACCATCTGTCCTTCAAGGTTCCTTTCCTTAACTCCAAACTTGCCCATCACCTCCTCATCACCTGTGTTCCCCTCGCCAACATGTCCATTAAAATCCGCTCCTATTACCACTCTCTCACCCGTGGGAATACTCTCCATCACCTCATCTAATTCACTCCAGAAACTCTCTTTCTCCTCTAACTCACAACCTACCTGTGGGGCATAACCACTAACAACATTCAACATCACCCCTTCAATCTCTAACTTCAGACTCATCACCCTGTCTGACACTCTCTTCACCTCCAGAACATTCCTCACAAACTCCTCCTTCAGGACCACACCTACCCCATTTCTCTTACTATCCACACCATAATAAAACAGCTTGAATCCTGCTCCTATACTACGAGCCTTGCTACCCTTCCACCTGGTCTCCTGTACACACAGTATATCCACCTTCCTTCTCTCCATCACATCAGCCAGCTCTCTACCTTTCCCTGTCATAGTACCAACATTCAGAGTTCCTATTCTCAGTCCTACACTCTTAGCTTTCCTCTTCTCTCTCTGTCTGCGCACTCTCCTCCCTCCTCTACTTCTTCGACCAACAGTAGCCCAATTTCCACCGGCGCCCTGTAGGTCAACGGCGCCGATGGCGGTCGTTGTTAACCCGGGCCTCGACCGATCCGGTATGAAATTCGTACTGACGATTCGCATGGTTAAATTTGGCAATGTTTTACGCCGGATGCCCTTCCTGACGCAACCCTCTCTATTTATCCGGGCTTGGGACCGGCACAGAAGTCACTGGACTGTGACCCCCATGGCTAGATTACCCAGTGTCTATTGTAGCCTAGATTATTTTAGTAAATTTATTGCTATATTACTTTGGTGGGGAAAGGCACTTATTATTATTATTATTATTATTATTATTATCATTATTATTATTATTATTATTCATACACAATATCAAAATATTGTAATTGTAGATTTACAGAAACTTCAGGCACATTTAAAAGCAACAACCAAGTATATAAAAAGAAGCCTGTACTGACCCCTACTGGACACATGTAGTTACTTCAAGAGAAAGAATAACATGGTTTTTACTTAAACAGTTTCTGCGAGCCACAGTATTTATTTCCATTCATTAACATCTTACAGCAATGTGTAAATGTCGAATTTTCCAGCAGTAGAAAGTCACATTTCTGAACAAATTTCACATGTGCACCAATGCATTCCGTCCACATTATGGTGTTATATATTCGTCATTCCCAGCACCTAAAATACAGCACTTACACTTCTTGTGAAACAAATTGATTTTTTTTTTTTTACATTCGGTAGCCCACGAAGACCAGGGCGCATGCGCAAAAAATATTAACTAAATACATAAATAAATAAGCTTCCAAAATAAATGTTTGTATAAACATCCTCCAAAAAAGGATGAAAACAGGTAATACTTATTTAGGTGTTGTGTAATGCAAAGAATTTCCTTGTTCACCATCGGAAGAAAACACCGCGTTGATGCTAAAGGGGGGGCGTTTTCTGTATTGTACAGATTAACTTAATTTACAAAAATAAAATCAATTATGTAAAATATAAAATAGTTGTCCTAAATAGTAAATATCACGACACTGTAAAATACACGTCACATACATTTTTGTTATATAAAAATAAAACCAATATCTCAGTTGATCCCCATGACACATGGTACATTCCAGCTCGATGTACTCGCTTAGGAAGTGCTTTTCGCTACATTATGAAAGCTGAAAGTTGGAGGAAGGAGTAAAGATGAATTTGTCAAACGTTCGTTATATTTTCTTGACATTCGTCAGTTTTATCTCACTTTTCGCCTACCTAGTGAGTAACGATTTGATTTGTAATGACATTAATTGATATATGATGGCATTAAAGACAACAGCGACTGCTAATGTATTGTGAAGTATTTAATGGCTCTCTTGTTTACAGTATGCTGAAGAATGTAGGACAAGAATGTATCCTCCTAATGGACCAACGTAGGTTAAGCTCTAATACTTGTAAAGATCCTATGTTTGAAATGTTGAATGAAAATGACTTGCTGCTGAATTATTTCCTTGTGATCTCGCTTAGAGATTTATCCCATGATGCTCTAACGCTTGTTTGTATTGAGCACTGTTCTTGCACTCTGTTCTCGTACAGATTTAAGAGTAATGTTACTTGGTACACGCTGAACCTTGATTTGCCCCCTAACCAGAGATGGACTCAGGTGATAAAGGAGAAAAAAGCTGAAGTAAGCTCTTAACGACATGCTGTGATACTCCGTGTCATGTCTGTGTATTTATCTGGCTGTGTAAACAGACATAAGGCAAGGTATAGCTGATAATTGTGCAATGCCCCTGTCAGTATATCCTCTATAGCACCTGAAGTCCACTTTTGTGATCAGTGTTTCATTTTTATATTATTGTCAATGGTTGGAATGATATATGATGTCAAAAAAGTATAGAATATCGTAAAACTCAGTTTTTCAGCTTTCTGTTTATTGTATTGGTTTACCACCTACAAGCACCATGTAAAGGAAGAGCTTACTGAGACTCTCAGATCCATGCCTTAGACCTTGTAAATTAAGGAACAAGCTATTCTTTGGGTAACTGAAATAAAGGACATGAAAGTGAACCTGGTTCAATGGAATTTTGCACTAACATGTAGGTGTGCTTTGTTTTTTTTCAGTTGACAGCAATGATACAGGCGATAAAAGATTTAGCCAATAGCTTTTTCCATGGAAAATTGATTCATCTAGTGGATCAGGATTTGGTAAGTATTCTCATTCAGCACTCATACTACTATGCAACAGCACAATCAAATAGCGCAGACAACAATATGTATGATTTCTGTTTTATTTGTGTGTTATGTTTTTGTGCCTATTTTGTCAGCCTTTGATTGTGGACACGCTCCCGTACCCTTTCAACGAGGAAATTAAAGGAATTGCTTCAGTCTCCAATGTCCCTTTAGGTCAGGGCTGTTATTTTAAGTCTTAAGCATAGCCTTTGTCTCTTTTATGGTTATATTTCATAGGATTATGACCACAGAACAGGGGTGTCCAATCTTATCTGCAGAGGGTATTTAGGTGCGCACACAGGATTCCACATGTTTAATTTGTTCATCTTGGCTTTCAAAATGCTGTGAGGTGTGGCTTCTGCTTGGTTAGAATGAAAAGATTGTACACCCCTGCAATAGAGGTTATATAGCTATGTCAGTTTTGTTCCTTACATTTCTTTGTCTTACTAATGCAAATCTTTCTCTTTAAACCTTTCAGGGGAAGTTGTACTGTTTAATATCTTCTATGAAGTTTTCACAGTGTGCACGTCAGTGGTGGCTGAGGACTTAAATGGTGATTTAAATGCTAGGCAGTCTTTGTCCCATATATATTACATATTCATGACTCATTTTGCTTAATTATACTTTATTACATGCTATTTATTATTTTGCTAGGAAATATATACCATGCTCGGAACTTGGACTTTGGCTTGTTCATGGGGTATGATTTTTAGATTAAATCTTATTATATTTGTATTATTTTTGCTATGTGTTTAGGATTTACATAGACTTTACTCTTGTGTTTCAATTCTGTTAGTTGGGACAAGAAAAACCAAACTTGGACTATAACTGAGAAGCTCAAGCCACTTGTAGTGAATGTTGACTTCAAGCGAAACAACAGAACAGTTTTCAAATCCACCAGCTTTGCGGGATATGTGGGAATGCTCACTGGCATTAGACCTGTAAGTGTTTCAAGACTTGCAAAGGCACTGATCTGCTTTCCTTTTCTTTTTTTTTCCAAAAAAAATGGATTTGTTCTAAAAAATGCTTACAAAAAGTTCCTTGTGTTTGCTTGCAGAGAGAATTCACTCTAACAATGAACGAACGTTTCAACATTGATGGAGGATACATAGGTAAGATGCCATTTTTAGGCACACAGCGTTCACGATTCATAAATGCTTTTTAGTTAGATATTTATTGGCTAAAGCTTAGCTGTTTCTACACAATTTACTACCTCATCAATCAATGAATCAGTGGAAAGAGACCACTATACTATAGGAACACTACTGAACCGGTGCACTAGTACAAGTACAAGAAGTTATGCCAGGGTTTTAATGTGTTGAGAAACTTTCCACTAACCAACAGCATCCATATAGTCAAATACAGATGGTGAGAAAAGGTAGTGCATGTTTTACACACACACACACTGTGCATGGACACAAGGTGCAGCAACAAGGTAGACTGGATATTAAAGGTCCACACACATCCCTGTTAATAGCAGGTTACTGTCATGTTAAAAAAAGAAAACAAGATAAATCATGTCAGATCTTTTTAATATGATACAGTTAAATTACAAGTCAAATTAAGTGTTCAGGAGGTGAGGGTGTACATATACTTTGTTGAAGAGCCTTTGGCTTGTAATACAGCACTCTGTTTGGGTATACCAACTTGACATATCTTAATTTGGCAATTTCATTATTCCTTGCAAATATGTTCCAGATCTATCAAATTATAAGGGGATCCCATGTGTATGGAAGTCATTCTACAGATTTTTAATAGGATTTAGATTTGGGTTTTGACTGGGCCTTTCCAAAACATGATAACTTGGCTTCCTACTCTTCTAAATGTTCTTCTTGTCTTCTTCTTCAATTGGTGCACCATTTTCTTCACTTATTGATTATGACCTTTTATGTGTTTCATGGTGCATCTAATGTTTTGAATAATGTTTTCATATCCCTCTCCTGTACATGCTTTTAAACTCTTTGAGAATCTTTGTGATCACAATGACTGCATTGTTGACAGACATATAATGATATGATGATTTCTTTTAAACATGAATTTGAATATGATTGGTTCATTTTGAGCACAGACACATGCTGCATTATAAAAGAGTTTGCACACTTGGTTGCTATATCACATTAAGGTGGGAAAAGATCTCACATGATTGTTATTGTAATGAATTTTACAAGTGAGAATGTGAGGTTATAACTCTTCAACATTTTGGTGTATTGACACTAAACCCAATCCTCAATGCTGGACACATTAACACCAAACCTGATGTGTCTTATAACAACCATGATCTAAAGGTAAGTTTCAAAGCAGAGGCACAGAGATAGGCCAGTATCACGAGATATGAACAATTGTTATTTTTTACTTATAACTTCTGTATAATTTGTCCTAAAATCATGGAACCTTTTAGTTTATATATTTAATGAAGCATAAAGAGTCAACTGATGCCTAGTTTTTCAATCTCAGCCATTTTGAACTGTGTTAAAATATATTGCAAATGGATTGGAGTATCCTTATGAAACTCACTATAAGTATCAGGATCTTACATGCTTGCATAATAATAATGAATATTATTATTCTTTATAATATTCTTTTACATTCTTTTACACTTTTTTAATGTTCCTAAAGTGCTTAAAACCTGGTAATTGCTGCTCCCACCTATATTTTGTCTTTTTTTCCTTCATCACAAGAACCTGCAATTTTAACATGGGTGTGTAGACCTTTTCACTGCGTCACTGCTGTGCTCATTCCAGCATCACAAACACTGTTATGTCTTTGTAGCTGCTCAGTTAATAAGCACTCAACACTGGTCATGTGGTTATTCTGTTTGTTTTTTTTGAGGGGTTATGTGTGTGTGTATACACAAAGACTGTATACAGACAGTCCCTTCAGTTGGCATAGTCCTTGCTTGTCAATAACATCTTTTCCTAATATCATAATGTTTCCTAGGGATCCTGGAATGGATTCTTGGCAAGAGAGATGGAATGTGGATGAGCTTCCTCACACGAAAGGTCCTGGAAAATGCAACCAGGTTGAACCAATTTCCCGATCTGTTCATTCCAATACTTCTCCCTAATATTTATATCATGTTTTTGATGCTGCTTCAATCATTTTTTTTCTTTTGTTTTTCTAAGATTACTTTTTTGTTTGTGATATGTGATGTCATCCTTGTCTTTTCAACAGTTATGAAGATGCCAAAAAACAGCTTGCTCTTACCAAGTTACTTGCACCAGCCTACTTTATCCTGGGTGGAAACCAGACAGGCCAGGGTTGTGTAATAACCAGAACTAGAATCAACACACTGGATGTCTGGGAGTGAGCTCACATTATCACACTAACAGTATTTAATATATCTATGTCCATTTACTGGGATGCTCACTGAGTTGCCAGGTTACTTTGTTTTGATACTAATATAACTTTCATCTTGTAGGATTAATGTGAAACTTGGGAGATGGTACGTGCTCGAAACGAACTATGACCACTGGGAAGAGCCTTTCTTTTTGGATGATCGTCGGACACCGGCTATGAAGTGCATGAATAAAACTACACAAGCAGTAAGTATTTAATATAGTAAGGAATTAGCACCATATAAACCGTTTTTGAACAAACAGACATTATGAATATTGCATGACTCTCTGCATTTGAGTTTCTCCTGTTACTTACTGTCACAAATCTAAAACATTTTGTTTCGGTATTTTTCCATGTTAGTCTTCTTCACTTCTGTTGTTCCACTGAGTCAGAGTCACGCTATGCTTTAGAGGAATTTTAATGCTGAACTCATCCGCTAGTGCAGTCTGTACACACTTCATTTAAACGTGTCTCATTGGAATTTTCGCTTGTGGTAACATTTCAAAATAGTAGCACACAAAATCCATGCTCATATTCATTATTATTTGTAAAATAATTGAATAAAACAAAAAAAGAGATCCTCTCCTGACCCCAATTTGTGATTCTTAATTTGTAAATAAAGTGACTCTACATCAGATCAGATAAGAAAAGATAAGATAAGATAGAACTTTATTAATTATCCCGAAGGAAATTCTTTAAATTTCCCCTTATGACCCCTAATTTGGGAAATACTGATACAAACCTGTTCAAGAACTGCCTGTTTAACACTGATTATTAATCATGTAATTAACCACTAAACTATGTTTCTTCAGAACATTACCTTTCCAACTCTATATGATGTACTTTCAACAAAGCCAGTTCTAAATAAGGTAAGATGTCTTCCACTAGTTAACCCAGGATAAAGCTAGACTCATTCATGCTTTAATGGAGTTGAATTTTAATCTGTGTGTGTGTGTGTATGTGTGTTTTCACTGTAGCTAACCACCTATACAGTCCTAATGGAAGTATCAACTGGTACACTAGAATCTTATGTCAGAGACTGTCCGAGTCCATGTACCCCCTGGTGATTGATTCAGGACTGAACATACTGATAAAGCTTATTTTCTGTGTAAGCTGTTTTTAAAGCAAGTGCTTTAATGCCTCTCAACCTATTATAATGTTATAACGCTACTCACGCATTATATTAACTGTCGTTTCTATGGGTGTTTTTTATAGTTTGGAGATAACCACTTTAATATTCTAACAAAAATACTGTATAAATGTTTTCTGCTGTGGCCATACTGTTCAGAAAACTTGCCTGACTATAGTATTATGAGTAAATAATAATTTATGCAATGTTTAATATTGTTTTTTTTGTTTTTTATTCTTTTCCTAATAAAAGTGTTTGTTTGTTTTTTCTATAAAAAAATATGAGTGTGTACTTTTCCTTTCATGTTGAAATCATCATATAAAATAACAACCAATATACCAACATTTAAGGGCAATCACAACACAATGTATTTATTATTTATGCAAAAAAATGTGTTTAGCACATTTGCCTCACACCTCCAGGGTTGTAGGTTCGATCCCTGCCTATACACTATGCATGTTCTCCCTGTGCTTTGAGGTTTCTTCCAGGTTCTCTAGTTTCCAAAGACATGCTTTTCAGGCTGATGAGCATCTCAGACATTGTCCATAGTATGTGAAGAGGTGTGTGAGAGTATGTGCAATGGGTTAGGTGCCACTGCTTTGGGCCCAGAGTCCCCTGGAATAGGCTCCAGGGACTTTGGAGAAAATGGATGGATGAATGTTGTAATTATATCACTTAAGTTCATAAATCCACCTCAGGTATGTTTGTGACATTGATCAAGTTACCTCATCAAGCACAGATACATCAGGGTTTTTAATTTTTTTCTGTCAAAGAAAATTTTTGATCAGAAAATATCACAATGATTGTATCGTGTCTAATTATTCATTCATTCTTCAGTAACTGCTTTATGCCTGTATAGGATGCCCATTCTTTTTATGGAATGGTGTGTATACACATGCACAGACTTTTTTTTTTATTTTTTTTAAAATCGGTGATACAAGCAGCAGCAGCAGGTTTTTTTTTTAGAAGTCAACATCTGGTGCTTTAATAGTGTTTCAGACTGGATAGGGAAATGCTTTTTGTTGTTGGGGGATAGATGTGAAACATATTTTTATGCTTGTCGATATAAGCACACAAAAGCAGTGTAGATGAGTATCTGCTTTGCCCTGTAATTCACCACATGGTAACCTTCACACACACGTGTGTATCAAATCAGGTATTCTTGTCTGAAAGTCAGCCAGACCATTTTAGAAATCTAAATACATATATTTCTTGTACTTCTTTTACAATTTTAAATAAATATGTTCAGCATTAGTTATTGCTTGATTTTTGAATAATGATGCTATGAAGTTTGGTTTCAGAGATTATGCCTTTCTTGTTGGAGATCTGTTTATCTACATTGTTTCTGAGTGACTCACTCACCCTCAAAACACACTGGCAGTTCTAGCAGATCTTAAAAGGCATGCAGGACAGATCAGACAGGTGAAAGACTCTTTGGTGCAGGAGCTGGAACAAGGATTTCAATCCATTGCAAGATGGCAAGATATTATGCTGTGATTTGGGCTGTTTTCTGTTTGGACCTGGTTGATTCTGTAAGCATTATTAACTTTTCTGAGCTTATATGAATGTAATAGCAATTCATTTAAAAATATATATATTTTTAGTTATCCTTTTGGTCAGTATCTGCTTCCTTTCTCTACAGTGTCTAGTAATTATTTGTTGCTGTTGTTGTTGTTGTTGTTTGAAATAATAAAAAAAAAATGTGTGTGTAGTCCTCGGATGAATGTCACCAAGAGAGAGACAGACATCAGGCACAGTTAAGGACTATGGAAGCTCGGGCTGTTAAGCAGCAGGAGATGATCCAGCATTTACTGGACCTCAGTCAGCAACCACCGCTTCTTCAGAATGAAAGCATCTTTTTTGACATAGAGGATAAACAATATGCAGGTAAATAATGTGTATTTCTGTAATTAAATAAATAAAGTTTTTGCTGTAATAGAATCTTATGCTTATTGATTTTTTCTTTCTTTTTTCAATTTCAGACTGTGCTCAGATTTTCACTAATGGCTCCACCAAGAGTGGATTTTACATGATTAAACCTGAAAAGAGCCCAGCTAAGATCAAAGTGTACTGTGATATGAGAGATGGAGGTGGATGGACAGTCTTCCAAAGACGCTCTGATGGCAACGAGTCTTTTGACAGGTGAAAAAGCTTCTGTGTTTGTGTATTTATTTGTATAAATGTCACATTGGTGTATGGAACAAGATGTATGGGTCATTTTTGATCAACTTTATGAACAGACTTTCCTCATACTGCAACCTGGTAGAGTTAAGTCTTTTACGTTTATGATTTGAATTATTATTCTTACTTTATTAGTATCAAATTATTCAGTTCAAAACTCCCTTATTATTTTATTTTCATTTCGCATTAGATATAAATGAACAGTGTTCATTTTATATGTAACTGTCATTTAATGTGTAATTTTCTGACCGTGACAGTTAGAAAGAATTAGAGAGATGTTGCGTTACAGGTCTTTCCTCGTGAATCTAGTGGTTTTTGTTGCAGGGATTGGAATGATTACAAAACTGGTTTTGGTGACATGAAATCTGCAAATGGAGAATTCTGGTTAGGGAATGACAACCTACATTATCTGACATCCCAAGGTCAGCCTTTCTTTATGTTTAAAGTTTAAATCATTAATAAAGAAAAACAAGGTATATACTATAAATATTATTATTAATAATAATAGATAAAAAGATAATTCATCGCTGTTTATTCCTATATATATATATATATATCATGTATGTTTTTTAATATCATGTGACAGGTGATTACAGCCTGAGAATCGACTTGGAAGACTTTGAGGGCAGCCACCGTTTTGCCCTGTACAGAAAGTTCCAAGTTGACAGTGAACAGGTAGCGCCTGTCTTGTGTAAGGCTTAATCAAGGAGATTATCCCACTGTATAAGCACAAGTTTGAATGAATTATAACTATACTGTTTGTCTGTATGGTTTTAGTACCATTACCAGCTGATGTTTAATGGATATAGAGGGAATGCAGGAGACTCACTCTCAGGCAGCTATAACCCTGAGGTGCAGGGCTGGGCAAGTCACCAGGGCATGAAATTCAGCACAAAAGATAGGGACAATGATCGCTATGAGCGCAACTGTGCTCTGGAAGATATGTCTGGCTGGTGGTTTAACAGGTCTGTTAAATGTATTTTTATCCAAATAAAGCTGTTTAACAAATTGATAAAAAGCTGAATCATGGAAAATACTTTTTGTTTTCTTTATAAATTTCAGTAACAGCCTAATCATTGGTAATGTGAAATATGTGTTTTAAAAAATAATACTGTCATTAGCATATGGAAAGAAATCATTATTAAGTGAGAAAAACCCTTAACCCAGTCCTAATAAATACCCTGCATGTTGTTTGCTTGAAGCTCCTCCGTTGTTTTTCCTCTAGGTGTCACTCTGCCAACCTGAATGGATTGTACTATAAGGGGCCGTACAGCGCAGTGACTGACAACGGGATAGTGTGGTACACCTGGCATGGCTGGTGGTACTCTCTTAAAACAGTGGAAATGAAGATCAGACCAAGTGTCTTTGAAACTAATGAAGTCTAACATAACACATTTTACCATTGTCTAGTTATTCATGGAAAATATATAGATGTTGTATGCATATTTGTAATATGTTTACTTATAATTTACAATAATGTAGAACATGCAGTTGAGGTCATAGGTTTAAATACACCTGGCATAGTCTGCAAAATGGTAAAAATAAATAAATAACAATAAGATGGTAATATCTTTAATATTTAACATAACGGATGTTTACATATAGTACACAAAACACAATAATAACTGAATTTACACAGATTAACCAGTTAAAAAGTTTACATATGCTTGATTACTAATGTGTGTTGTTACATGACTGACTGTTTTGTGATAGATGTTTATGAGTCCCTTGTTTGTTTTGAGCAGTTAAATTTTCCACTATTCTTCAGAAAAATCCTCCATTAGTTGATTTTCTTGCATATTCTACATATCTGATCCATTTCCAGCAATGCCTATATGTTGTTGAGATCCATCTTTTCACACTAAGGGACTCATACACAACTATTAGGAAAGGGGTGTAAACTTTTCAAATGGATAATTGGTGTAAATTATTCTTTTTTTCTTCTGATTATTTGATGTAGCTTCTGAAGGATGCACTAAATGAAAAATAAAACAAACAAGATCTTTAAGCAAAATAATTATTGTAAAGTGTAAGGCGAATGTAAACTTATGACCTCAGCCGAATATAGTTTATAGTATGTGTTGTTTATAGTGTATACAGTGTATGTAGTTTATAGCCTATATAAACTTTACACCTATTTAATCACAAAATGTTGGTAAAATGTCAACATGCATTTAATTTCTTCAGGATGAAATGGGGATTTCATAATACAGACAAATAAATATGATGAGCTTCCAAACATTGCG